>OY720347.1:5526901-5893940 GCA_963082975.1 Labia minor | reverse complement strand
AAGAATAATAGTTTTCAAACTTACTTAAGTGATTAAAAACATTAATATAAATCTTATATTATAGTTATATATTAAGAAAGTTGTCATCACGTTGAAACAAGTTTAATAAAGTAGGTTTTTTTATTAATAGAAAAGTTTGCCAATAATTTTGTCTGTCACATGTCATACATCATCATTCTAAGTGTATCTCGTATATTTAAAACTTTCATCTGTCATATTTTCATAATAATATTAATTAAATCAATGATTTATCATATAGAAATTATATTTATATCATTTATTATAATACTCTATTACAAATCTAATTATGAGTGATTAGAATAAAAATCAAATGAGAGTTTGCATATTTTAATAATTAATAGTAATACAAATAAAGAGCGAGAGAGAGAGAGAAAGAGAAAGATAGATATTAAGTTAGCTTGTTATACGAGTAAAATAAAATAATAATAATAATAATAATAATAATAAAGAAATATATATATATTCATAATTTCACTTATTAATTTTAAAATCATTTTTTTTTTCTTACAAATTTTTTGTTGATTTTGTTTATTATTATTTTTATTATTATTATTAATTTTATTATTTATTATTTAAATAATTAAATAAATGAATGAATCAGTCAAATCAATCATGGAATAAAATGATTTTAAAAATGTAAAATTTATTTTCTTTAATTTTATATCAATATACCTATAAAAAAATACCAGACTTTTGTATATCCCTACACCTAAGTGGGTTATATTAATTAAGTGTTCTATGATCAATACAACGAGTCCTATCAATCTTTACCTTGATTTTCTTGATTGGAGGCGCTACTTTTTATTAAGTAGCTTCCCAATTTTGACCCTGGAGACTGAGTTGATTCCGTCCCATAAAACCCAGCTAAAGAAATTCCCTTGCCAGGCCCGGGACTTGAACCCGAATCCAGGTACCACAAAAAAAAATTATAGCTGGAGTGTCTCCACTCGACTATCTCACAATTTAAATTGGATTAAATAAATTAATAAATATATATATTATATATATTATATTTAAATTAAATTTAATTAATTATAAATTATAAATAGTAAATAATATTTATTAAACCAGCGCATGTTTGGCTCTTTGTTGATCGCATCACGTCACGTGTTGGCGCGTGAGATTTGCACTGTTAAAAAATTAATTCTGGTACTTTCAGCGATCCAATCAAGCTCAAATTCTATATATAGCAGTTTTATACAATTTTTAATCATGTGAAAAATTATCAAACATATATGATTATTTTTACGGTCACTTTAGAGGAAAAAAATCAAAATATGGTAGGTAATGATCTTCCGGTTGAGCTACATTTCTCAAAAGTTGAAAGAAAACTATTAATTTTGAATAATGCCCGTATACCAAATTTCATTATTCTAGCTATAACCGTTTTTGCATAATCTTGTCTATATACACACACAGACAGACATTTTACTCAACCTTAGTCAAAATGATTCAGGAACCTTCAAACGTATAAAAACAGCAAAATCTCAACATCGAAAATTTTCGTGATCTCAATACTATCTCTGGTGAGATAGTAATTAATTCAAGAAAAGAAATTGTTATTTATATGTGAAAATTGGTTAAAAATGTTATTAATTGATTATTTTATTGTTTTGTTGTTATCTTACCGCCAAACTTGCCGTCGCCATGGATGCTGTCCCGGACGCAAAGAGGAGGAGGAGAGTCGAGGAGAGCCGGGTGGTTGTCGGCAAAGTGTGACTATCGTGCCACTCAGCGCTTTTATATATGATGGTATGCAAGCATCTCCCAAAGTGGAGGCCCCACCATAGACAGTATCCCTGTAGGGAAAACCACCAACACCAGCATCACCATCACCATCTCAATCAAAATTGTATTAAATACATTACATTCCTTATTCAAGCTGTTTATTTATTTATTTAATTCATTCTTATTTAAACATTTTATTTTGTTATTAAAAGAAAAAAAATATTTACTTTGGTAATTTTTAATAGTAGATGATAATGATTTATTTATTCTTTCTGCATATAAAATACAAAAATTTATCTTAATATATAAAATAAGGTATAAAAATACAATAGTAGATTTGTATTATAAGAGGAACAAAGTTTCAGTCAATAGAAAAAATAATATTAATAAAATTGTAAGACAATATTAAATAAATAATACAAATTTTAATTTAAAATGATATTTTTAATAAATTTAAAAAAAAATCTATTTGATGTACAATCGCATTTAATGATTATTAATGTCTCTAAAATAGATCATAATATTTATATTCTATTTATACTAATCATACCCAAAATTAATATAATAAAATAATATATATATTTTTATGTGATAATATTAATATTGTATATTATAATATATAAAAAAACTATTAAAATATCTATGTTACAAAATTATAATGAAATTAAATTAATACTAATTAATTAATTTAATATTTAATTAAAATTAAATTAATTAAATTTAATTAATTAATAATAACAAAATAAAATTATTACAATCACTTTCATCAATATAATAAAGTTAGATTGATTATTTTTATATTAATTAATTAAAATTAAATTAATTAATATTGAATTAATTAAATTGATATTAATTAATTAATAATAACAAAATAAAATTATTACAATCACTTTCATCAATATAATAAAGACAGATTGATGCTTTATTATTATTATTATTATTATTATTATTATTATTTCATGATGTCGCCTATTTAACCTAAAAATATAAATATTTTTCTAGGTCATTAAATCATGATTAAGGATTAAGAATGTTTCATGAATAATTCACAGGAATATTTATCTTTAATTCATTTATTGGAACAAAAAAAAATTATTGTCCCGAATTATAAGAATACATAAATAATATCATAAATAATTAATGTATTTATTTATTTATTTATTTTTTGAGGATGTTATTGTTATTCAAGTATAAGTAATATGTATGTATGTATGGTATGTATTGAGTTACACACATAATATTACTTATTATATTATATATATATATATATATATTATATATATATATTATACCTATAATTTGTTTATTAATAAAAATATTACATATACACACACACACATTTCTTACAAATATAACAATTCAATATTGAGAAAATTTCCTATAAATATCTAAAATTTTATTATCCATTACTTGTTAGTATTAATCTAGTTTTTACTTTCACTTGATGTTATACATTTATAAAATAAATGAAATTTTTTAGAAAATGATTTTAATATTCAAATGAAAAAAAGTTTTCACTGGAAATAAAAATACTTCATAAACTTTATACAATTTTACAAGTACGTATTTTTTGTTTATGTATTTTTGGATAAATTAAATAAAGTTAAGAGATGCACAGGATTTAACATTTGAGAAATTTTTTATTATTATTATTAAAGGAAATTAATGTTTGGTCTTTTTTTTTAATTTGAAGATAATTAAATTTATAATATTGCTATTTTTGTTTGTTTGAATTGTAATATTTCTGTAAATTAATAATTAAAATGAATTAATTATATTATGTAATTTTCTAATTACACTAATTGATTAAACCATTAGTATTATACCATATATTATTAACAATTTGCAAATAATAATAATATTCTATAATTAAATTAAAGATATTTTTTTTAGTTGTATTTAGTTTTATTATGCATATACAAACAAAATATATTATTAATATTAATTATTATTACATTCTAGTATTATCATAATCATTTTTTAAAATAATTTTTTAAAATGATGATATAAATTTAATAAAAATAAAAAAAAATCTCATTAAATATTTTCTTTTTTTAAAGATAATACCTAAATTCTACTCTAACTTTCGACAAGGAAAAATTGTTTATATTATGTAGAAATTATTTTTTTTTATAAAGATAACTAAATAAAACAAATGCCCCTCTCTAAATATCTCACTAAGAGTAAATTCAATGTAAAATAAATGAAAATTAAACTATAATCAATCAAAAAGTGTAAGATTGTTTTTTAAAAAATAAATTATTTTTCTATTTCTTAAATATTGAAGTGTAAGTATACCTACTATGTATATCTTTTTGTTTTTCAGATGTTTGCTGGAATTTTTTACAGGAACCTTGTATATATGTAATAGTATACCTGGTTCACCGAACCGCCGCTCGGTCATTAAAAAAAATTATTCTTTATTGTCAGGTTTGAGTGATAATATTAATACCTGGTTCACCGAGCCACCGTTCAAATGATTTAAAAGAATATAAATTAAAAAAAATTTAAACGTACGTATTAATGCACTGAAAAACAGAAAAGTATGTTCTGTAGATATAACATGATATATATTTCTTCATTTGATTTGATTTGTATTTAAGGAAGCACTCTCTGACTTAGTCGCTGACGTCATTTAAATTTTCTATATATATATATATACCAGGTATTACAGCTATAAGTATTTGAAATATAATATTATAATCTTTCTAGTAATTGTATTTTGAATATATTTTAAATTTTAATTTAAAAATATCTCACATTCAATCTCAATCTGGGCCTCCTTCAAAATATCCTGACAATTTAACAAATAAACAAAAATATGTATGTATGTTGCATTAAGATACATGTTTATAATTATAACTAATTAAATTATTTCTACAAACGTAATTAAAAAAAGAAAAAAAAAACAATTTGAAAGAAGAGAAAATTTAATTTTTAAATTCGAAAAGTTGACAATGGTGAATAAGATCATTTACATATTAAAATAAGAGATCATTAACATTTTCTTGTTTATTTTTTCTCATTTTAAATTAATAGAAACAATAAAAAAATAACGGAATAGATGAATGGATGCAAAGCAAACAAAAAATAAAAAACAAAAAAGTTTGTCTATCTATCAATGACAATCTATTAAAGTTACTAATATATAATGGTAATAATAATAATCATAAATATAAAGAGATAAAGAGGCAAAAAAAGAGAAATTAAATTAATAAGACAATTGAATTAAATTAAATTAATTAATTTTTATATGATTATAATATATTTTGCACTACTCACAAATTTATTTTTGATATCAACTACAAATTCCACAATATTTAGTTAATAATCCTACAATCTCTTTCATCTAAATTGTCTATTCATAAATAAATAATACAAAGAGTTCAAAAACAAATATATTTATTTAATGACCATACACTTATGCAATATATCATATATGTATATTATAGCAAGTAAGTATAATAATAGCACTAAAGTACCTTTTGTTTTCAAATGAAATATTAAATAATTTAAAATTAAATTAAAATACATTATACACAATTATATATGCTAGAATATAATAAGTATTATACGATTGAATTTGGAAAATTAAAAGAGAATATTCGATTTAATTTATAATAAGCTGGAGTGTCTCCACTCGACAATCTCGGAAATTTGAATTGGATTAATACACATATATTATATTTAAATTAAATTTAATTAATTATAAATTAAAATTAATAAATAATATTTATTAAATCAGAGCATGTTTGACTCTTTGTTGATACCGCGTGAGATTTGCAGTGTTAAAAAATTAATCCTGGTACTTTCAGCGATTCAATCAAGCTGAAATTCTATATATAGCAGTTTTATACAATTTTTAATCATGTGAAAAACTATCAAACATTTATCTTTATTTTTACGATCACTTTAGAGGAATAAAAAAATCAAAACGTTGTAGGTAATGATCCTCTTCCGGTTGAGCTGCATTTCTCAAAAGTTGATAGAAAACTAGGAATTTTGAATAATGCCCGTATACCAAATTTAATTATTCTAGCTCAAACCGTTTTTGCGTAATATTGTCTACATAAATACACACATACATTTTTCTCAACCTTAGTGAAAATGATTCAGGAACATTTAAAACGTATAAAAACATCAAAATCTCGACATCGAAAATTTTCGAGATAGTAAAAATAAAATAAGATAAAATAATTAAATAAATAATTGATTTTAAGCGTAAATATACTAATTTGAATTACTTAATTTAATTTATTGAGAAACTATACCATTTAAGATATATATATACTTAATTTTTAAAGGTTACTCATTCTATAGAAACTCTATTATTATCTTTAATGACCTTCACTTTCTTTTGTTAAAACAATGAACTTGAATAACAAACTACGAGTATGTCTGTATATTTTATATACCTACAATCTACAATCAATAGTTATTATTATAATATCAATGGATATGTATTGATATTCCCAAAAAATAAAATTTATTTATATTACCTATTCATTTTAAATTATTATTATTATTTTTTTTGTTGATAAATTCAATTAAATGAAGAATATAGTTTCTCTATTACATTAATTTAAATTTGATTTTCTAATTAAATATTTAATTATACTTTTAAATATTTTATTTCATCATTCACCATTTTAACACAATATCCAAGGTAAATGTTATATTATTTTTTATTATATTTTATATTCATAATTATATATATATATGTAATATTACTCTATTATTTTGAATATTCCCCGCGCACCGATGGTGGCGCTCTGATTGGATAGAAAGAGAGGAGTTAAAATTTTTATTTTTGACAGATGTATTTGAGTTTGATTTGTGATATGATATTCCTAAAAGAATCTTGAAGAGGCAATATTTGGGTAAACAAAATATAATAAAAGGCTTTAAATGTTGTTTCTTCTGATTTTGCAGGTAATATTGTAATAAACTTTATATATTTTTTGTACCTTAATTATAATAATAAAAAGAACTTCTGATTTTGCAGATTGAAAACGCAATTAAGTCTTTTATTTCATATAAAACCCACTAAAATAGATAGATCATTATTATAAAACAACATTTTTGCCAAGATAAAATATAAATAAATAAAAATAATGGAAAAGCTAAGATCTAAAAAAAAAAAAAAAAAAAAAAAAAAAAAGAATGACTGAATATATATATAAATCAAAATAATTAATAATTAAGGTAAATAAAATAAATAATAAATAAAAATTGAAATAAATCAAAGTGGAATTAAAATAAATAATAAATAAAATTAAAACTAAATAAATAAAAATACAAATAGAATCAAGCATATTTCATTAAAAGAAGATAATAAATGTTTAAAAGATGAAATAATTTCATTAAAAGAAGACATGAAAAAGGAATATAATAAAAGAAAAACGAGTGAATATAAATCATTAAACCAAGTAATCAATTTGCTGGTTTAAAAATACAAATAGTGGGAATCTCAATAGAGATCAACTACATACTGCCAACCACTCAGAGTTAGAAGTCGAATTAAATGAAGGTAACCCAAAAATTTTATAGTGCCACCATTAATTAAAATCAAGTTACTATTAAATAACTCAACGGAAGTTACAGCAATTTATGACTCAGGAGCAAATGTGTCATTAATAAATTCGAAATTATTGAAAAAAAAAAAAAAAAAAAAAAGAAAAAAAAAAACATATTTCTACATTAATAATATTCAATAATAAATTAAAAATAATTTTATTAATAATCATAATAATACCCTTTAATTTAAAGCAAGTTAAAATTATAGTTTATATTTAACATTAAATGTGTTTTTCCTAAAGCAAATAAAATGAAGAAAATTGATTAAAATTATATATAAAGTTTTATTTATAGTATGTATATGCATATAATAACATATTATATTAAAATAAAGATATGAATACAAAAAATTGGTAATTGAAGTTAAAAAGAAAAAGAAATTATTGACATGTGATTTAAAATTAGTTAACTTGAGGACAATTAATGGTGAGAGGAAAACAGATGGAATGGTAAAATTAAAAATAAAGATTTATGATATTGAGAAATACATGAATGTGTTCATCGTAGAAGATAGAAATTTTAGTTACGATTTTCTAATTGGACTAGACTGTATAAAGGGGTCCAAATTAAATCAAGATGAAAATTTAAAAAAATCACACAAAATATAAATTTAAAAAAAAAAAATTAAACAAATAAATTTTAATGAACATCTAAATACAAGTAATTTTGAAATTACGTTAGATCACCTAAATATTAATCAACAATCAGAAAAAAAAAAAAAAAAAAAAAAAAAATTTTTAATTGATACATATAAATCAATCTTTGCTAAAGACAAATACGATATTGGAACTGTAAAAGATTACGAGGCACATATCGATCTAATGGTAGACGAATATTGTTCTAAACGTCCATACGGATGCACAATCGAAGATAAAAGAGAAAGAAGAAAATAATCATAAATTAAAGTATGAAGAATTGCTTCACCAACACAATATAATTCAAGAAAATATTCAATTACTTCAAAAAAAAAAAAAAAAAAAAAAAAAAAAAACAACTTATTAATTAGATTAGAAGATGTGAATGGTAAGTGTGAAATAATAAATATAAATAATAAAGAACTTTCTGATTTCACAGAAAAAGTTGATGACCTTGAAAAGGAAAACACTTTATTAACTAATAAACTAGATGAATTTAAAGAATATAGTGATGAATTGGAAGAAAACTTTAAACAAAAAGTATATGATTTGCAAAGAAACCTTAAAGTGTTACAAGAAGAAAAATATTATCTAGAAAAAATTGAAAAAATTACATGATGATTTGAACAAAATTACATTAGAAAAAATTGAATTAGAAAATAAATATATCAACTTAAATAATGAAAACACAAAACATTTAGAACAGATTTTAAAATTAGAAGAATTAAATACTGAATTAATGGAAGAAAAAAATAATCATTCGCAAGGTATACATGAAAAGATTGTGGATTTAGAAATTACAAATAATAACCTGTTACGAGACATTGAAGAATTTCAATCATCTATTTCTAAAAAAAAAAAAAAAAAAAAAAAAAAAAAAAAAAAAGAAAATAAATAAATATAATAATAATAGAAGAATATGAAAATGTAAAACAAAAACTTATTGATAACAAGGCTTTGATGTTACTAACGTATCAACTTATAATTCATTGCCTAAAAATCTTGAAAATAATTTAATTTCCGAAGATTTAGAAATTTTTAATCAATCCGACTTAATTTTAAACAGTACTTTCAATGTTTTGATGAGATGAAATTAAAAATAAATCTATTAAACGAACTAAAGAATTTTAAATTGGATATAAATCAAATTGATGAAAACAATAAACTATCTATCAATCAATTTAGATTAATCTTAAACGATTTAAACGATAAAAAAGCTAATATTGTGAGAGACCTTGATACTATTAATCAACTTTACATGCAATTCAAAGAAGTGGAACAAAATGAAATCGAATATAAAGAAAAATATGATAATATTTTAATAGAAGAATTGAATATAGAAAAAAAAAAAAAAAAGAAGAGGTAGAAGTGCCAGAAAAAGAAGATAGATGTACCAGAAAAGAAAGAAGAGAAGATAGAAGAACCAGGAAAGAAGAAGAGAAGATAAAAGTACCAAAAAGGGAAGAAGAAAAAGAAGATGCTGAAGCTAAAGCAAGGAAAGGAAAAGAAGGAGCCGATTCTAAGGCAAAGAAAGAAAGAGAAGAAGCTGAAGCTAAAGCAAAGAAAGAAAAAGAAGATGCTGAAGCTAAAGCAAAGAAAGAAAAAGAAGATGCTGTAGCTAAAGCAAAGAAAGAAAAAGAAGAAGCTGAAGCTAAAGCAAGGAAAGGAAAAGAAGGAGCCGATTCTAAGGCAAAGAAAGAAAGAGAAGAAGCTGAAGCTAAAGCAAAGAAAGAAAAAGAAGATGCTGAAGCTAAAGCAAAGAAAGAAAAAGAAGATGCTGTAGCTAAAGCAAAGAAAGAAAAAGAAGAAGCCGAATTAAAGGCAAAGAAAGAAAAAGAAGAAGCCGATTCTAAGGCAAAGAAAGAAAAAGAAGAAGCCGATTCTAAGGCAAAGAAAGAAAAAGAAGAAGCCGAATTTAAGGCAAAGAAAGAAAAAGAAGAAGCCGATTCTAAGGCAAAGAAAGAAAAAGAAGAAGCCGAATTTAAGGAAAAGAAAGAAAAAGAAGAAGCCGAAGCTAAAACAAAGAAAGAAGAAGAAGATGCTGAAGCTAAAGGCAAAGAAAGAAAAAGAAGAAACAGAAACTGACCCCATTGTTAAATACACTTGATTCTTAATTCGAACTACGTTCTCCCTTAAGGGGGGAGATGTAATATTACTCTATTATTTTGAATATTCCCCGCGCACCGATGGTGGCGCTCTGATTGGATAGAAAGAGAGGAGTTAAAATTTTTATTTTTGACAGATGTATTTGAGTTTGATTTGTGATATGATATTCCTAAAAGAATCTTGAAGAGGCAATATTTGGGTAAACAAAATATAATAAAAGGCTTTAAATGTTGTTTCTTCTGATTTTGCAGGTAATATTGTAATAAACTTTATATATTTTTTGTACCTTAATTATAATAATAAAAAGAACTTCTGATTTTGCAGATTGAAAACGCAATTAAGTCTTTTATTTCATATAAAACCCACTAAAATAGATAGATCATTATTATATATATATATATATTTAGAGAGAGAGAGAGAGAAAAGAAAAGTAAACTTGAATCATCATGATTTTACAATTTAAATATTAAATCTTTTTTAAAAGTCATTGTATGTACTCGTATAATCAAAAAAAATAATGTCAAGTTCAACTTAAAATTGAAGAAAATTAATTCAATAAAATAAAAAGTTCTAAAGTTAATATATTATTTTATTGTAATTTTTAAAATTTAAATTAAAATTTTAATTAATTTCTACATAAAGATATATATACCAGGGTGGGGTGAAAAGTTTCCGACTTGACCAAGAAAATAGATGTTTTAAAATTTTTTATTTTTGCTATATTCTTCAACATAATCTCCATCAACATGGATACATTTCTCATAACGGTGCTGTAATTAATTAAATTAATTAATTAATTAAATTTGATTTAATTAAATTTAATTTAAGTCTCATCAACAGTTATGAATCGACGCAAAAATTCGTTTGGATTACGCCTACAGCGCCAAATTTTTTTGAAGTAGTTTTTGGTCTAAAGTTAACAAACGCGGCACCCACCTTGCACACAGCTTTCCTTGTTCAAATGGTTGTGCAAAATATTTCGCACACGTTTAGCTGACATCGTACACGTCTCAACTATCTTGAATGTTGAAAAATAAAGCAAAAAAAAAAAATTAAAAACATCGTTTTTCTTGGTCAGGCCGGAAACTCACCCCACCCTCGTATTAACTATGTTTATATATATCAGAATATGATAAATATAGATATGTATTTTTTTATCCTTATTTATGAATATTTATTTATTTATATTAAATTAAAATTGATGATGAATTGATGATGAATATTGAAGAAAATTAGAAATTGAATTTTTTTCTAATAATATTATATATAAAATGTTTATTGTCATATAATATGTAGATATATTTAGTATAGATATACGTACACTAATAAACAAAAGTGAAAGATGAATAAAAATATGAATTATTATTAACGTTTCATAGACGAAAAATCTTAAAAAAAAAAAAAAATCAAAAGAGTTATTCAATTTTTATATTTTATTTTAATTATAAATTTTATAATAATAAAAATATATTTAATTATCATAATCATTAGTACTTTTTCTTTTTTTTTTATTTATTGTAAATTTATTATATTCTTATATCTATTACACACACACACACTCTCTCTCTCTCTATTAGTGCATTGAATAAATAAATAATTTGAATGCTCTAATTATCATTTATTAATATTTATTGTAACTATGCATAAAAAATTTCTCTTATTAGATGAATAATTCACTTTCTCGTATTTTTTTTCTTTATTTTACAAAATTTTAATCTTATTTCTTCTTAAAATAATAATTAATAATTAAATTCCTAAAATAAAAAAATAAATATAAAATACTTTAACATTTAGGTACAATTTGTTCATCACCATATATATATAACGTAACCATTTATTTTTTTCCTAAAAACGGGACATTTTTTAATTTTCGGTAATTGTTTGGGGAGGCTATGAAGTAAACGTATATTTTTCATTATTTCTATTTATTATAATGAAAATAACTGAAAAATATAGTAAATAATATAACAATAACTTAGTATAATAATATAATAATAAATTTAAAATAAGGAACAAGCTACCTGAAAACGGGACGTATGGTCACTTTATATGGTAAACAAGAAAATGTCTTTTTTCTCTCGACTGAAAATTATAATATTTTCGATAATATATTAAAATAATTATTATTACATATTTAGTATTATAATTAGAAAAAATAACTACTAATATGTGTACTTAATCTACATTTGGATTAGTAGCATATTTACTTTTGAGTTCAAAGAGTATTATTATTAGCAGTGTTGGATTAAGGAATTTTCGGACCCTAGGCAAGGACGGATTTCCGCCCCCCCCCCCCACCCTCCCAACCATAAAATAACATAAAATCTATTATATTTAATTTATTTTTCATTTAAAAAATTATTATTGAAGAGTACTTTTTTGAAATAATATAGCAGGGATGTGGGCACACTTGGTGATACTTAGAGCCTTAAAAATCGTTATCGCACAAATCATTTTACCTTTTTGTTTTCTTAAATCATGTTGAAAAAATTTAAAAAAAATCGAAAATATTTAAAAGTCTGATCGCAAAAAATCATTTTACCTTTTTTTTTTTTTAAACCATGACGAAATAATTTAATAAAGTCTAAAATATTTAAGTCTGATCGCAAAAATCATTTTACAGTTTTTTTTTTAAACCATTTTGAAAAAATTTTAAAAAAGTCGAAAATATTTAAAAGTCTGATCGCAAAAGTGAAAAAATGTACGATTTTTTTAACCATTTTACGGGTCCCCTGAAATTGCGGGCCCAAGGCAACTGCATATTCTGCCTAGGCCTAGAATCGCCCCTGATTATTATTATTAGTAGTAATATATATGACTTTATAATTTTGATGTGTAATATTGTAGGTATTTTCCAAAATCATATATTTATTTTTTTTTCTCAGTATAAATTGTTAATAAATCACACTACTTATATTTTCATCCAATAAATAATTCTAAAATAAATTTATGAAAGAACTTGCATTCAATTTTTCTTTTTTTTTTTTTTTTAAAAGATTTTTCCACATTTCAAATTGAAATATATTTAGTAAAATTATTATTAATACTATTATTATTATTATTATTATTATAAGTTAAAATATATATATATATCAATTGAATTCTTATTATTTCTCTAAAATGCCATATAAGGAATATTTTGATCTTTTAAAAGTGAAAGTGTAAGAAAAAGAAGAAAAAGAAAAAAAAAGAAAAAAATTGAAACAAAATCTCAACGGATATGAATTTTTAATGTCCTGCTATCGATTTTCATTTGAATGTTGAAAAGAGAGTAGGAGATGTTATTAGCAAAGAGAATAAATAAGATCTTTTAGAATGCATCCAAATGGTCCAGATGAAAGTAAAAGGTGATCTTGATCTTGTTGGTATCCAACTGCTTTCCCATTCATTGATCCACCAACACGAACACTTCCCGTAATTCGAGGTGAAAGTCGTCGGCATCATCATCCGTTCATTGCCTTTTTCCACTAAAACCTGATGATCTTCGCTGGTCCTTTCACTGCCTCGGTCAATGTCACACCACTTCCTTGTTGATCCATCCTATTTTTGGTCAGTCAACCACACCCTCTCCTCTCCACAATCATTTTTCTTTTCATTTTTTTTTTATACTTGTTTACATAAAATATTAATACTTCCATTTCTATTATAATTCTAGTTAAGTTTACTTGTACCTTCACCTAAAAACCTAAAGTATCCGTCACAAATCAGAAAATGAGGAAAAATTTAATATAATATACTTTAAAAACTTTTTCATTGGCAAATTGAATATTTTTATCTTAATTCTTATATAAATTAACATTCAATTAAATATTTTTTTTCAGTATTTATATCTACGATTTAATTCATGATAACTATGAGCATTATTAGATATAAAGACTTGTTAAAATAAGCTGGAGTGTCTCCACTCGAAAATCTCGCAATTTTGAATTCGATTAAATAACATAATATATTATATTTAAATTAAATTTAATTAATTATAAATTATAATTTAAAATTAAAAAATAATATTTATTACATCAGCGCATGTTTGGCTCTTTGTTGATGGCACCAAGTCACGTGTTGGCTTGTGAGATTAGCAGTGTTAAAAAATTAATTTCGCTACTTTCAGCGATTCAATCAAGCTCAAATTCTATATATAGCAGTTTTATACAATTTTTAATCATGAGAATCAAAAAGTTGTAGGTAATGACCCTCTTCTGGTTGAGCTACATTTCTCAAAAGTTGATAGAAAACTACAAATTTTGAATAATGACCGTATACCAAATTTCATTAATCTATCTCAAACCGTTTTTGCGTAATCTTGTCTAAATACATACACACATATATATATGCACACACATACACACTCACAAAAACACACAGATAGACCTTAATGAAAATGATTCAGGAACCTTCAAAACGTATAAAAACATCAAAATCTCAACATCGAAAATTTTCGTGATCGCAATACTATCTAAAAAGTCTATTATATTAATCTATTGAATAAAATAAATTAAGGAAATAAAAAATATATATATTATATTAAATTAGGAAAATATTATAAATATATCATATTTATAGGTATATAATTGATTTATTATAAAACACAACAACAAAAACAATATTTAAATTGATAGTTAACAAAAAATTCAACAATAAAATAATTAAAGAATACATATCTACATACATACATTATATATATATATATATATATATATATAAATAAAAATTTGGGCTATATATATATATATTAGTACGTATAATAATTAATTCTTGTTGTTTTATTTTATTTGAAACCCGTAGTAAAAAAAAATATTTTATATTGAAAATATCTATTATAAATAATGGGGGAGAGAAATTAGTTTTTATTTTAGAAATAAATCTCTATAAAAACACAGTTTCAAGAAACATAGGTATATAGTTATATTATAGGTAGATATATTAAATAAAATTTCAAATTATTATATTCATTTTAATATTATTACTAATTTAGTAAAATTTTAACTTCTATTTTTTTAAAAACCTAAATAAGTAATATTACTAAGAAAAACTTAAATTAAAAAATAATATATAATATATAATAATATATTTCTTGAATATTTCTATAATCTATTTAAAAGTAGTATAAATTAATTGTATAAAAATGATAATATATATGCCCAATTGTTTTTTAATTAAATATATATATATAGAAGATGTAGATAATAGTTTATTGAATAATTATAATAATATTTTACTTGATGCATTGGTATAAATAAAATTCGTATAAACTCGGTGACTAGGAGTTGAGTGATTATGAATGAATGAATATGCATTCCATCCTCAGCATATCTCCGAGGAATTACTAAAAATAATTAAATGAATAAAATTTATTTTTTATTTTTTCAAATTCCATTAAATGAGAGGATAATTATTGTTATACGAGGGTGGGGTGAAAAGTTTCCGCCCTATCAAGAAAAACGATGTTTTTAAATTTTTTTTTTTTTTTGCTTTATTTTTCAACATTCAAGATAGCTGAGACCTGTACGATGTCAGCTGAACGTGTGCGAAATATTTTGAACAATCATTTGAACAAGGAAAGCTCTGTGCAACGTGGGTGCCGCGTTTGCATACGTTAGGCCAAAAACTGCTTCGAAAAACCATTTCTACCGGCAATTTGGCGCTGTAGGCGTAATCCAAACGAATTTTTGCGTCAATTCATAACTGTTGATGATACTTAAATTAAAAATTAAATTAAGTTTAATTAATTAATTAATTAATTAAATTAGAACATTATGAGAAATGTATCAGTGTTGATGGAGATTATGTTGAAAAATAAAACAAAAAAAAATTTAAAAACATCGTTTTTCTTGGTCAGGACGGAAACTTTTCTCACCCCACCCTCGTATATATAGATTCTAAATAAAGATCTAAAAATAGAACAAAAACAGGAGATAGAAAATTCTTTTAAGTCAAAATATTTATTATTATCATTTATTTCAATTTTAATTTTAAAAGTATAATAGAAATTATTTTTTCAAATCAATTTTGAAAATTTCTTATTACGATACCTTCTTATTAAATTAACGTTATGAAAATCTTTAAAAGATTTGAGAAATATAAAATTCAAAATATAATTTATTTAAATTCAAAGACAAAAAAAGAATAAATAAATAAATAAATATGGGCATGATATAAATTATAAATTTAAATATTTTTATTATTACAGTCATTAAAAATGGATTTGTTTATTGTATTATATTAACATTCTAAATAAAACAAATAATTATAATTTAACTTTAAAGAATAGAAAGGTGAGTATAAAACTCTATATATATTATTATTTGTAAGTTTTGTAGATAGATAGATAAAGGGAAAGAGAGATCGAGATGAAAAATTAATCATTGGACATCATTGACACATTTCTAAAATAAGATAAATAAATTAACTTTAATGCTTTCTTATTTTTAATTAATATATAATTTATTTATTTATTTCTTGTTTCATTTCATTAATTTAAATTTAAAAATGATAAACAAAAAAGTGTATTTGTATATTACACGTATTTGATAATTTGCTGCTTATATATATATATATATACGAGAGTGTGGTGAAAAGTTTCCGGCCTGACCAAGAAAAACGTTTTTAAATTTTTTTTTTTTGCTTTATTATTCAACATTCAAGATAGCTGAGACCTGTACGATTTCAGCTGAACTTGTGCGAAATATTTTGCAAAACTATTTGAACATGGAAAGTTGTGTGCAAGGTTGGTGCCGCGTTTGCTAACGTTAGACCAAATATTGATTCGAAAAACTATTTCTACCGACAATATGGCGCTGTAGGCGTAATCCAAACAAATTTTTGCGTCGATTCATAACTGTTGATGAGACTTAAATTAAATTAAATTAAATCAATTAATTAATTAAATTAATTAGTACACCGTTATGAGACATGTATTAGTGTTTTTGGAGATTATGTTGAAAAATATAGCAAAAAAAAAACATTTTAAAACATCTATTTTCTTGGTCAGGCAGGAATCTTTTCACCCCACCCTCGTATGTATATATATATATATATATATATTTATATATATATATATATAGAGAGAGAGAGAGAAAGAAGGAGAAATTTAAAAAGTTATCATTTTTAATTAACCGATTATATATTAAAAAAGTGAATAACACTTATGAAATGATTTTGTATAGCATGCCTTTAACTTATCAAACCGTGAAGAAGAAGAAGACGAAGAAGAAGAAGGTAAATTAATTGTACCTAACTATTAGATAGTATTACTTTCACTTAAAAGAGAATTTTACATGTGAAATTAATATTTAGCGCCTGACATAAAGAAAGAGAGCGTTGATCAATCAGATGAGACCGTTTCCCTTTCTTATCAAAGATTTTATCATTATTTTATATTTGTAATTTTATTTTATTTTATTGATAAAAAAGAAAACTATGAAAAACATAATTATCTATGAATTTTAAAACAAAACAAAAAAAAAAAATTAATAAACAAATAGTTTAATTGATTATTTGTTTTTAAAAATCTATATAATAATAAAATTTTATTAAATTTGATAAATTTGCAAATTTGTTTAAATAATAAATAGTATTAAATAAAAAAAAAAATCTTTGTAAATAAATATGTAGAAAAAAAATATTAACTTACAATCTAAACAAAATCAATTAATTAGTAAATTAAATAATTTACTTACTTTTCAGGTGGTTGGAATATTTTCCAAATTAACTTTCTCATTTCTTCTTTGAAATGAATTTATCGAGAAACCAGGTGATCCAAATGTCGGTGTGGATGGTCCTAATGGTTCAGCAAAACTTCCTACATTGTTATCATGGTTCATGAATGATGTTGAATTATTTATATTTAATTTTGGAAAATCAATAAATGATGTGAGATCTGGAATAGAACTTTCATCTTTTGTTGGTTCTCTCACTTCATAAGAGGGTTTATTATGAAAAAGTGAAAAACTATTTGCATTAGCCTTTTGACTTCCACTTGCTACTGAAAATCCTCCAAAACTATTTTTATCTCCGTCCATAGAAGAGGATTCCAAAATTGCTTCTCCATTACTAAACGATGTATAACTGGTTGGTCCCGAATCGCCATCATGATTTATAGTATGACTATGTGAAATTATTTGTGGTGATGTACCAGAATTATAATTTATTGTATTAAATGAATCACTATTGGGATTATGATCATTAGAAGAATCAAAATTCATGGGTTTTGAATAAAAATTTGTATTTGTATTTGAAATTTGTGAATTTGTTTGTGAAAAATCAAAAGATGACCCTCCTTCAGATGATAATGATGAAATTGGATTATTAATATTATTATTATTATTATCAAACAAATTATGAGAATTTACTGGAATTTGAGGTGAAGGATGAAATTCATCTTTAATATCATGATTATTTGTAATTGATAAATGATGAAATTGATTTGTGTTATGTTCTGGTGAATTGAATTGATTTTGAAAAATATTTTCAACATTATTATTTTGAAAATGATTTTGTTGTTGATGATGATGATTATTATTATTATTACTAAATTGATAATTTTCATTATTTATAGGAAAATCAATATTTAAATTTGGTTTAGAATTTGTGAAACTATGTGATGATAGATGATCACCAATGGAATAACTTGTTTTAACACTTGTTAATCCATGTTGATTAGAGTCAAAATTATGATTATGATTGGTTGATGTATGAGAAATTGAAGGAGAATTTTCATAAAAGTGATTATTTTCTATGGTACTATGTGCAGAATTGGATGGCGATGATTTAAATGGAATAGTTTGTTGTCCTTTATGATGAAAATGATGTTCATTATTTATATTTTGAACTGAATGTATAGAAGGTTTGTTTATTTTATGTGGATTTTCATAAAAATTATTATAATTAAAGGATGGTGGTAAATTGCTACTCGTTCCTTGATAACTTGAATGCACTTCGTGATCTTTTATTGAACTTGGTGAATGATGAGGAGTGTTAGATAATTCGGATGTAATTGGAAATTGTTGTTTATAATGCTCTTTGGATGGAATTGTAGAGTGACTAATGGACAATTCAGGTTTAAAATACTCTTTAGGAGGTTTAATCTTTTTGAATATATTATCATCACTAATTGAATGAATTTCAGGATGTTTTTTCAATGTTGGTGTGAATGTTTCATGATTAAATTTATGATTTGTTAATTCTTTTGGAGGTTTTTTCAATTTATGTTTTACTAATGATGATGGATGATGATTTACAGGTAATTTACTTGTTGGATGTTTTGAATTTTTATAATGATTTTTATATGGACTTGACATTTCCATAGAATTTTGTTCTTTAAACATATTTAAATGATCTTTGTAATGTTCTTTAAATGAACCTTCATTCATTATATGTCCACTGTCAAAATTGCCAAAATTTATTGATGAGAATGAATCACTTGAACTGCCACCATCAAACATTTCGATATCATCTTTTATACTAGTATGATGATGTGGCATCATCATTTTAATTGAATGATGTGATGGCTTATGGCCCCGTAAAGGTCTTGGCATTATTATCTTGCCATCTTTCATTTTATACTTTGGTTTCATTTTAATCACATGCATACTACCAGATGGTTTACGTACAAGAACCATGTGTTTGGGAACATTATTATTTCTTTTTGGTTTTTTCTGTATCATCATATCATTTGAGATGATTTTATATAGATTCTTTTTATTATGATCTTTAAATTTCATTGGTTCACCATGCATATCCATTTCATGAGAATGTTCCACTATTTCTGTATGATAGACATCGTGGTTCATGCTCGAACTAGGATGGTGTCTCATTCCACGAATGTCATACACATCTCTATGATGATGACTCCCTTCGGAATGGATTTCGTCATCATTGACATGTTCAAATCCAGTCCAAGTTTTATAACCATCCTCGATATTATCAGGATGATGTTGTAAATGAGAAGAATGATGGGAGGACTGTTCCCCTTCATATTCATACGGAGACGATTGTTCAATATTATCATGATGATGATGATGATGATGTTGTTGTTGTTGTTGATGATGATGATTTGGTGGTGGATTTTTCATAATCACCTCTTTTACATGTTGGTGTACCACTTGTTTCTCTTTAGGAATATGAATGATAATCTTTTTGCTGTTAAAAAAATAGAAAATAATTCAATTGAAATTAAAAATCATTCAATATCCTTTCATCAATATTTTAAATATATACAAGTATATATAAAATTAATTAATTAAAATAAAACTTGATTGGTTGATAAATTTTTTTTAAAAAAAAACTAACTAGAATAGATAAATAAATAAATTAAAAGTCTACTGTCTGTATATTTAATATTTTAAGTTTGTTTTTTTTTAAAAAAACTAAAAATTTATTAATTTAAATTATTTATAAATATATATATAAATAAATATTGATATAAAATAATATTATTGTATAATATAGAAAATAACAAATATATATATATACATGATTAAAATTTGAAATTAACGTAGAAATGATTCAACGATTAATTTGAATAAATAAAATAAAAATTAAATATATTATGTCAAATTATAAGTAAGTAAACATATGGAAATAATATTACTTACGTGTGAGTTTGGGCTTGAGATTCATCACAAATGATAAGAAGAACCCACCAGGCGCAAAAGCTCAGGGCCTGAAATATATATATATTATAATATATAAGCATAATAATAACTTTTTAATAGGGGGATGTCATTAAGAAAAAATAAAAATTTAAAACAAATATTTAAAACCCCAGGTATATCCATTTTACATAAAAAAAGGACAATTTAATTGAAATAGGATCACTTGATGAACGGGACATTGTATCATGTTTTCGACAGTTCCTAATAACTAACTATTAATCACCTGTGTGCAGTTTAGGGGGTGAATTATTCGAAGAATAGCCAAAGGCTGCTAGGAGAGGGTAATGAAACTATAGCACATTATATTTTAATTTATAGTCATATTTATTTTTGAGTTTGTGTGTTAAGATAATTGTATTTTTTATATTATTAAATAAACTCGTTTATGTGTTTTAATGTTTTATTATTTAAATAAAAATATAATATTTTTTAATTGATTCTTTATTTGTATTAATATATATATAATATATATTCTTGTATATATTGGGAGGCTGCTGGATGGAAGGAAGAGTGTAAGATCATCCTTCGGGATGGAGAGAACAGAAAGACATCATCTCTAAGGAATATGACAGTGCGAAGATCCTACATCAAGGTCAAACATAGAAACTGCTGCCCAGAAAAAATGTATCATTGAATGCCTGGAAGGAACCGCCCAAAGAATCAACACTAGTCGCGCCTTACCCTGAACTCTAAAAATGTCTGTGTGTGTATGTGTGTGTATGTGTGTGTATGTATGTAGGCAAGATTACGCAAAAACGGTTTGAGCTAGAATCATGAAATTTGGTATACGGGCATTATTCAAAATTCGTAGTTTTCTAACAACTTTTGAGGAATGTAGTTCATTAGGAAGAGGGTCATTACTTACAACATTTTGATTTATTTTCCTTTAAAGTGACCGTAAAAATAAAGGAATATATTTGATAATTTTTCACATGATTAAAAATTGTATAAAACTTCTATATATAGAATTTCAGCTTGAAAGTCCCAGAATTAATTATTTAACACTGCAAATCTCACGCGCCAACACGTGACGTGGTGCCATCAACAAATAGTTAAACACGCCCTGGTTTAATAAATATTATTTATTAATTTTAATTTATAATTTATCTTCTTCTTCTTCCTCTTCTGTATAGGTGCAAGCACCTGTTCCACCAATATCTGTCTCAGACGTCGTGATGAAAACTCTCCTTCCATCTTTTTTTTGGTCTTCCTCGACTTCTGACCCCTTCAGGACGATTGGTAGCTACGATCTTGGGGAGTCTAACATCTTCCATTCTGTCCACGTGAGCGGCCCAGCATTTCCTTCTCATGTCCACCCATTCGACTATGTCCTGGAGTCGGCTTATTTCTCTTAGGTGTTCACTGCGGATCTTATCATTCAGTGTTTTGCCATGAATAGCCCTCACAATCTTCATCTCAGTTGTTCGGAGAAATTGTTTTGTGACAGTTGTATCTGCTCTTGACTCAGCCCCATAAGTGACTATTGGTCTAACACAGGTTTTGTATATTCGCAGCTTACTTTCTGAAGTCATATACTTATTCTTCCATATAAGATTGTGTAGGCATCCAGACACTTTCGCTCCTTTGGTCACTTGCGTTTTTACTTCCTCTCCAAGATTGCGTTGGTTGGAAATCTGAACTCCCAAATAGTTGAAATATGAGACTTGTTCGATAAGACTGTTGTTAATATTTAAACGACATATTGGAGAAGCTTTCGCAATCACCATGCACTTAGTTTTGGTGGTGGAAACTTGCATGTTAAGCCGAACTGAGTTGTTGGAAAAATTGTCTAGAAGGAGCTGAAGGTCGTTCTCACTTTCTGCTAAAAGGACCGCGTCATCGGCGTAACATACTACAGGTAAGGGATGGTTTCCCATTTTGAATCCTAGGTGTTTGGGAAGGTTATCAATTATGTCATCCATTATTAAGTTGAATAACATTGGGCTTAGTGCATCTCCCTGTCTAATTCCACAGAATATGTTGATGGGTTCAGATGTTTCGTGGTCGGACTTAATGCATGTTGAGTTGCCGGTGTTTAGATTTTGAATGATTTTAATGATGTTAGGAGGAACTCCCCTCTTGAGTAGGCATTCTATCACGTCCTTTAGTCTAACCCGATCGAATGCCTTGGAGAGATCGACAAAGCAGAGATATGCCGGTTTATTAAATTCTATTGCTTTTTCCACCAGTTGCCTAATGATAAAGATAGCATCTGTAGTGGATCTATTCTTCCTGAATCCTTGTTGTTCTTCTCTTGGAGAGATAAACTTTAGAAGGATGTTTAAGATTGTTTTGGAGAATAGTTTTGCAGTAGTGTTCAGCAATGTTATTCCTCTATAGTTTTCGGGGTCTGTTTTTGTGCCTTTTTTAAATACCGGTATTGTGATGCTTTTCCTCCACTCTTCAGGCACCATGCATTCTCTGATGATCTTTTGGAACATAGTTGTTAGGTGTTTCGTTAATATAGGACCTCCGTATTTCAGCATCTCGTTTGAAATGTCGTCTGGCCCCGGTGCCTTTCTATTTTTCAACTTCCCTATTTCTTGGGAGACGTCCTCGATTGATATGAATGTATCATCAGATGTTATGTGTGTGGATACAATAGCAGGGGTATCATAATATTGGGCAGAGTATAGGGTCTTAAAATATTGTTCCCATTCATGGATTTTTATCTTGTTGGTTGTAAAAAGTTCATTTGTCTCTTTTCTGGTTTTTTTCAGAATCTTCCACACCTTCTTTTGAGCACCATAGAGGTCGTTTTCCATCCCATTTGTAAATCTTTGCCAGAATTCTTCTTTTATTTTCCGTACTTTCGAGTTTACTCTATTCCTCACTTCAACGTACATTTCTTTTTTCTCTTTAGATGGCGTTTCCATGTAGTCCCTGTAGGCTTTCCTCTTTTCCTGAGCTAGAGTTTTAATTTCTGGCGTATACCAAGGTGTTGAATTTTTGGTGATGTCTTGACCTACTCTGCGCTTTCCCAATGCTTCATATGCAGAGCATAGAATGATTGATTTAATTTTTTCCCACTGTTGATCTATGGGTTCTTCTTCTAGATTGTGAGTTTCTTTTAATTTCTGCGAAAGTCTGGATGAGTAAAGGTGTTTTATACTCTCTTGTTGAAAAGATTCTATATTGAACTTTGTGATCATAATAGGTTTCGGTTTTCTTCCCAGCTGGGCTGATAAACGTAGCTTTCCAGTTACTAACTTATGATCACTTCCAATATCCACTGTTCTATGGGCTCGAACGTCTAAGACTTGTGTAGGATGGATGTTTCTGTTGGTGATAATGTAATCAATGGTTGACTCCTGACCTCTACTGTTTCCCCATGTTAATTTATGGATATCTTTGTGTTTGAAGAAGGTGTTATTAATTCTCAAAGAATTCATGGCGCACAGATTTATCAGAAGATCACCATTGTCATTGGTAGTTTTCTCATTGAATCGTTGTTTTACACCCGGTATTACACTGTTCCCTATTCTGGCGTTCAGATCGCCCATCAGGATTAATTTCGAATCTTTAGGTACTCGACTTATCACATTGTGAAGCTCCTCATAAAAAGACTCTCTCTGCTCTTTTGTTTTTGATATATCAGGAGCATAGACACTTAATAGGTGCCAGGTAGAGTTGGGAAACTTCAAGATGATTTGTAAGATTCTTTCGTCAAAGTATTGAATGTCATGTATGTTATTTGCGAACTTTTCGTGTATTAAAAGACCTACTCCTGCCGTCGCTCTTTCCTCCTTCTTCCTTCCCGAGTAGACAAAAATAAAGTTGTCAATTTTAGTGGATCCAGTTCCCTTTTTCTTGGTCTCGGATATGGCGCAGATATCAATTCGGAAGTTATTAAGCTCCGTAAGGATGTCCTGTTCTTTCCCGGTCCATGATGTTATGTTCCATGTAGCAAATTTAATCCAGTCAGTTTTCCAAAGTCGTTTTTTTTTATTTCGTGCAGTGGTTGTTAAGGTTGTAAATCCGTCCGGCTTTCTTTTATTGGTTCTGTGAGCTTGCGTTTTTTTTTTTTCTATATGTGGGTTGCTAGCCCTCCATAAAACCCCCAACCTGGAGGACCAGGGATTCTCTCTTCGTCTGACTCCTCATCCTCGGCCCGTCCGGCTTGGGAGGCCCTACCGGTAGCTACGCTACCGCCGGCATGGCCCGAGGAATCACGTGAGCACTCAAGTCCCCCCACCACGACAAGGTGGAGAACCCAACGGGGGGATTATAATTTATAATTAATTAAATTCAATTTAAATATAATATGTTATGTTATTTAATCCAATTCAAATTGCGAGATAGTCGAGTGGAGACACTCCAACTATTTTTAATAAGCCAACCAATATTAAGCCTCCAAACTACGAGATATACATATATAAATACAAAAAAGAATCAATTGAAATAAATTATATTTTATTTAAGTAATAAAACATTAAACACACTAAACGAGTTTATTTAATAATAAAGAAGTTACTTAAATACAATTATCTTAATATTCAGTGCCGGATTAAGGAATTTTCGGACCCTAGGCAAGGGCAGAATTCCGCCCCCACCCCCACCCCCATAAAATAACATAAAATCTATTATTTATTTTATTTTTTTCATTTAAAAAAAATATTATTGATGAGTATTTTTTTGAAATAATATAGCAGGGGTGGGCATACTTGGTGATACTTAGAGCCTGAAAAATCGTGATCGCAAAATCATTTTACCTTTTTTTGTTTATTTTTTAACCATGTTGAAAAAATTTTAAAAAAGTCGAAAATATTTAAAAGTCTGATTGAAAAAGTGAAAAAATTCACGATTTTTTGAACCGTTTTATGCGCTCCCTGAAATTACGGGCCCTAGGCAGTTGACTATTCTGCCTAGGCCTCTGTTAATATTCCATACCAAAGATAAATATGACTATAGCTTAAAATAAAAATTTACTATATACTCCCCAATTGCATCTTAGAAATAATAATATTTTGAAATTTTAAAAAATAAACGAAAAAAAAAGAAAATCAAATAATAAAAAATTTAATTTAGAAAAAAGAAAATATTTTTATTAAAGCTAAATGATATATTAATAATTATTTATATAAAAATCATTTATAGGCACAGAGATATTAAGATGACATTTGGAAAAAATCCCGGTAAAGATATAATGAACCCATTTTTAAAAAAGCTGAACAAAAAACAATATATATCAAATAAAATAATTAATTTTTCTAAAAGTAGATATTATTTAATTATATTGTACTAATGTATTTAGAAAATTTAAAATAAAATACAAATTCCTATATAGTTTTTTTTTTTTATTTATTTTTTAAATTTATAAATTACTAAAATTAAAAATTAAATTAAACTTACCTTAATTGCAAAGTGCCCCATGACAAAGAGTAGCCGCCCCGGGGTATCTTCTTCACTTAAACGGCCTTCACACTAAAAATTCTCATTCAATTTTAAAAAGAAATATGGCAGGCAACAAGTGTGTGGCCACTGGTTTTATAGATTGTCTATTGTCACGGTGGGGTGAACTCCACGCAAGAGAGAAGAGAGCTCTCCACACCACCACCTGCCACTCTACAATAAATCCCTGCTGAAGAACAACCAACGCTTTTAAATAGATATGCTTGTTTCAAAGAATGATTTCTTCAATGAATAAAGAGAAAGAGAGAGAAAGAAAGAGTAAACAGGGTGGGTATTGATGGGTATCCATTAATTAACACATTCAGGGTTTGTTTTTTTTTTATTTATCATATAAAATAATAGAAAGAGAAATAAAGAAAGAAAGTTCTGTCTATTTTTATCCTTTTTACAAATTAACAGTTAATATTATTATATATTTAAAATAAAATTAAAAAACAAACAAATAAATAAACGATAATTTAATTAATAATTTTGGTATTTAATAAGAATATTTAATAATTTTATTATCATTCCTATCATAACGTAGAATAAAAAAATTAATAAGTTGACCTGTGGCCAGGCACAGAACCGACCGACGGTTTGAAATAAATTAATTTCCAGCTACAGAAACAATTTCAAATAATTTTAATGTATCTATTAATGCAATAAAAAACAGATATCAATATAGCATAAATATTTTATTTATAATATATAAGGAGGCGCTAGCTGTGACGTCATGAAGGGCTGGGTGACGTAATATAATATTAAATTAAGAAAAAACTAATGAAGATCATTTTTCCCGAGGATAAAACCAATTCAAAGTGCATGATTCGTGGAGATATGCAAAAAATCTCCTCATGTGAAAAATAACCCTTCCCTTCGTATCGTCGATCGGTAATACTACTTCCGGTTACACCACAAGTAAATATACCAAATTTTATCAAAATCCGTTGAACCGTTAAAGCTGTACACTATACTATCTATACAGACGGACAGACATCATGCTAAAAATACTTATTATATATATATGTATTTTTTAGTATATTAAACCATAAGAAATAAATAAATTAGATAGAAATTAAAATAGAAAAGAAATATGTCAAGATTCAACATTTCAATTCATCCGTCATACATACATCTGATCACCCTAATGAAAATAACAAAAATATTGGAAAATATCACAAATATACTAGTAAAATTATTCAACTAATAAATTAATTACTAAATTGTATACTAATAAGCATAGATAAAATTATTTAGGTGATTTACTATTAAAAAATAATCGTTTTATTAACAAATAAATAATTCAGAGAGATAATAATTAGAAATAAAAAAATTTACATTATTTCCTAAATTATATATATATATTATAATATATATTATAAATTATTTCTATTATATCATATAATGTATTTAATAAAAAATTATTTTTTAAAACATTAAAGAGTAGACGAACATGTTACAGTTGGTGGAGATGTTAAATGCTAAAAATAATTTTTTTGTTACAAGAATCTTAAACCCTAATTATATAATTATAAAGCCTTGGACCTAAAATGTAATTTTATATCAGGAGGCGAAGAATGGTAAATCTTTCTGATAAACAATTTCACTGATGAATTATTGAAATCTTGAATACGATATAAAACAAGAGTCCATTAATAAAAACCTAGTTTAAAAAAAATAGTAAATGCAAGTACATTAAAGAATGCTTTAAACCAGTTGATGAAATGAAAAGAATAAAAATTAATGGAATTAAAAGGCAAATCATTTAATTAAAAAAAACATCATTTCAAATATTAATTAATGATAGACAGAAGGATACAAATACATTTGGGAATGACGCTTGATGCAAAATTGATGTTGAAAGAATATAATGTATAATGTAAAAAGAAAAGAACTGAATATAAATTTTAAAAAAAACACTGGCTGATTGCACGGCTTGTAAAACTTTCAGTGCAACAAAACTTAAAGTCAATTTGGACTTACGGAGCCCAGTAGAGCTTTCGCCAGTAAAACTAATACAGTGGAACCTCGATAAGTTAAAGGTCAAGGGAAACACAAAATATTTTAAGTTAAAGGTAGAGGTTTCAAGTTATCAAGGGTCTATGTTAGGGATAGGCCTATTGGCGTATAGGTTAATAACATTTTTTTAAAGGTTAAATCATTACTGGCTTTAAAATTTTTGATTTTCATCGAATTAGCGAACTCTTCAGCTTTTTCTTTCAGTATGAGTCCACTAACACTGATGTTTTTGTTTCGACACTGTTTGAACCACGTAAACAAAACAGACATTGTTCTAAATTAGGGAATTCGGCAATTTTTCGTTTTTTACATTGAAGACTATCTCCTGATTCTTATTTCTTCAAGATTTCAGCTTCTGAGGGCCAATACGGGGATTACTTATTTAAGTTATCGAGGTTGCGTATTTTAAGTTATTGATGTTTTGGGCTCTGATGGGAAGAGAACATTATTTTTTGAAGTTATAGAGGTTTTTGAGTTATCGAGTTATCTACTCTATTAATATTATACGGAAATTTCAAAACCAAGTCTTTAGAAAGATAGATAATATAAGAAATTTACTACGAGAAGTATGGTGAATGAGCTAATCTCAAGAAAGCACCATTTATGATTTCAGTCGAAATCCTACAATAATAATGAAGCAAAAAATCTAGCAGAAATTGTAATTGAAAGTTAAAAAGAAAAATTTGAATAAATGAAGGAATAAAAGAAAAATTAGCTGGAGTGTCTCCACTCGACTATCTCGCAATTTGAATTGGATTAAATAACATAATATATTATATTTAAATTAAATTTAATTAATTATAAATTATAAATAATAAATAATAAATAATAAATATTAAACCAGTGCATGTTTGGCTTTTTGTTGATGGCACCACGTCACATGTTGGCGCGTGAGATTTGCAGTGTTAAAAATTTAATTCTGGTAATTTCAGCGAATCAATCAAGCTGAAATTCTATATATAGCAGTTTTATACAATTTTTAATCATGTGAAAAACTATCAAACATATATCTTTATTTTTACGGTCTCTTTAGAGGAAAAAAAATCAAAACGTTGTAGGTAATGACCCTCTTCCGGTTGAGCTACATTTCTCAAAAGTTGATAGAAAACTATGATTTTTGAATAATGCCCATGTACCAAATTTGATAATTCTAGCTCAAACCGTTTTTGCATAATCTTGTCTACTTACACACACACAGTCATTTTTCTCAACCTTAGTGAAAATGTTTCAGGAACCTTCAAAACGTATAAAAACATTAAAATCTCAACATCGAAAATTTTCATGATCTCAATACTATCTCTGGCGAGATAGTAAAAAAGAAAGAAATTTATATTTTAATTTTAAAAAAATTATGTCGTTATAGGGCTGACGAGAGATACGGTTTTGAGAACACTCACTGGGTAGTCAGATTAAACAAACTGGAGTGTCTCCTCTCGACTATCTCGCAAATTTGAATTGGATTAAATAACATATATTAATTTAAATTAAATTAAATTAATTAAATTATAAATTAAAATTAATAAATAATATTTATTAAACCAGCGCATGTTTGGCTCTTTGTTGATGGCACCACGTCACGTGTTGGCGCGTAAGATTTGCAGTGTTAAAAAATTAATTCTGGTACTTTCAGCGAGTCAATCAAGCTGAAATTCTATATATGTAGCAGATTTATACTAAAACTATCAAACATATATCTTTATTTTTCCGGTCACTTTAGAGGAAAAAAATCAAAACGTTGTAAGTAATGACCCTCTTCCGGTTGAGCTACATTTCTCAAAAGTTGATAGAAAACTATGAATTTTGAATAATGCCCGTATATCAAATTTTATTATTCTAGCTCAAACCATTTTTGCGTAATCTTGCCTATATACACACATACACATACACACTCACAGAAGTAGCTTTTCCCCAATGTTGTTCCCGGAAGCTGGGTTGACTCCGTCCCATAGACCTCAGCTAGAGAAATTCCCTTGCCAGGCCCGGGACTTGAACCCGGGATCATGTGAATGTGTTGCAGGTTCACTACCCACACACCCAATGGCGCCTTCACACTGCTATTATTCCCTTATTATTTATTAAATTCATATAATAAAATTCATTCATTTAAATTTATTACTTAAATTCATTGAGACAATAATATTCTATTTGCAAATCGTATTTTCTCTTGATTAATATTAAATACATTCATTTATTAATATACCTATAATTTTTACATTCATTAAAAATATAATTTAATTGAAAGAAAATATTATTTATTATCACTTAATAAACATCATCAATTATTATATCACATATAATAATATATATAATATAATATATTACCAATAAATAACATGTTTAATTAGTTGTAAATTGTTTATTATAATTAGTTGATGTGTGTTAAAGATTTAATATTAATATTGAAAAATTATATTTTCTGAGAGACAATATTTTAATTTTATTTTTTATATAAATAGCAGAATTGCATTTATTTTAATTAATCTTTGCTTGAAGAAATAAATAGAACTCCAAACTTTCTATATGAATTCATAGTATTTTATTGTATTATACCTAATTTATTAGTCATATGGATAAACAAATTTAATAATTGGAATAATTTTTATTTTTCGAATAACCATAAAAGAAAAAGAAAAAAAATTATTGAATTGGCCCCAAATTTCACATTACTCTTGACACTTGTTGTTATGTTTATATTTACTATCTCGCCAGAGATAGTATTGCGATCACGAAAATTTTCGATGTCGAGATTTTGATGTTTTTATACGTTTTGAAGGTTCCTGAATCATTTTCACTAATGTTGAAAAGATATCTGTGTGTGTGTATGTATATATGTATGTGTGTATGTAGACACGGTTTGAGCTAGAATAATGAAATTTGGTAAACGGGTATTATTTAAAATTTTTAGATTTCTATCAACTTTTGAGAAATGTATCTCAACCCGAAGAGGGTCATTACCTACAACGTTTTGATTTTTTTCCTCTAAAGTGACCGTAAAAAAATATATATGTTTGATAATTTTTCACATGCTTAAAAATTGTATAAAACTGTTATATATAGAATTTCAGCTTGATTGAATCGCTGAAAGTACCAGAATTAATTTTTTAACACTGCAAATCTAACGCGCCAGTACATGGGGTGTTGGCATCAACAAGGAGCCAAACACGTCCTGGTTTAATAAATATTTAATATAATATATTATGTTATTTAATCGAATTCAAATTGGGAGATAGTCGAGTGGAGACATTCCAACTAATTTTCTAATGAAGACATAACTACGATTGAGAGAATGGATGGATATCTCGGTTGTGTTATTCTCGTATCATCTTGATCATCATTCGAGAGAGAAGAATGGGATGGATAAAGAAAGCCCTGTGTGAGATTTATTTACATTGAGATTGCATAGTTAATTCGGTTAATCACGGATGCAATACTATAAAGATAAATTTTCTATTTTTATGATAAACACTAGAAAAATTATATTTTTTAATTTGGAAAATGTATTTTATTTTATTTCTCTTCTTTTTTATTTATTTATTCTTTGGACTATTAAATGTGAGTATTAAAGAATTAAAATAAATGAATACTTATTACCGATCGACGATATGAAGGGAAGGGTTATTTTCACACCAAATTTCACATGTGGAGATTTTTACATATCTCCACGAATCATGCACTTTGTTTACAGAAAATATAAGTATTTTTAGCATGATATCTGTCCGTCCGTATAGATGTGTACAGATTGAATGGCTCAACGGATTTTGATGAAATTTGGTGTATTTACTTATGATGAATTGATCAACTTTTGGTGTATATCCAGAAACCGGAAGTGGTAGTATTACCGATCGGCGATAGGAAGGGAAGGGTTTTTTTACACCAAATTTCACATGAGGAGATTTTTTTTACATATCTCCACAAATCATGCTTTTATCCTCGGGAAAATCATCTTCATTGGTTTTTTCTTAATTTAAAATTAAATGACGTCACCCCGCCCTTCATGACGTCACAACCAGCACCTACTTATATATTATAAATAAAATAAAATTAAAAATATTTATGTTATATCTATATAACTGTTTTTTATTGCATTCATACATACATTAAAATTATTTGAAATTGTTTCTGTAGCTTGAAATTTGATTTTAAATATAATTTTTTTTTCACTAGTTATTGTATTTATTTCTGAATATTAAGTAATGACAATTCATAACAATTAGTAAATTTTAAGTTTGGAGATCAAATGAAATTTCATAGAAAATTCAATGCATGAATGGATGGTGTCAATTGTTTCAGAGACATACACTACTGTCATTTGAATTATATAAATTTATAAAATAAAATTTATCAATAAAATAAATTCTTAATTATATTTATTTAAAAATTCTAATTGTATTTAATCGAATATATATATATATATATATACATATATATGTATATATAAAGGATTAAGAGTCAGCCAGTAGGAAAATTGAAAGCTTAGAAATGAAAGTAGCGATATATTCGAGATAGGTTCACACCACAAACAACAAAAATAAAATTATTCTTAATTTTATATTTAAATTCAATTCATTTTCTTTAAGAAATGATTAAATTCAATTTTTGATGACGATTTATACAAAAAAATTGTTTTAAAATTAAAATTTCTTAGTTTTTCTTTGCGATTTTTAATTAAACGATTTGAATTTATTTCTAAAAACGATTTTAATATTAATAATTTGAAATTGATTTCAAAAAGTAATATTCTTATATTGTAGCACAGGGGTGGGCAAAAGCCGGCCCGCGGGCCGGATCGGGCCCTTTTGATTATTTTATCCGGCCCGCCAGCCTGTTGAAAAAGTTTTGCTCTTATTTCGATCTTCGATCTTTCATTCAATTCGTCTCTAAAAAAAAGGTAAATTTTTACAAATGTTCCTGTTTCGTGTTTTCGAAATGTGGTCCTCCGGCCCTGGAGACATTTTGAAAATTTCATTTTGGCCCGCGCTTAAAAGTATTTGGCCACCCCTGTTGTAGCATCTTAAATATATAAGTAAATTAATTGTTAATATTGTATTTTGTAATGTGATAAAAGAGAATTATAAAAATTGAAAAAAAAATTAAAATATTATTAAAATATTTTTTATTAATATTACTTATTTGATTAAATTTGTATAAATATTAATTTAAATAACTATGTGTACTCTTTTTCATTCTCTCTCTTTTTAAAATTTAAATTTTTTTTTTTTTTTTGTAAAATTTTTTAATACTTAGATACTCATTTAGAAATTTCAAATAATTATCTTTGATCCTAAACATATTAATAAAAATTGAATATATTCAATTTTTTTTTTAAATATAAAAAATTGGTAATTGTTCAGTCTAACCGATGTATCATAGATTTGGATATAACTTTGCCAGTGTATTCCTTTTTTGATTCAAAACAAACTTTCCTTAAGCAGTAAGTGGCGGTGGCTTCTAGTTTACGATATAAAAATTATTTAAGTTTGCATATAAACTAGTTATGAATGAGCAGCCATTTAATAATATTTTATTGAGTAATTCACTAATTACTAATTTTTGGTTTATTAAATTATTTAATTAATTAATTTTTTAATTTTCTTATATACAAACCGAACTTCTAAATAAAAAAAAACAGAAAATTAATGGAGCCCTCTGGTGGTCAAATAATAAAACATGGTAGCTAAATAGAAGAGCGGTCGGGGAACTTTTTTAAACATTACCACAAAATATTTTTGTTGATATATGGTGAAGAGCTAAAAAAACAAAAAACAAAATCGCCTCTTTTTAGCATCTTGCCAACTATAGCCCCCCCCCCCCCCCCATGATAATATTGAAAAGAAAACAATAACTAATAATTTAATTTGCAAAAATACTAACAGGTTTATAAAATAGCAAATTAAAAATATATACTTTTTACTCACTAAAGTTTCATTTTTACCCCATTTGGGATAATTTACCCCTGTTCCCCGACCATTGAAATAGAATTTCAAAGGATTTATATGCAAACTTTAATAATTTTTTATCTTGTAAACAAAAGTGACCGCTACATACTGCTTAAGGAAAGTTTGTTTGAAATCAAAAAAGGAATCTACACTGGTAAAGTTTTATTCAAATCCATGATTTATCAGTTAGATCAGAGGTTCACAAACTTTTTCGGTATACATCTCCCATAATACATCGGATTTTTTCAGCGGCTCACTAGTCGAGAAAACGTTTGACCTTTGACGGTTGAGCTTTTTGTTTTTTTATTTTTTATCTTCAGAGACAAATTGATAAAATTTTCAAAATAATCGAAAATTTCAAGTATTAGGAAATGGGGAGCCGAGGCTCAAAATTTGGGAAATCCTGAGTTAGACTGAACAATTATCAAAATATTTATTAAATAGTAATAGTTGTTTTACAAATTAAAAGAAAATAAAATAAAATTTAAAACTATTTAGATTCTATCCTTATAATATAATAATAAATTTATAAATTTATTAAATACAATTAGTAATGTGTATTTAATGTGTCTAGAAAAAGACGATATCAATTTGAATGATTTAAGCTTTTTTTCTATCAAATGTGTAATTGAAAATTTTAAAATATTTATGTTGATATATAATTAACTTTGTTTTTCCAATCATTTATTTACTATTTCCATAGTACAATAAATATTTAGCTCATCAACATTAAAAACACGTAGAAATGTTATTTATTATTTTTTTATAATAAATATAATTTATTTATGAATTTTAATTGATTCATATCGTTGGTACTATTATAAATAAAATGTAGGTGAGTATACATATTTATTATATATTTTATATATATGAACAGAAATATTAATGTGAGAAATTAATAAAATTTTATATATATATATATATTCAATAAAGAAATTGAATAATTTAAGTAAATTTATGATCCTAAGTATTACTTTATAATTATTTAAATTTTTTTTTATTTTTTTGTTTTCAATCAAAGAATATATATTAAAAAATTAGCTGGAGTGTCTCCACTCGACTATCTCGCAATTTGAATTGTAATAAATAACATAATATCTTATATTTAAATTAAATTTGATTAATTATAAATTATAAATTAAAATTAATATTAATTAACCAGCGCATGTTTGGCTCTTTTGTTGATGGCATCACGTCACTTGTTGGAGCGTGAGATTTGCAGTGTTAGAAAATTAATTCCGATACTTTCAGTGATTCAATCAAGCTGAAATTCTATATATAGCAGTTTTATAAAATTTTTAATCATGTGAAAAATTATCAAACATATATCTTTATTTTTACGGTCACTTTAGAGAAAAAAAAATCAAAACGTTGTAGGTAATGACCCTCTTCATAATGAGCTACATTTCTCAAAAGTTGATAGAAAACTACGAATTTACCAAATTTCATGATTCTAGCTCAAACCGTTTTTGCGTAATCTTATCTACACACATACACACACACACACACACACACACACACACACACACACATTTTTTTCCACCTTAGTGAAAATGATTCAGGAACCCTCAAAACGTATAAAAACATCAAAATCTCAATATTGAAAATTTTCTTGATCGCAATACTATCTCTGGCGAGATAGTAATAAACCATCCTTTTGGAAAAAAAATAAATAAGTTTTAAATAATTGAATTAATGATATAATTTAAATATTTTTTTTAACATTTTATTCATATGAATAATTAAAATATTCACTTTTTTTTCTTCTTTTATTATAAATATATTCACTGCAGTGTGAAAATATTTCCTTGTTGAAAAACATAAATCCATTTAGTGAAATTATTTTATATAAATTTAAATCCCACTTGAAAATAACTGATTTAATGTATGATTAAACATATAAAATTTCTAATTCTTTTCTTTTCATTTAAGTATAATATAATTATTTCATAAAAGGAAATATAAAGGTTTTGCTGGATAATAATAATAATATTAATAATTTTTTAATTTCTTTTTTATTTGGTTACAAAAAAATATTTATATATTATTTTTACACAATTTACATATAAAAACAATTATTTATTATTATTATTATTATTATTGCTTTTTAATTAACGACCGACAATAGGAAGGGAAGGTATTGTTTTCACACTAAATTTCACATGTAGAGATTTTTACATTTCTCCACGAATCATGCATTTTGAACTGTGAATGAAAATGAACTGTGGCCTGGCACAGAACCGTCCTACGATTTGAAATAAATTAATTTCCAAACAAAATTATATATATTGTCGTATATGGGAGGAAAAAAGTAAGGTATTTTATAAGAAAAATGGGTTAAAAAATAAGTTTAATTAATTGGTAGCACTCTGGATTGAATTTAGAATAAAAAAAGGGTTATTGAATCGCGAAGGTTGATATGGGAAATGATAAAATTGAATAGGTTCAATTAAAAATGCTTATATAAAATTTTAACTAAAAATTATGTATTTAATAAAACTATAAGAATTTAGATTACAATAGATAACAAAAGAAATTAAGATGAAATAGAATAATTGAATGGTACCGTAAAAAATAGAAATATAAATTAAAAGAAATTTAATATTTGTTTTAGCAATTGCAATTTATAATTAATTATTAATTACCAATGGTCAACAAGTTTTGATTAATTTTGTGTAGGGAATGAATGGAGAATTCATTGGAGACTTGAGTCTTGAGTGTCGTCCTGAGGATTTTTCTGGAACATCTCCTGGGCCGCGATATTTCTCAAAAAAAGAGGTTCGCCGGGATGTCCACTCCTTTCAGTGAAATGTTGTCTTTCTCTCCAATTCCTGATCAAGACTGACTAAAAAATGTCGAAGCAAATCATACCCTACTATGCCACTTGGCAAAATTGTCCACCCCTCACTCCCTCTTGGGTAACGAAAAGGTCTATCATCTGGGTTTTTCCCTGGGTTTTTTTTAAAACAATAATTTTCTAGAAAGCTATCTTTTATACACTTTGCCATGTGTTCACCCAAATAACTTTCTAGAATTCCGTATCATAATATATGTATATAAAAAAAAGCATTTTTATATTTATATATTACAATATATATATATATATATATATATATATATATATATATATATATTAACCTCGTGCAAAATACCTAATTCTTCCGGTCCAATGACGTAGCCAGCGTGTCAGCTGCGACTATGTACCTGGCGCTCGTTTCTCATGCGTCCGGCAGGGGGATTAATAATTATATATTTATGTATAGCTGGAATTAAAATTGATATAAAATATAATTCGACCTCAATCCATTATTATTACATTAAACTAACTGGTGAACTAATAAATATATACTTACATATATAAATAATTTTGTTTTTAATTATTTTTTAAATCGTCGGTCGGTTCTGTGCCTGCCCACAGTTCATTTTTTTTTGATAAAGATATTATGATAGAACGAGACCCTTGCCTCGCCCAAAATATTCCAAACGTTTCTTTTCCTTGTGATTCACTTCATGTTCGTTCCCGCTGTTCTGTGGATATATCATCTCTCTCTTCTTCTATTTTTCTCTCCAAGAAATGCCATTCTAAAATTTTCTTTAACCATTGAGTTCTTACTGTATGACCAGTCCATTTCCACTTTAGTTTCTTTATTTAGATGTTGATTTTGTTTTTTAATAAATTTATTAAATAATTTTTTTGTTTTTTATCTTTTCTAAGCTAAAATCAAGGATACCTCTTATCATGGATATTTTTTGTTGTGAATATCCAAGTTTATGCACCAGATTTTTTTAAAAACTTTTAATTTGGACACAAAATTTCAAATTCTTATTCTTTAATACATATGGTAAGTCATAGACCAAAATTTTTTCCCATTCTATGTTAATCCTTTTCTTTTGTTATATTTCCGTATCTTATTGGGCTTTCCTCGTTTAAATCTTTAATCATTTCGATTATTTCTTCTTTACTTTTCCTCTATTAGGACTATGTCGTCTGCAAATCTTAAAACGTTAAAAAAGTACCATTCAAAAAATGAAATATTTTAAAAATTTAACAATTATATAAATAATACATTAAAAAAAACATTAAGGTATTTATATAATAATATATTAATAACAAAATCAATGGTTAACGTCAAATATTATAAAATATTATAATTATTTATAATAAGTTGACCTGTGGTAAGGCGCAGAACCGACCGTCGGTTTGAAATAAATTAATTTCCAGCTACAGACCCAAATTCAAATAATTTTAATATATATATTAATTCAATAAAAAACAGATATAGATAGAACATAAATATTTTTGATTTTATTTTATTTATAATATATAAGTAAGAGCTGGCTGTGCATTCATATAATTTTAAATTAAGAAAAAATTAATGAAGATGAATTTTCCCGAGGATAAAACCAATACAAAGTGCATGATTCGTGGAGATAGGTAAAAAATCTACTCATGTGAAATTTGGTGTGAAAATAACCCTTCCCTTCCTATCGTCGATCGCTAAAACTACCACTTCCGGTTGCCGGATATACACCAAAAGTGGATCAATTCATCATACTGATGCATTAAGTAAATATACCAAATTTTATCAAATTCCGTTGAGCCGTTCAAGCTGTACACATCTATACGGACGGACGGACAGACGGACAGACATCATGCTAAAAATACTATTTTTCTGTTATTCTTTAATAGATATGTAAAAATCTCCACATGTTAAATTTGGTGTGAAAACAATACCTCCCTTACTATCATCGGTCGGTAAAAAACGGTGGGTCCAAAATATACTGTGAACTATTATAGTATAGTAAAGAAACTAAGCTGAAACTAGTTTATTTTCCATAGTGTTTACAAATAATAGTCAAATCATGGAAAATATGTTTAAACGGATAATATATGTGTATATGGACATTTATTTATTTTATTTATTTTTTTTTAAATCTCAATTTGTAAATTTTTTTATTTATTTATTGAAAAAAATATTAAAAAGAAAAAACAAATTGTATACGTATACGTAAAATTATCAGATTTGATTTAAAAAAATTAAATGATTTGAATTGAATTTCTTATAAAGAGTAAATAAATTTTAGAACTTTCAAAGAAGATTAAAATATTTTTTTATGTATTTTAATCCTTTTCCTTCTAAATTCATTCCAAAAAACGAAAAAGAAAAAACTAAAAAGTTTATATAAGAGAGTTAAATAAATTAAACTTTCCAAAAATTTAAATCAAAATCAAAACAATGATGATAATAATAAATATTTATGAACATTTTTTTCATTTTCATCTTCTCTAGCTTATGAATTAATTAAAGAATTATTAAAAAGAAATAAAAAACAACCAAAAAAAAAAAATAAACAAAGAATAAAAATATAAAACATTGATTTGTGTGGATAGATTCATCATCATGATCATCATGATCATCATCACTGGTGCTACACCCCTACAAGGATCATCCGCCATTCCATTTGATCTTGTGCTCTTTTTTGCCAATCACCATCTGATCACTTTAATTTTGACCTTCCTTGATGTCTCTTCCCTTCAGGTTCTGCTTCAAGTATTTTTTTGATGAAGTGTTTGAATAGATTAGAGTTATTATCAATTCAATGTACATATGTACGTTTTTATTACTACCTTCATACAAGGACTGTTAAACAGAAAAAGTGAATTTTGAATGATTTCGAAAAGTATTTATTTATTGATAAATATCCATTTTGTCCCCTTCAAAGTAATCCCCCTCAGATATAATGCACTTATTCCAGCGCTTCTTCTAATCGTTGAAGCAATTCCGACTTTATCTCATCAATTGTGAAAAAACGCTTTCCTTTCATTGGTCTCTTCAGTCGTAGGGAGCCAAATCTGGTGAGTACGGTGGTTGACGCATGATTACGATGTTGTTCTTGGTCAAAAAATCACGAACAAGCAATGATGTGTGAGTTTGTGCAATATCGTGATACAGAATCCATGATTTGTTGTTCCACAATTCCGAACTTTTGAGCCGTAACGTTGCATAACTTCCTTGTAGTATTCCTTAATTTTTTTTAAGTCGAAGAAACACAAAAACGTGACTAATTTTTTCAGTTGACAAAAACAAATTACTAATCCAAAATGGCTGATAATATCAATATATGTGTGCCAACATAACAACAAACATTTCTATAATCGAATCTACACAGTCCGAGAAAATTCAAAATTCCTCTTTTTTTTGAACACACCTCGTATGATACAATTAAATTTAAAATTATTATTAACAAATAATAAATTAAAAAGATAGTCAAAATTCGAACTTTAGGAATTTTAATTGATTAATTAGTTTTTAACATAAAAGAGTAATAAACCAGTAATAAAATTTATATAAATATTTAATTTACTGTTTTGTTTTATTTATTATATGTTGTAGATTCATTGAATAAGGATATTTTTTTTTCATTTTTCCACATATATGCAACATTAACCTAAATAATTGTTTTTTGTCCATGATGTAATTGTACATTTATTAAATAATTATCTTTTTAATTCATTATTACTATTAAATTTTCTACAAAATATAAAATAAAATAATTCTGTGAGTTTAAAAATCAAAAAGTAATTTTATTTTTAAAATTATTATTAACATAAAATATTATTAACATAAAATACAATACACATTTTTCGATTGCAGAGAGAGGGAGAAATTTATAAATAAATGTTATATGTTCAATTTCATATTATAATTATTTTATTTTTTTCATGAAATACACATATTCAATTACTAAAAATAAAATCCATTGTACAAATCATTTCTTATCTTATTATTTGTTTTGATTGATGGTGTTATTTGTTTTATATTATTCATTAATTGCTGTACTAATGAATATTTATATTGTTCTTATATAAACGGTAATTGAATGCTTCTGCGAATTAGAGAGAGAGACAATAGCAATATTTCAGTAGATAATTGTAGATAATTAAAGTAAAAAAAATTCTCTTTCACGGTTTCGCTTGTTAAATGAGTAAAATTAATTTCATAATCTTATTAACAATTTAAAATAATTTTAAAAAAATTGCATGTTTCTTAAATATTAACTCCTCCTATATAGGTTTTTTTATGTTTGTATTTTCACATATGTACATTATTTTGTATTTGCTGAATATACTTATAGAGACCAGTGATTCTCCACCTGTTTTTTTTACCGCGGCACACTTTTAATGGTTTAAAAATTTGACGGCACAAAAAGAAAAAGATAATTGTAAAAGTATATTTAAAAAAAATTTTTTTTTTAGAACCAAATTGAAAAAATTTAGAAAAAAAAGTCGGAAATGTTTAAGAACCTAGTCCCAAAAACGTTTTACCTTTTTATCGACCGACGATAGTAAGGGAGGTATTGTTGCCCCACCAAATTTCACATGTGGAGATTTTTTTTTTAGAACCAAATTGAAAAAATTTAGAAAAAAAAGTTTAAGAGCCTCAAAATCTCTCGGCACACTAAAGTGCCGCAGCACAGTGGTTGAGAATCACTGATATAGACAAAACTTTATAATTATAAAAAAATCTGGATTGTTTCCACTCGACTATCTGATATTGATCTATTGATTTGGAATAATTAACATTTATTATATTTAAATTAAATTTATTAAAATATTAAAATTATAAATTAAAATTAATAAATAACAGCGCGTGTTTGGCTCTTTGTTGGTGGCACTACGTTACGTGCTGCCGCGTGATTTGCAGTGGTGTTAAAAAATTAATTCCGGTATTTTCAGTGATTCAATCAAACTGAAATTCTATATATAGCAGTTTTATACAATTTTTAATCATATGAATAACTATCAAACAGATATCTTTATTTTTACGGTCACTTTAGAGGAAAAAAATCGTGGTAGGTAATGACCCCCTTCCGGATGAGCTACATTTCTCAAAAGTTGATGGAAAACTACGAATTTTGAATAATGCCCGTGTAAATACATTTCATTTATATATATATTATATTGATGATATAAGCTAATTGATATGCAATAGGATTTTTCTTATAAAATTTTTTGACAATTTTTTTGAGATGTTCATCAATGGTGGAGGGAAATCGAGGCTCATTCTTGATAATAATAGTAATATTTGTGTTTAGATGAGGATTTATGAAATATTTCTTAAAATTTTTTTTTGTATTCTATACGCTCCATCAAATTTAATATGTTGAGATTAACTACCGATTTAATCTATCCAGTTTTCCTTTAAGATTATGGACACTTCTTGTTTTTATCAATCAGCGTCCATAGGACCTTTCTCGCAGTATTTTTTATTTTTACTATCTCGATAGAATTTTCGTTGTCAGGATTTTGATGTTTTAATACGTTTTGAAGGTCCCTGAGTCATTTTGACTAAGGTTGAGAAAAATGCCTGTCTATGTGTGTATGTGCGTGTATATATATATATATATATATATATGTGTGTGTGTGTGTAAACAAGATTACGCAAATGGCTTGAGGTTGAATAATGAAATTTTGTATACGGGCATTATTCAAAATTTGTAATTTTCTATCAACTTGATGAGCTAGTACATTATCGTGATGCAGAATGCATGATTTGTTTTTCCACAATTGTTTGAACCGTAACGTTGCATAACCTCTTATTTTTTTGTAAAAAAACGAAGAAACACAAAGAGGACCATTACCTACCATGTTTATATTTTTTTTCTCTAAACTGACCGTAAAAATAAAGATATATGATAGTTGATATTTTTTCACATGATTAAAAATTGTTTTAGTTATATATATATAGAATTTCAGCTTGATTGAATCGCTGAAAGTACAGGAATTAATTTTTTAACACCACTGCAAATTACGCGCCCGCACGTAACGTGGTGCCAACAAAAAAGAGCTAACACGCGCTGTTTTAATAAATATTATTTATTAATTTTAATTTATAATTAATTAAATATAATATATGTGTTAATTAATCCAATTCAAAATTGTGAGATAGTCGAGCGGAGACTCTCCAACTTATTTAATATAAACTCTTTTATGTGTGCATTCTAATTTGTTAGTCTTTCTGGGTATGTCTTTTTAAAAGTCACTAATTTACATGTCTAACCAAAACTATGTAAATTTAATAAATATTCAGAAAAAAAATTCTTCAATGTGAAATTTAAATATGTAATTAAAAAAAAATTGAATCTATTCTAATTTAATTGATAATATAAATAACTTTTAAATAATCAAAAATAATTTTATATTTTAATAATTGGACGAAGATAATTTCAACATAAATATTATGTAGAGAATTTAAGTAAATAAATGTGTATTTTTCATAAGAATAACAATAAAATAATATTTAAATTCTCTACACGTACTTGTATATAAATAAACTAATTTTTTTCTATTTATTATAATTAATTAATTAATGTATAATCATAAAAAATGATTAAAGTTAGTACTAAAATTAAAATATGTATCTTTAATTCATTGCTAATTCCTTTTTCTTGATCTGATAAAAATGAATTAGAAAATGAATACATTAGCAATTAATCAAAAATAAATAGATATACCTTCCTAAACACAATTTATTATATTTGTAATTTTAATCTTATTTTTTTTTATAACATAAATAGAAAGAGAGAGAAAACTAATTCCTTTCACTTGAATTGTTCTACAAGTTCTTCATTAATTAATTATAATAATGAAATTTTTTTTCTTTATTTATTTTCAAAATATTCTACTCTCATTTTGATTATTATTATTAGTATAATATTATTATTAATCATTTTAAATAAATAGTTATTTTTCATCTTAATTTTAAGAACATTATAGTAGTAAAAATGAATTCTAAATATTAAATTTATTAAATAAGAAAACCACAAAAGAAAATCGGTATTATTTAAAGATTTTATAATTGCATTTATAAAAGGAAATATAAATATATATATACTAGAGCATTATTTGCCACCTGCGGAATATAACTCTTCTTAGAATATAAAATTATTAATTAACATTATTCTTATCGTCATAATAATTTTTTTATTATTTTCAATATTTAATAATTGCAATAAAACAAAATTTTAAAAAAATGAAGTTAGTTGCAAATTTATAATTTTGACAATTTGTAACTAACTTCATAATGTTACAGACATCACACATACATACGACGGAAATTATATATATTGATATTTTATACATTAATTAATTTAATACCCGTCTAAATATAAGAGGGTGGGATGAAAAGTTTCCGACCTGACCAAGAAAAACGATGTTTTTAAATTATTTTTTTTTTGTTTTATTTTTCAACATTCAAGATAGCTGAGACCTGTACGATGTCAGCTGAACGTGTGCGAAATATTTTGCTCAACCATTTGAACATGGAAAGCTGTGTGCAAGGTGGGTACCGCCTTTACTAACTTTAGACCAAAAACTGCTTCGAAAAACCTTCATTAATTAATTATAATAATGGATTTTTTTTTCTTTATTTTATTTTCAAAATATTCTACTCTCATTTTGATTATTATTATTATATTATCAGTTTTATTATTTTTTAATAATAATCATTTTAAATAAATAGTTTTTCATCTTAATTCAAAGAACATAATTATTATCATGGCAAATAGCCCCGTCACTTTCTCCACACATAAATAAAATAAGGAGAAAGACATCAAAAAAATGGAAATATTACTTAAAACGGGCGTGGACAAAATTTAAATTTAAATTGTATAAATTTGTTTTATTTCGGCATATTATTATATAAGTTTATTTTTTTTTTTTTTTTCTCTCTATTAGTTTTAGGAGGTACCTTAATAATTAGAAAGAGTGCAAAATTTTATTAATTGTTAAAAATTCCTTTTCGATATCCACCGACCACAAAGGTAATCCAAATAAATTCGATTTGATAATTAATAAAAAAAAAAAAAATAAATAAAAATAAAAACAATTTGCTTGAATTTATAAGAAATGGAATTTCAAAAAATTAAATAAGAAAATTAAACCATTTGATGTAATATAAAAAAAAAAATAAATAAATAAATTACTGTTATTGTTACGTGAAAATTTAAGTGTTTGTGTTCAGTGCAGTGATATTAAATAATAATTTTTGTCTAAGATACTTAAGTGAAAAACATTGTGTTTAATAATTATATATAAAAAAAAAAAAAAATTATGCATTTCATTTAAATTTTTTTTTTCTCCATAAACTAAAGGATGTAATATATAATCCTAAAAAATACATTTTTTATGTGTATAAGGGTGCGAAAGCGAGAACTTTCATTTTTGAACACGTGCTAAATTGAAGAAAAAGACGATTGGTCATGGGACATGTGTCTGCACATGTACAGAGACCCATCCATGTGTTCAAGGTGGGGGAAGGAACGAAGTTTTCATTATTAGTGAAAATGAATATTTAGGCAGTCTTGATCAGGCATTGGAGGGAGACACACATATCCCTGCAGGAAGGACATCCGCGGCCAACCCCTTTTGTTGAGAGATGCCGTTGCATACGAGATGTTCCAGCTAAATCCGCAGGAAGACAATCAAGACTCAAAGTCTCCAATGAACTCTCCATTCCTTTCTTTCATGCTAAGTGTTAACACTTTTATAATTAATAATTAATTAATTAACATTGCAATTGCTTAAATATAAATTAAAGTTCTTTTAATTTATATTTATATATTTTTTTTACGGTACCATTCAATTATTCTATTTCATCTTGATTTCTTTTGTTATCAATTGTAATCTTAATTCTCCTAGTTTATTAAATAATTAATTTTTAGTTATAATTTTATATATATAGCATTTTTAATTGAACCTATTCAATCTTATCATTTCCAAAATCAACCTTCGTGGATTCAATAACCCATTTAATTATTCTAAATTCAATCCAGAGTGCTACCAATTAATTAAACTAATTTTTTATAACCCATTTTTTCTCATAAAATACCAACCCCCTTTTCCTCTTATATACGACAATATATATATATATATATTATATTGTGAGTACATAACAAGGCGCCACAGGGTGAGAGGTTATCGTAGCTGGCTAACATTCTCAAGCCCTCGGGTTCAAGTCTCGGATCTGTCAAGGGAATTTCTCTAGCTGGGGTCAATGGGACGGAGTGAACCCTTTCTCCGGTATGAAAATTGGGAAAACTACTTAATAGCGCCTCCGATCAAGAAAACTAAGGTAAAGGTTCTACTACTGACAATAGGACACCTAATTGATATAAACGACTTGATAGGGGTTAGCCTTGCGTAGGACTTACAAAAGGCAGAGGTTTTTTTTATTTGTTGGATGTTCAAACTAAATTCACTTCATTGACTGAGATTTAATTACAAATTAGGAACAAAGAGAAAAAAATTAAATAAAAAATTATTTAAATGTTTATTTTTAATTTGTTTGCTAGGAAACTTAGTAGTTGTGTAAAGGCGCACAGAGACAGTGGCTCATTTAAGCCAACTAGCAAAGCACCGCCAAGAGCTAGCCTCAGTTTACGACAATTAAATTTATATTGAAAATATGCAAAAAAATACCAACAATTAATCCAACTTTAAAATATTACCTGCATAAATGCATACAATAGTAACATCTTGCTGAAACGTTTCAACCATTTCTACCTTCTTGAAACAACTCAAAACTAACATGACTATCCTTAAACATTTATGAACTACGTTTTACACGGAAGATTGGTTCCGAACAAAACCGTGTAAATCAAAATCTTAAATTTTCTATGTTAAAACCGTGTAAAACGAAAAACACTAAAATGTGGAAATTCAATCATATTTTAATTCTTTTATTATTTTATTAGGTAGTATATGTAAGTACATAATACAGAATTTGATTCATTCTATATTAGGAACAAAAAATATAAGAATATAAATGCGTGTATGCAGCCGAATATACACTTTTACCAGTTTTTACTATCTCGCTAGAGATAGTAATGCGATCACGAAAATTTTCCAAGTCGAGATTTTGATGTTTTTATACATTTTGAAGATTTCTGATTTCACTAAGGTTGAGAAAAATGTCTCTGATGTGTGTGTATGTAGACAAGATTACGCAAAAACGGTTTGAGCTAGAATCATGAAATTTGTATACGGGCATTATTCAAAATTCGTAGTTTTCTATCAACTTTTGAGAAATACAGCTCAACCGGGAGAGGGGCATTACCTACAACGTTGGATTTTTTTTTCTTCTAAAGTGACCATAAAAATAAAGATATAGGTTTGATAATTTTTCACATGATTAAAAATTGTATAAAACTGCTATATATAAAATTTCAGCTTGATTGAATAGTTGAAAGTACCGGACTTAATTTTTTAACACCACTGCTAATCACGTGCCAACACGTGACGTGGTGTCATCAACAAAGAGTCAAACATGCGCTGATTTAATAAATATTATTTATTAATTTTAATTTATAATTAATTAAATTTAATTTAAATATAACATATGTTATTTAATCAAATTCAAATTCCGAGATAGTCGAGTGGCGACACTCCAGCTTATTTGAAATCCGTTAATTTATAAACCGTGTAAAGTCGAAATCGTGTAAAAAAGTACCGTGTAAAACGAGGGACAGGTTTATTATAATACGCGTAATATCTACATGTCGTGAGTAATTAAAAAGCCAATTTTAGGAGTCGGTCCCATCTATAGCAACTTGTTCACTCGTTCACCAAGAGACAATTTAAAATAATGAATATATTTTTATCATTTCAAAAATAAATATAACATGAAAAATTTTGTATTAAAAAAAAAATTTAAGACACTTGATTCATTTCCATGTATTATTTATATTTTAAGAATTAAATTTTTAAAAAAAAAATATCTGTTAACATAAATAATTATTTTTTTAAATAAAATATTATAAATATAATACAATTGAATAAACATTTTGTCTATATTGGAGCTTTAGTGCAAGTGTTGTTTTGGTTGCATAAATTTTAGGAAAAATCACTGAATCGATTAAATGGAAAGTATATGCCATCTATTGAGATTTATAGAAAACATTTGTTAATTTAAATATTCAAAAATATTTCAAATATACTTTTATATACTTTTTACTAATATAATAAATATATATATATATTCATTATTAATTCAAAATGATTTCTTTTTTAAATATATAAAATAATAAAATAAAAAAATAATATAAAAACATAATAAACCAAATAAGTATATAGGTTAGTCATCGCCCCCCCCCCCCATCCCCCATTTCATTTTCATAGTATCGCATTATTTTAATTTGAAATAAAGTGTAAATAATAAAGCAGTTTTATTATTTTAAACAATTTTATCACCGTATAAAAACAACCGCATCAGTTTCATACGGTCAAACTTAAATAAATTAGAAAAAAGTTAAAATGTACATTTTTTACAGTTCCCAGGATGGGAACTACAGTACTAGAGTATAAATTATTTTTGTGAAGATTTTTCTTTCTTTAAATCTAAAATATATATAGAATTCTGCCATATGTATGCGTTAATTATAATTTAATGTAATTAATATCAAAAAGTTGATAAACAAAAAACATAACAAAAATATTTTCATCCATAGTGAATGTAATGGAGGAACTTTTATTAAGATAAATTAATTAATTAGTTTTTTTCGGGAAACAAAGGAAAAAGTTACTGAGGAAATATTAAAATACATATTTAGTTAGGAATATGGGAAAAAGTTAAAAAAAAAGAATATAACAAAGAATTGTTTTAAATAATTTTCTAACACAATTTTTTAATTTTGACAAGAAAGTCAATCTTTAAAGAAAATGTAAAAGATATTTTCATTTTTATGCTTAAATATAAGCATTGATAGGCAACTGATATTTTCCTATAAATCTGTTTTTGTGTGTGTGTTTTTTTTTCTTTTTCAAATATTCCATCAAGTCTAAAATAATGAGACTCACCCAAATAATAGGATTGTTAGTTCCTGAAGGAGAATCTACTATATATATATATTTTTTTTTAGAATTTTTTATTATAATCGCTCCAAATTAAAATTAAGTTTACATTTTGCTTATTCTGAAGGATTTTTAACGAAGAGGGAATACGTTTTTATCTTTTCTCCATTTCATTAATTATATTATATTATTATTTTTATTATAAATAAATGTAAAAAAAAATTTATTCTTTTTATGTAAGTAAAAATTTTATAATAAAATCATTTAAATAAATACATATCTATCAAATCTAATAGAAAAAATGCATTTTTGTTTCAATCATCAAAATATTTCAGACACTTCTTTATTTATTAAATAAATAATTTTAATAATCTCAAAAGTGTTTTCAAGATTTTTTTTTAATTTAAGTAAATAAATTAAAATTTTCTTTATCACATTCAAATGTATATTTTAAATTTTAATATAAATAAATACAATATAAAAAAACATCAAACAATTTCTTATTAATTGCTTTACAAACGAGATCTTTGAATTTATTTCTAAATACTTGATCTTATTTTAATTTAAAATAAAATATAATATATTATAAGTATATACTTATATCTATTAAAAGATAACTGAATAACAGAATATGTTAACTTGGTTAAACAAAAAAGTTGATTACTAAAACCAGAATTTATTTATTAATTTTAGAAAAAATATTTTACTCTAATCATAGTATCTTACATATTACTAGATATATCAATCAATTTTCTTTAAACTTTATATTTAAAGTTTAGATTTCTAGACCATTTATTATTATGTTCTTTGAATTAAGATGAAAAACTATTTATTTAAAATGATTATTATTAAAAAATAATAAAACTGATAATATAATAATAATAATCAAAATGAGAGTAGAATATTTTGAAAATAAAATAAAGAAAAAAAATCCATTATTATAATTAATTAATGAAGGTTTTTCGAGGCAGTTTTTGGTCTAAAGTTAGTAAAGGCGGTACCCACCTTGCACACAGCTTTCCATGTTCAAATGGTCGAGCAAAATATTTCGCACACGTTCAGCTGACATCGTACAGGTCTCAGTTATCTTGAATGTTGGAAAATAAAACAAAAAAAAATAATTTAAAAACATCGTTTTTTTTGGTCAGGTCGGAAACTTTTCATCCCACCCTCGTATATTTAGACAGGTATTAAATTAATTAATGTATAAAATATCAATATATATAATTTCCGTCGTATGTATGTGTGATGTCTGTAACATTATGAAGTTAGTTACAAATTGTCAAAATTATAAATTTGCAAATAACTTCATTTTTTAAAATTATTAAATATTGAAAATAATAAAAAAATTATTAAGACGATTTGAATAAAGTTAATTAATAATTTTATATTCTAAGAAGAGTTATATCCCGCAGGTGGCATATAATGCTAGTATATATATATATATTTATATTTCCTTTTATAAATGCAATTATAAATTCTTTAAATAATACCGATTTTCTTTTGTGGTTTTCTTATTTAATAAATTTAATATTTATAATTCATTTTTACTACTATTATGTTCTTTAAATTAAGATTAAAATCTATTTATTTAAAATGATTATTATTAAAATAATAATTTTATACTAATAATAATAATCAAAATGAGAGTAGAATATTTTGAAAATAAATAAAGAAAAAAAATTTCATTATTATAATTAATTAATGAAGAACTTGTAGAAAAATTGAAGTGAAAGGAATTAGTTTTCTCTCTCTTTCTCTCTCTCTTTCTATTTATGTTATAAAAAAATAAGATTAAAATTACAAATATAATAAATTGTGTTTAGGAAGGTATATCTATTTATTTTTGATTAATTGCTAATGTATTCATTTTCTAATTCATTTTTATCAGATCAAGAAAAAGGAATTAGCAATGAATTAAAGATACATATTTTAATTTTAGTACTAACTTTATAATTAATATGTACGAGGTAGGGTCAAAAAGTTCGCGGAATGGTCGCTTATAGTCAAGTATTTCTTAGCTGAAAGGGAAATTTTTGTTTGTGAGGTTGGCATAACTGGTAGTGAATGTGCTTTTGAGGTTAGCAGGCAGTTGTAGTTGGTTCCGTGCGTTCGGTGTTTAATATTGTAGATCGTAGTTTCTTTCTTTCGTCGGATTGTGCAATGTCGTCATTAGAGCAACGTGGCAATATTAAATTCTGTGTGTTGCTGGAGAAATCACCCTCGGAGACTCTTGAGATGCTAAAAAAAGCATACGGAAATTCTGCGATGAAGAAAACAGCAGTTTACGAGTGGCATAAGCGTTTTCGCGACGGTCGCTCAACAATTGATGATGACGTTCGGACTGGGCGGCCTTCCACTTCCACTACAGACGACAATGTTGAGCGCGTTCGACAAATTGTGCGTGCGGACAGACGAACAACAATCAATAATATTGCCTCTGAAGTTGGTATTTCACATGGGAGTGTTCAAGGGACATCGTTTTGCTGATTCGTCAGAGGTGATTGAAAATGCGACGGAGCGGGTGAAGGAACTTTCAAAAAACGGCTTTCAAGAGTGTTTCCAACAATTATATGAACGGTGGAATAAATGTGTAGATGCAGGAGGAGAGTATTTTGAAGGGAAATAATGTAAGAATGTTATAAATATTTTTAATAAATTTTTAATAACCAATTCCGCGAACTTTTTGACCCTACCTCGTATGTATGTAAGTATGTAGACAAGATTACGCAAAAATGGTTTGAGCTAGAAATATGAAATTTGGTACATGGGCATTATTCAAAATTCGTAGTTTTGGAGAAATTTAGCTTAACCTGAAGTGGATCATTACATACAACGTTTTGATTTTTTTCCTCTAAATTGACCGTAAAAATAAAGATATATGTTTGATAGTTTTTAATATGATTAAAAATTTTATAAAACTGCTATATATAGAATTTCAGATTGATTTAATCCCTGAAAGTACCGAAATTAATTTTTTATCACTGCAAATCTCACTCGCCAAAACGTGACGTGGTGTCATCAACAAAAACATGCGCTGATTTAATAAATATTATTTATTAATTTAGATTTAGATTTAATTAAATTTAATTAAAATATAATATATGTTAATTAATCCAATTCAAATTTGCGAGATAGTCGAGTGGAGACACTCCAGCTTATTATCTGTGTGATATATATAATAATTGAGTAATCAAATTAAAAATAATAAAAAATAAGTTGATCTGTGGCCAGGTCCGAACTGACGATGAAGTAAACTGATTTCCAACTACAGAAACAATTTCAAATAATTTAAATGTATCTCTTAATGTAATAAAAAAACAGATATGGATATAACATAAATATTTTTAATTTTATTATATTTATAATATATATGTAAGACCGGGCTGTGACGTCATGAATGGCTGGATGAAGTCATATAATTTTAAATTAAGAAAAAACTAATAAAGATGATTTTCCAGAGGATAAAACCAATACAAAATGCATAATTCGTGGAGATATGTAAAAATCTCCACATGTGAAATTTGGTGTGAAAACAATACCTTTCTTACTATCATCGGTCGGTAAAAAACGGTGGGTCCAAAATATACTGTGAACTATTATAGTATAGTAAAGAAACTAAGCTGAAACTAGTTTATTTTCCATAGTGTTTACAAATAATAGTCAAATCATGGAAAATATGTTTAAACGGATAATATATGTGTATATGGACATTTATTTACTATCATCGGTCGGTAAAAATCGAATAATATTGGGTTTATTCACGGATGATATTATTATTTATCTCCCGGAGAATTTTTGCGGGGATACTGGGACACAGAGAATACATATAAGAATAAGCAAAATGATCGTATGGGTTTTGTAAGTCAGCTAAAGAATAAGAATATTTGATCTAACAAAATTAAAAAAAATTTTAGGAGAGCTAATTTTATTTATTTATTTAAAATAAGTTGTACCATATGTTTATAATTAACAAAAATTATCATTAAGTTAAATTTTTAAATAAGCTTAACTATATATTTTGTTTATTTCCAAAAATGATTTATCAGTACAATGATAAGAAAAAAATTTGATAATTTATTAATATTAAATTATTATTGAGTATAGATATATTCGATTACAATATATTTATATTCATATGAAATAATTTCCATAATAAAAAAAAATAAAATATTTTTATATTTGGTAAGTTAAAAAGAATTAATAATGAAAAAGAGTTATATTTTTACAATATATGTTTTTTTTGTGATGTTGGCATTTTAATTTTAAATTGAGAAATTATAATAATAATTAATTCTACCTATATATAGTAAAATATTTAAAATATATCAAAGTTTAAATTATGAAATTGTATATTTCAAAATGAAAAAATAAAAAGTTAAAGAAAATAATCGCGATATTCAATTATTTTTTTATTATTATTTAATTGAATATTTAATAGGGCCTCCTCCTTTCCCCATAAATTAGCCCTTCCAAGCCTCACCTTCCGAAATTTAGAAAAAGTAATAATTAAGAAAGTTTGCCTTAAAAAAAAAGATTAAAAAAATAAGGCGTTTGGTCTGTAGCCTCTTTGAATCAGCTGAGAGTGTCTTTGATATTTTGGATTTCGAAATGAAATCGCGACATTCGGGGAACCTGAAATAAAACCTACCTAGTAAGGGAGAGCATAGCCTCCATCAATAGGCATGGAAGGCCCATGCTAATCGAAAAAGCCCTGCGCTCCAAAGGTAACCAACAATTTGTTCCTGTTCAGGCTAATCCCATTTTGGAACTGTGCTGAGTAACCTTCCCGAATTCCCGTTCATCCAATCCACCTCAAATACACTCTCAGTAATACAAAATGGCACAATTCAGACCTGGAGTGCAATTCATGCAATCCATCCCTTAAATAATAGCATGGCATTTGTTTTATCCACCCACATTTTATTTATTTATTAATTCTAATCTAATCTATGAATTAGTAGGATGAGAACATGCATGGATGTAGGAGGCAACCACCTGAAAATTCCTAACAACTATATATATCAAAAAATAGCCACCCTCTCAGTATAACGCATCGAAACCTACTAATTCTAAAAATACCTTTGTCTCTTCTGCCTCCTTTATCAATGCTTCTTCTTGAAAGATGTACTCTGAAATTCCCTAATCTCACTAAATTCTGTCCTATAATTTAATATATTTCTCTATCATCTCCTAATGAATATTATCAAAAGCAAAAAATCATTAAATCTACTTTCTATATTATATTAAACCTTACTTTCAATATTATATTTACATTTTCTATTTTAAAGTGCACCATGCTAAATAAATAACGATTATTACTTACATTTGGAGAGCTGTATTTCAATCATTTCATCGTCATGAAGGATGGAGCAGATAATCAAGAATTCAAATCAACATTCAGTAGCGGGAACGAAGATGGAAACATGAAATAGAAGAAAAAAAATAACTTATTAATCAATAAATTTAAATTGAATTAAAAATAAAATTAATAATAAATACTGACCTCGGAGTTAATAAAGGGTTGGTATTTCTCGCAGATTAAACTCGAAGAACAGCTCGTAGACTTGAATGGGTGTCCATCACTCTCGCCTCGATAAAGAAAAAAAGAATTAAGATTAGATATTTATATTATATACAGGAAATAAAAAAATAAGATATAAATAAATAAATAATATTAATAGGATTAAAAAAGTATATAGATTTTTAAAAATATTATCTTATTGCCGTAATATTAAAATACTAAAATTATTTTACATCCTATATAGAACCATGATTATAAGAAGTTATAATACGCATTTAATAGACATATAATAAAAATATCTTAGAAAACATCAGAAAACTAATTATGATTATATTATTAATTTCATGAAGATTTTATTCTGTTTAATTGATATATACGAGTAGGTAATAGAAATATTATTCATTTTTCAAAAGTGTTATAATAATATGAAATTAACAAAACAATATTCATATGAGATTGGAAAGGAACGGTGTGAGCGATAATGAGATTACAAAGAATATAGAGAATATTTAAAATTATATATTCCTATAGTAATATAAGAAATTTATATTGTAACGGATGTATATTTATTATATATATATATGACAAAGTCACCCCAGGCGCTGTTGCATGACTGAATGGCAACGTCTAGGGGATTCCGACGACGGTTGGTGACTTGGCATTATATAGACAGTCAGATGCTAACCTTCTTTGTGTAAAGACGTGTTATCCTGTCTCCGCGTTCTTTATGTAAAGACGTGTTTTGATGATCCTCCATGTTGGATGGATCCTTTGTGACTCCCATGGTGGAGAAGTAATATAATATTTCTTATAATTATACATTTTCTTTGACTCCCTTGGTGGAGAAGTAATATAATATTTCTTATAATTATACATTTTCTTTGACTCCCATGGTGGAGAAGTAATATAATATTTCTTATAATTATACATTTTCTTTGACTCCCATGGTGGAGAAGTAATATAATATTTCTTATAATTATACATTTTCTTTTAAACAACCGTTTTTCAATTTAACTTAAACTACATCCTTATTGACCAGTCTCATTAAATCTGCTTTACCCCTGAGTATAGCATGGCGCCCAAGTAATCTCATCTCTGCTGGACCATTGGAGGAAAGGTAGTTTGTTCTCTGCAGCTGCGGGTAATATTTTCCCCCTTCAAGAAGATATCCACCTGCCTACCTGTGGAGACCTTAAACTCTTTTTTCCCTCTCCACATAAGATCCATTTTTCCCTCTCCCATTTCCCCTCTTCTCTCTTCTATCACATTTTCCCTCCCTTCTCTCCCCCTTCTTCCCTCCTCCTTGTAAGGGGCCTGTTGGCATCCACTGTGGGCCCCCCCCCCCCTTACAAATTGACGCCCAACGTCGGGGCTCTGTTTTCCCCACCCCCTCCCCTTACAAATTGACGCCCAACGTCGAGGCCTGTTTTCCCCACCCCTGTGAAGGCAATAAGTGATATTAGTGCAAATAATTTGTGAATATTAATCAACCATATGGTGACACTCGCCCTAAGGAACAACCACACTTAAGTACATTTATATATATTTTTTTTTCTTTTGGTTTTAAAACCTATGATTTTTTTTTTTATTTTTCTTTCTATTATTTATACTTTGTTTGAGAATTGAATTTTTTTTTTCTCTCTTTCTCAGTTACATTGACATTGTATTATTATTATTATTATTTTTTATTTTTACTTTCATTGTATTTATTTATTATTTAGTTATTAGGATTTATTTAATTTAATATTCAATTTATATATTTTTATTTTTATATTATAGTTTTTACATACAATTAATTAATTATTATAATTAGTAGTAAAATATAGTATATAATTTATTGTTAAGAGATGGCTTTCCTCACTAGAGCACGTAAGGAGGATTTAATAGTTTTGGCTGATGAATTGGGCATTGAAATTAATAATTCAATGAAAATTATTCAAATTAAAGATGCTATATTAGCACATGATGATTTTGATGATGAGATAGCTCAGGGTATCCTCAATTCTATTGTAGAACAGAGAGTTGAAAGGCTAGAGTTAGAAAAAATTAGACTTAACTCACCTCATCAAAACCCTCCACCTGTAGGAGCCCCCTTTCCCCAAATAGATTTAGCCAATCGCCTCCCAAAACTTAATAAAAATGATGATATTAATTCATACTTAATGGTCTTTGAAAGACAGATGAATTTTTTTAAAATACCTCAAGAAAATTGGGTATCTTATTTATCTACAACCCTCCCTTTAGACCTAGTAAGGTTGTTATATAGAGAATCGGATAAAAATTTAATGGATTTTAATTATATTAAAACCCTTTTGATGCAAAGATTTAAAATCACTAAAGAAAAGATGCGTCAATTATTTTACAACAGTAAAAAATGTCCCACTCACACGTGGACTGATTTCTATCATAGCTTATTGGTTCATTTTGAATCATGGATAAAGGAATTGAATATCAATAACTTCGAGGCATTAAAGGATTTAATTATTACAAATCAATTAAAAACTCACGTGTCATCACAATGTCGTGAGCACTTTTTAGATGAATGGGAAACATTAAATAAGCCTCTTGAATTAATAAAAAAACTTGAAAATTATGACAACCTCCGAAATACGGATGGCAAAATTGTAAATAAAGTAGCCCCCCGTGGCACTGATACCGTTTCTATGGAGAAACCTTTTAAAAATGTAAAAAAATGTTATGGATGTGGGAAAATAGGTACTATTAAGCCCAAATGCACTGATTGCAATCCCCAATTAAAAACTAATAAAGTAGATCCTACTTTTAATTTTAGTAATACTATCAAAATATCTTCAAATGAACACAAAGGATTTCTCCCTCTCCTTCCCATTCAAATAGGCGATGCCACGGGTACGGCATGTGCTGACTCTGGTGCCTCTCATTCCATAGGGAGTGAAAAATTATATAATATTTTAAAAAATAAAAATGTTACATTTTATAATAAATCAGTAACTATTAGTTTAGCTGATGGCTCTAGCCAAGAGCATCAAGTAGATTTAATTGAATTACCTATAAATATTAAAAATAAAATAGTGCCCACCAGGCTGATGTTTTTTCAAAATCAAAAAATCCCGAGAACTTTATTGGGAAATGATTTTTTAAAACAGGCAAGATTAATTATTGATCTTTGCTCTAACCAGTGGTATTTTAATAATGGAAAGAAATTAAAATACCCCTTTGAGAAAGAGGAACCACTTATCGCCTCTGAACCTCACAAAATTAATTATTTATCGGATATTTTAAGTAATAACAAGATTTTAAACGTCTCTCAAAGGCAAAAATTGAATTCTCTATTAAACGAATTCAATGATATCTTTACTGCAGGGGGAGAGCCTACACCTTTTGGTGAGCACATAAATGGACAGGTGATTTACAATGACAACTTCGTCCCAGAAATCACCCCTTATCTAAAGAGATTCGCAAATAATTTGAAATTTATAAATGAAAGAATCGAATCTAAGCAAGTAAAAAATAAGAATTACAATGATAAAAATCTTCAACAATTGTCATTTCCTATACAAACTTGCTCTTGGTATAGGAGATATATTCCTAAAAAGAGAGGTCGACCTCGAAAGGGTGACTCTAATTAATTATTAAGAACTATTGTATATTTTTCTTTGATTTTTGTGAACTTTTTTTATATTATTAATTGTTTAATTAATTATTAAGATTATTGTATATTTTTCTTTGATTTTTGTGAACTTTTTTTATATTATTAGTTGTTTAGTTAAGTATTAAGAATTATTATATCTTTGCCTTTAATCTTTATGAATTTTTTTTTTTTTTGTATTATTAAATATTGTTTTTCGCTTTTCTCTTTTTCTGACTCCTTCGTTGGGACTTCTTCAGGAGTCAGAGGGGGAGGATGTAACGGATGTATATTTATTATATATATATATGACAAAGTCACCCCAGGCGCTGTTGCATGACTGAATGGCAACGTCTAGGGGATTCCGACGACGGTTGGTGACTTGGCATTATATAGACAGTCAGATGCTAACCTTCTTTGTGTAAAGACGTGTTATCCTGTCTCCGCGTTCTTTATGTAAAGACGTGTTTTGATGATCCTCCATGTTGGATGGATCCTTTGTGACTCCCATGGTGGAGAAGTAATATAATATTTCTTATAATTATACATTTTCTTTGACTCCCTTGGTGGAGAAGTAATATAATATTTCTTATAATTATACATTTTCTTTGACTCCCATGGTGGAGAAGTAATATAATATTTCTTATAATTATACATTTTCTTTTAAACAACCGTTTTTCAATTTAACTTAAACTACATCCTTATTGACCAGTCTCATTAAATCTGCTTTACCCCTGAGTATAGCATGGCGCCCAAGTAATCTCATCTCTGCTGGACCATTGGAGGAAAGGTAGTTTGTTCTCTGCAGCTGCGGGTAATATTTTCCCCCTTCAAGAAGATATCCACCTGCCTACCTGTGGAGACCTTAAACTCTTTTTTCCCTCTCCACATAAGATCCATTTTTCCCTCTCCCATTTCCCCTCTTCTCTCTTCTATCACATTTTCCCTCCCTTCTCTCCCCCTTCTTCCCTCCTCCTTGTAAGGGGCCTGTTGGCATCCACTGTGGGCCCCCCCCCTTACAAATTGACGCCCAACGTCGGGGCTCTGTTTTCCCCACCCCCTCCCCTTACAATATTTTTTTGATTTATAATTATATTATATGAATTTTGAAAAAATTCAGCACATCTTCCTATTTTTTAAATAAAAAAGTTTTAATAGGATTAATATATATATATATATATATTGAAATTTATAAAATATTTCAATAAATATATTTAAAGAAAAATAAAATTTTGCATATGATTTTTTAATTTTTAAATAATTTTAATTTAACTTTTAATAAAATTTAATTAATGAGATCGGATAGAATATTTAAGATTAATTCATTTCAAAGATTGTTATGAAAAATTTATAAATTTATTTGGGTATATGAATAAAAAAAATTATAAAAATGCACTTTATAAAATTTAATTTTTATTGAAATATTTTTTTTTTTAAAGTTCACTAATCTTCCTTTGAATTAATAAAAAAAAATAATAAAATTACAATTAATTCTTGATTAGCGACTTATTAAGGGATGATTTCAGTGGAGAGGCCGCTTAAGGTCTTACACTACTCAGGGAAGGGGAACTGACTGCGTACGAGTCGCCCTCCTGCAGGAGGAGGTGTTGCCAGGCCGTGGAGGGGCATGGAGAGGGGCGAGCGGGGAGTGCAGAGGTGAGCGCTCTACTGCAAATTATTTCCAATAAAATACATATTCAAATAAAATAAAATAAACAAATATTAATTTTTAAAATTAGTGGTGTTTTAGAATACATCTTAAATCGAATCAATAAGTTTAATTCTATTAATTTTATTAAATCAAGAAGCTTAATTTTATTCAAAGATCATAATGAAAATTTAAAAAAAAAATTATAAATATATCAGTAAGAAGTTCATTAATGAAATTATCATATTTTGAAAAAAAAAAAACAAGGAGGTGGCTTATTAATGTAGATGGTTCTATTTAAATTTAAAATTGTTTGCCGAATGTGATATAATTTTAATTTAATGTAAATATATTTCATAAAAAAGAGGGTAAATGGTAAAAATTGTTCTTATCTTGGTTGGGAAACGCTATAGTAAGTCTGCATGTCATTTCTAAGATATGCTTTTCTTTGCTGTGTTCTTAGCAAATTACGTTAAACAATTCTTTTCTAGTATGAATTTCTATTTTAATTCTAAAAAATATTTAGTAAGTAATACATTAGTTACATACCCAATTAACATTTTATATATCTCAACCTTCTTTTGTTCCAGTATATTTTTCAGTTGGAGGAACTATTTCCAAAATAATTTTTTATATATGCAAATTAATTCATACATCTAGTCCAGTTTTTTCTAAATTTTTTCAATTTGGTTCTTAAAAAAATAAGTTGACCTGTGGCCAGGTCTGAACCGACGATGATGTAAATTGATTTCAAGCTACAGAAACATTTTCAAATAATTTTAAGATATCTATTAATGTAATAAAAAACAGATATGGATATAACATAAATATTTTTAATTTTATTTTATTTATAATATATATATGTAAAAGACCAGGCTGTGACGTCATGAATGGCTGGATGACGTCATATAATTTTAAATTAAGAAAAAACTAATAAAGATTATTTTTCCCAAGGATAAAACCAATACAAAGTGCATGATTCGTGGTGATATATAAAAAAATCTCCTCATGTGAAATTTGGTGTGAAAATAACCCTTCCCTTCCTATCGTCGATTGCTAATACTACCACTTTCGGTTTCCTGATTTTGACCAAAAGTTGATCAATTCATCATACTGATACATTAAGCAAATATACCACATTTTATCAAAATCCCTTGAGCCGTTCAAGTTGTACACGTCTATACGGACGGACAGACGGACGGACAGAGAGACATGCTAAAAATACTTTTTTTCTGTTAAGAAAATGCTTGATTCGTGGAGATTGTCAAAAATCTACCCATGTGAAATTTGGTGTGAAAAAAATATCTCCCTTACTATCGTCGGTCGGTGAAAATTACTAGTGAACTTTGCCATTTTTAATTGACAATTTTATTGAAATTTTGAATAGTAATATTATAATGCGTTGAGGAAGTCGGAAGACAACAGTCAACTACAATATGTCTATGTAACTAATTTCTTTAAATTACAATAAAATAAAAAGGAAAAAGAAAAAGCAAACCATTCTTCTTCTTTTTTATTATTATTCTGTTATTATTAGAGAAGGATCATCAATTATTTTCAATGACGGAACTTATTATACTTTAAGAATATTATGTAATTTTAAATTTGGAATATTTGAAATTTTGTTTTTTTTTTAATACTTAACGTTTCCAATTCTCAAGTTGATATTTTATTATTATGCTAATATTGTATGTATTTAAAAATTATATCTAAACATTATTAAATCGAATATAAAAATTAGCTGGAGTGTCTCCGTTCGACTATCTCGCAAATTTGAATTGGATATTCAAGTTTTTTCTATATTTGAAAATTTATTAAAATTTTATTCTATCCGATCATAGGATTTAACGTTTTTAACATAACCAGCGCATGTTTGGCTCTTTGTTGATGGCTACACGTCACGTGTTGGCGCGTGAGATTTGCAGTGTTAAAAAATTAATTTGGTACTTTCAGCGATTCAATCAAGCTGAAATTCTATATATAGCAGTTTTATACAATTTTTAATCATGTGAAAAACTATCAAACATATATCTTTAGTTTTACGATCCCTTTAGAGGAAACTAAATCAAAACGTTGTAGATAATGACTCTCTTTCAATTGATCTACATTTCTCAAAAGTTGATAGAAAACTACGAATTTTGAATAATGCCCATGTACCAAATTTGATAATTCTAGCTCAAACCGTTTTTGCATAATCTTGTCTACTTACACACACACAGTCATTTTTCTCAACCTTAGTGAAAATGTTTCAGGAACCTTCAAAACGTATAAAAACATTAAAATCTCAACATCGAAAATTTTCATGATCTCAATACTATCTCTGGCGGACGAGATATTAATAAAATAAAAGCATTTTATAGGTAATTTACATTTTATTTGCAAATTTCATTTTTATTAATACATATACCTACTTCTTTTATTATAAAAAAGTTAACTAATATCTATGTAGCTATAAGAATATTAATATATATTATATTAATAATAGATAATATGCCTATATATGTTTATGTCTAATGGTCTCACTAATTAATTTAAAATAAATATCATAAAATAAATAACAATGATGCAGGTGATAATAATATGTACAGAGATGTGATTCCTTTTAAATGTTTAAAATTATTTTTAATTATAATATAAGTAGAAGAAAATGAAGAAAATATATAAATATATTATTAAATGTGTTCGTTTAGGTTGTTGTGAAAATTTTTATAATTATTAGAACTTATTTCCAGGTTATTTTCAAGTTTAATTGTGAGCCGTGATCCATTTTAACCCCATATTCAAGAGAATAATTATTTTAGGAGGTAATTTTTGAGATTCTGTGTTTTAGTCTGAGTGACCAAGAGATTTTTGGATTGATTGAATGGGTCAATTGTTACTTACGTGAGACTTCGAAATATCATAGAAGTTCGCACAATCAATATCACATTGAACTCAGGTCCGGCTCGTCCGAGCGCAAATGACTTTGAAGGTGACGTTGATGCATTGACGGCTCGTGTTCTATCTAGTTGAGAGCACTTGTATATAGGTACATCCTGGTGGACGGGTTCTACAGCCATGTACGAGGCATGTTTTTTAAGTAAGTACCGTTTTGGAATTAAAAAAAGACGTGAAAAGATATCGCAATAATTTTATTTTTACATGAAAGCATGTACCTTAATCTACTTTTCTACATAATTTCAGTCAATATTGAGGCACTTGTCATAACGTGGCACCAGTTTTGGAATACCCTCCTCATAAAATTTTGCCGCCTGACTTGTTTTGACTTCGTTATCGTCTTCAAGACGCTGACCGCCCAGGTGTTTCTACAAGTGCAGGAACAAATGGAAGTCGCTGGGTGCCAGATCAGGGCTGTACGGAGGGTGATCTAGAGTTTCCCATTTAAAAGATTTGATGAGATTTTTGGGCCGATTAGCTACATGTCATGCAGCAAAACGATACCGTTACTCTACTTGCCACGTCTTTTGTTCTGGATTGTTCAATCTCTCACAATAAGACGACAATATAACAGCCCATACTTCACAATCGGCAGGACTCATCTCGGACTCGGAGGCATATTAAACACTCAGTATACAATGAAGAATCAGACTGTCTGATTTCAGACGATATTGTCTGTGGTTTCTTAAATGTTTGAGGGAATTGTTCTGTGTTGACTGAGGAAATATTTTTCTTAGAAAGATCTGTTGATGATGTTTTTGGAGAGAGAAAGAATGAATGAAATGAATTTTTTTTTTTTTAATATAAATGAGAAAGTAAAACTTGAATAATTATTTATTTGATAGGAATTTTTCATAAGAATTGTTCAAAAATGAAAAAATAAAAAATGACAAACAAGTTAACATTTTATTTATATAAATAAATAAATGTATAGAATATCTATCTATTTATACTCTGTAGAATATCACACAAAATATGTATACATTTTTATCCATTCTATTGTGATTGTGTGACTTGACAAAAAAAATCACTAAATAAATTCTACCTAATGATTAGAAATTTTATATTGACAATAAAAATGAAAATTATAATAAAAGTATAAGTATATATAAATAATTTTTATTTATGAATAGAAAATAAATATCATCGATTTAGTTATTTATTTTTTTATGTACAAAATTACGCATCTCCAAAATGATATATAATTAGTATCAAATATTAACTTTACATTATTTACTTAGTTATTTGCTTTCATTTATTCTGCTTTATTTATTTATTTATTTTTGTAAAATCTAATGATATAATAACTATATATTTTAAATAACATTGTATATATATATATTTAATAGGATACATTATTCCATAATATTCATTTTATTATTTATTTATATGTACATATAATAATTTAAATAAGCCGGATGGCTCCACTCGACTCTCGCAATTTGAATTGGATTAAATAACATTTATTATATATAAATTAAATTTAATTAATTATATATATAAATAATATTTATTAAACCAGCGCATGTTTGGCCCTTAGTTGATGGCACCATATCTCGTGCTGGCGCGTGATTGCCTGTCAACGTATTAAAAATTTAATTCCGGTACTTCCAGCTATTCAATCAAGCTGAAATTCTATAAATAGCAGTTTTATACAATTTTTAATCATGTGAAAAATTATCAAACATATATCATTATTTTTACGGTCAGTTCAGAGGAAAAAAATCAAATCGTGGTACTGTGTATCTATTACTTTGGGGGGGGGGGGGGAGTTTTATAAATAGAAAATAAATAAATTTCTCATAAAAAGATTAATTAACCTATTATAATTCATTTTCTAATATCCAAGTTTTATAGATCTAATTGACAATTAAAAAATTAATAAATCAATAATTAATTAAATTATTTTAGAAAATTTTTTTTTTATATATTTAAAAATCTGAAGTGTCTCTCCACTGGAAAATCTCGCAATTGGAATTTGATGAAATAACATATATTAATTTTGAAATTAAATTTAATTAATTAAATTATAAATTAAATTAAACGTCCCCGGGTTTGGATCTTTGTTGATGGCACCACATTTCGTGCTGGCGGGTGATTTGCAGTGGTCTTAAAAAATTAATTCCGGTGTACTTTCAGCGATTCAATCAAGCTGAAATTCTATATATAGCAGTTTTATACAATTTTTATTCATGTGAAAAAGTATCAAACATATATCTTTATTTTTACGGTCAGTTTAGAGGAAAATAAATCAAAAACTGGTAGGTAATGACCCACTTCCGGTTGAGCTACATTTTTCAAAAGTTGATAGAAAACTACGAATTGCTCATGTACCAAATTTCATTATTCTAGCTTAAACCGTTTTTGAGTAGTCTTCTCTACATATACACACATACATACATTCACACACACACACAGACATTTTTTTCAACCTTAGTGAAAATGACTTAGAACCTTCAAAACGTATAAAAACATCAAAATCTCGACATCGAAAATTTTTGTGATCGCAATACTATCCCTGGCGAGATAGTAAAAAAGAATGGAGATGTATTAATAGAGAAATCATTTGAAACTAAAAACTAAGTAAATTTTTACTTTTTTTTTAATTAGCATTTTTAAGTAATTTGATTAAAATTTTTAGTTAATTTATAATTTGGTAAATATAACCAAACTAAAACAATAGAAAAATAAATTTCTCATAATTGTAGAAATAAAAAAGAAAAGTAATGGAAATGTTTTCTTATTCATTATCAATTCATTTCATTAATTATTAAATGGGAAAAATCTCTTGAGTATTTAAGATGAAATATTTTTTTATTTTTTTTGAAAATAAATTATGATCGATCAATGAAATGAAAAATTTCATAAAAGTATAAAGAAAGTTAAGGAACAATTTCAAATAATTATTTAAAACACACATATACAATTATAAATATAATAATAATTGCTGTTGTTGTTGTTGCTTTATTAAAATTGTATATATCTATTGAAAAGATTACTACTACCTATGTATGAGGATTTGTAATTATTCAAATGAAAATTTTACTTTCACTTTCTTAAGTGAAAAAAAATATCAAACAAAATTATTTATTTAATCTGTTAATTGATGAAATTTAAATATTTAAATTATTATTTTTGTAGAGCAGCAAAAAATAAAAAACTCATCTGTTAAAATTAATTAAAGAATTGTCAATCAAATTAAAATATGGATATAAATACATGCAGGCTTAGTTAATAGAAAAATAAGCTGGGGTGTCTCCACTCGACTATCTCGCAATTTGAATTTGATTAAATAACATAATATATTATATTTAAATTAAATTTAATTAATTATAAATTATAAATTAAAATTAATAAATAATATTTATTAAACAAGCGCATGTTTGGCTCTTTGGTGATGGCACCACTAATTTTCTGGGTTTTTTTTCAGTTCGGTTTGAATATAGAAAAATTATAGAAATTAATTAATTAAATAATTTCCCTATATTCAAACCGAATAGAAAAAACTGAAAATTAGTGAATAAGTGAAAAATAAGTGAATTCCTAGGGTATATGCCGCCCTGGTTCGAGAATAATTTTGCCGCCCCTTCCCAAACCCAACCCCTTCCCCCAAATACAAATAAATACAAATAAAAAAGATAAAGTATATTTAAGTTAGTTTATTTTAGAACTGAACTAAAATTGAAAAAAAAAATAAATAAGTACGTTTAAGGCGGTTCGCTAGGCTTGCCGTCCGGGTGCCCCGCATCCCCGGGGCGGAACGGCCCAGAGTTTATCTGTCACACTTTAATAATTTTGATCTCGGAAACTAGAAACAACCGAGAAATATTGCATAAGGAAAGTTTTTTTGAAATTAAAAAATGCATGATTCGTGGAGATATGTAAAAATCTCCACATGTGAAATTTGGTGTGAAAACAATACCTCCCTTACTATCGTCAGTCGGTAAAAAGGAATCCACTGGTAAAGTTTGATCCAAATCCGTTCGCTATTATTATTATTACCATAAACATTCAATTAAATTGTTATTTTTTAAATATTTTTATTTACTATTTGTTTCAAATTCCTTAATATTACATATAAACAATTATATTACAAAAAAAAACAAATTAAATAAATAAAGAGCACTTAATTTTTATATTAATCGTAAAAGTGTTTATTTATTTTATTTTTTTACACGAAAATTTTCGATGTCGAGATTTGGTTGTCTTTATACGTTGTGAAGGTTCCTGAATCATTTTCACTAAGGTTGAGAAAAATGTCTCTCTCTCTCTCTGTGTGTGTGTGTATGTGTGTATATAGGTATATAGGTAATATTACGTAAAAACGGTTTGAACTATAATCATGAAATTTGGTATATGGGCATTATTCAAAATTTGTAGTTTTATATCAACTTTTGAAAAATGTAGCTCAACCGAAAGAGGGTCATGTAGAAATGTAGATCAATTGAAAGTCAATTGAGAGTCATTACCTACAACGTTTTGATTTTTTCCCCCTCTAAACTGACCGTAAATATAAAGATATATGTTTGATAATTTTTCACATGATTAAAAATTGTATAAAACTGCTATATATAGAATTTCAGCTTGATTGAATCGCTGAAAGCACCAGAATTAATTTTTAAACACTGCAAATCTCACGCGCCAACACGTGACTTGGTGCCATCAACAAAAATCCAAACATGCGCTGTTTTAATAAATATTATTTATTAATTTTATTTTATAATTTAATTTGAATATAATATATTATGTTATTTAATTCAATTCAATTTGCGAGATAGTCGAGTGGAGACACTCCAGCTTATTTTAATAAATAAATTTACTCACATTATGAAATTCCCAATAAAATTTTATGTTTGTAATTAAAGATGATTGACCTGATCGTTCTAGGATAACTAAACTGACTGGATTGATTTGTGACTTTCAGACGAAAATGTTGGAGATGCAAGAGGATCGAGCAATTTCCTTTAGAGAAAGGCACAAGTACAATTTTTCTTCTTTTTTTTTATATTTGTTGCTAAAATAAAAAAAAAATAAAAATAACCTAGTTGTGTCTTTCGCCGATGGTTGTTATTGAACTTGCAAACGGCGAAAGTCCTTGACGTTGGTGTATGCATGTCCAGGCAGGCAATCGGCCGAAAGAATTGAGACCCTCCGGTCACGGAAATCAAATCAACCTGCTCTTATGAAATGAAAATCATTTATCATAGTTGCATTAAAAAAAAAAAGGAATCTTAAAAATTATCATGATCTAAAGAAGAATGAAAAGGAAAAGTTTTTTTTTATTTCCGAGTGATTCTTTTTGTACCATAAAGAAGATGAAGATGAAAATAATAATAATAGTAATAATAATCTATATATTTAAAATTGGAAAGTTGTTTTGTTTAGTTTTTTTTTTTTTTTTTGTTTATTTTCCAGACCAGAAGCAATTCAGAAGCTTATTTATGTAAAATAAATAAATAATTATTATCACAGTAGGTTTATACATATTATAATCTTTGAAATATAATAATTAATTAAAAATTTATTGAAGATTTTTTTTGTTTGTATTTTCATCAAATTTAGTTTAAAATAATATATAATATATATAGATAGGTATGGGACTGGTTGTCTGTCCCCCCTCCCCCACCCCCACAGACTCCACCTACATTAAAACAATAAATTAATTAAATTAAACCACAATAAAATATAATAGAATATAGAGTTTTTATAAAAAAAAACATTTGCATATATTAATTTTCTCATTTATCAATAATTTTATAAATTAAAATAGAAATTAAAATAGAAACTAAATTTATTTAAAAAGTAAAATGATCTGTTCTATGAGAGAAAATTTATTCAAAAATAATTATCAATATCTTACAATTAGACATAAATAATTTACAACATCCGATTGGTAAATTATAAGCATATTAAAAAAAACTAAAGTTGTACTTTTATATATTATATATATACGAGGGTGGGGTGAAAAGTTTGCGGCCAGACCAAGAAAAAACGATGTTTTTCAATTTTTTTTTTTTTTTGCTTTATTTTTCAACATTCAAGATAGCTGAGACCTGTACGATGTCAGCTGAATTGAAAAATAATTGTGATTGTTCTATTTATTGTAAAATCTTTTAAAGAAATAATAAAATTGTTAAATTTCTAAAATAATACTTCTATTAATTTAAGAAGGATTGAACTTGTCAGCTATTTACAAAAAAATAAATAAAAAAAAATCTCAAAATATCTTCAGTGAACAAATAACAACAAAAACAAATTTTCAATTCTAAATAATATAAGTTTTTATAATTTCTATAAATTATATAATATATATTATCGTTTTTATCACATAAATATTATAATAGATATATTATAATATTAATTAATACATTTTAACTAAATTAATGAATTGATTATTTAATTTTAGAAAATTTTAATTTAATCTATTTAGGTATAATACTATAACATATTTTAATGATTGGCCTTTTGAAATTTCTTTACGATATGAACAAAAATACATGAAATAAATATTATAATTTCGATTTTAGATTTTATTAATTGCATAATGAGGAATTACACTTTCTTTATAGGAAGGTATGTATACTATGAATAACACTAATCATAATAATAAGGTTATATTATTTTAAAAATTCATAGGATAATTACCTGGAGTGTCTCCACTCGACTATCTCGCAATTTGAATTGGATTAAATAACATATATTATATTTAAATTAAATTTAATAAATTATAAATTAAAATTAATAAATAATATTTATTAAATCAGCGCATGTTTGGCTCTTATTTGATGGCACCACGTCACGTGTTTTGCGCGTGATTGCCCGTCAACGTGTTAAAAATTTAATTCCGGTACTTTCAGTGAATCAATCAAGCTGAAATTCTATATATAGCAGTTTTATACAATTTTTAATCATGTGAAAAATTATCAAACCTATATCTTTATTTTTATGGTCACAAAATGGTCAAAAAAATCAAAACGTTGTAGGTAATGACCCTCTTCCGGTTGAGCTACATTTCTCAAAAGTTGATAGAAAACTACAAATTTTGAATAATGCCCGTATACCAAATTTCATGATTCTCGCTCAAACCGTTTTTTCTTGTCTACATACATACACACATACACATACATATATATATTCACACACACAGACATTTTTCTCAACCTTAGTGAAAATGATTCAGGAACCTTCAAAACGTATAAAAATTTCCAAATCTCGACATCGAAAATTTTCGTGATCGCAATACTATCTCTGACGAGATAGTAAAAGTGAAGAAATATGCTTTTTGGTCAAAAATGAAAGATTTAAACTAATTTTATAAAATTTCAGAGATAAGGAAATAAATTTAAATCAAATGGATTTGTTTTAATTAAATTTGATTAATTCATTCATTAATTTATAGAAAAAAAAAATAAATGAAATGAAAGTGTGTGTAAAAATTCTGCAGAGTTGTGAATCGTTTTTGTAATGCGTATTGAAACCAATAAATCTATATTTCATCTAAATTCGAGTATTTATGAATTCTTATTTCTTAAATAAGTCAAGTAGAACTAATTGGCTGATTTACTCATTGCTAATAATCATTTTTATAATCTCTTTAAAGTCTCTTCCAATTTCGTATGCTATAATAGTTTTATTCTTAATTGCAAAAAAAGCAGAAGAAAAATAAAAAAAATAAATCGGCTTAACCAACTTGAAAGTTCATTGCCACAGCAACTCAGCGTTACTATTTTTACAGAAAAGATAATCAACTCTTTCATTGATTGTTCAAATTGATATAATATACTTATCTCGTATTTATATTTAATTCATAGCATCAAATTACTAGAAAAAAGCCCTTGAATTGAAAAATAAATTTTATTAAATAACAAAAGATGTTACAATCAATATGATCTATTCTAGATCTAATAATAATAAATTAAGTTGTAACTGATAATAAATAAATCTTCTCAATATGTTAATAAATCATTTGTGAAATCGTTTATATATTTTTTTATTTTTTTATTCATAATTAAATCATTAAATTGCATATTATTTGATAGGACTATGAAAATGATAAATAAATAAATATTAATAAAAATTCTTGTGAAAAATAAAGCAAAATCTGTTTGAAAATGTATTAGATAATTGATTTATTAACAAAATAAAATAATAAAAAATATCTGAAAGTAATTAAACTATTTATATATTTATATCTAAACACCTATACCAATCTCTTTTCAGTTTCAAAGTGTCAGAAATTGTAATACAAAAAATGTTTGGGGTCTGCCTCAACTACCGTATTCACCAGATTTGGCTCCCTGCGACTTTTTCCTATTCCTAAAGTGAAGAGACCAATGAAATAAAAGTGTTTTACCACAATTGATTAGATAAAGTCGTAATCGAATTGAATCATATTTATATTCAAATCATAGCAAATCATTTTAAAGCAAGCAAGTTACTAGTAAAAGGACATTGACGTTTGGAAGCGCTGGCATAACTGCATTATATATCTTAGGGGAATTACTTTGAAGGGGACAAAATGGATATTGATGAATAAATAAATACTTTTCGAAATAATTCAAAATTCACCTTTTCTTTTGAACAAACCTCGTATATTGTACCAATTTTTATGAATAAATGCTTTTTTAATTAAAAAATGATCAAAATAGATGCAAGAACCTAGTATAAATAATTATTATTATGTTAAATTGTAGATTGAATAATATAGTCAGATTCATTTAATAATTATAATTGAGCATTTATTGATCATCTATTCATATCAAATTTGCCTCTTATAAAATAGAAAATAAAAATATTTTTTATTTCTTTTCTTTTTAAATTAATCATTACTCATTAGTTAGAAGGTAGATATTGCATATTAAAGTAAACAATTGAAATAAAATAATAATAATAATTCTAAAGTTACTTGTAATGGTAACTGAATCCGGAACTGCATAAAATAAAGGAAAAAACAAAACTTCATTAACGTTCCATGACTAATAAGAATTTCTTGAGAACATTGTGAGTTTTCTTCGACTTAACTGAGAAAAGAATTAAAACAAAAAAAAATAAAACATCACTACAATAAAAATATTGCATAGTAATATAGGTACATGGGGTACACATATGGTAGATATATCTATAAAAGAAAATATCGATTTGAATATGAGAATAAATGAGAATATAGTATATCTATCATTTATAATTTAAAATATATAATATAATATATTTTTTAAAAGGTACATCCCACCACCCCCCCTCCAGTCAGTGGTATTGGAATTCAGTATATAGATACTTATAAATTAATAGCAGGATAACACAAAAGAAGGATATATAAATTTATTTAAAAAATTAGCTGGAGTGTCTCCACTCGACTATCTCGCAAATTTGAATTGGATTAAATAACATATATTAATTTAAATTAAATTAAATTAATTAAATTATAAATTAAAATTAATAAATAATATTTATTAAACCAGCGCATGTTTGGCGCTTGGTTGATGGCACCACGTCAAGTGTTGGCGCGTGAGATTTTCAGTGTTAAAAAATTAATTCTGGTACTTTCAGCGATTCAATCCAGCTGAAATTCTATATATAGCAGTTTTATACAATTATTAATCATGTGAAAAATTATCAAATATATATCTTTATTTTAACGGTCACTTTAGAGGAAAAAAATCAAAACGTTGTAGGTAATGACCCTCTTCTAGTTGAGTTACATTTCTCAAAAGTTGATAGAAAACTAAAAACTTTGAATAATGCCCATGTACCAAATTTCATCATTCAAGCTCAAACCGTTTTTGCGTAATCTTGTCTACACACACAAAGACATTTTTCTCAACCTTAGTGAAAATGATTCTGGAAGAGAAAAATGTCTGTGTATGTGTGTGTGTGTATGTAGAGATATATGTTTGATAATTTTTCACATGATTAATAATTGTATAAAACTGCTATATATAGAATTTCAGCTTGATTGAATCGCTGAAAGTACCAGAATTCATTTTTACCGACCGACGATAGTAAGGGAGGTATTGTTTTCACACCAAATTTCACATGTGGAGATTTTTACATATCTCCACGAGTCATGCATTTTCTTAACAGAAAAAAGTATTTTTAGCATGATGTCTGTCCGTCCGTCCGTCTGTCCGTCCGTCTGTCCGTCTGTCCGTCCGTATAGATGTGTACAGCCTGAACGGCTCAACCGATTTTGATGAAATTTGGTATATTTACTTAATGCATCAGTGGGATGAATGGATCAACTTTTGGTGCAAATCCGGAAACCGGAAGTGGTAGTATTAGCGATTGACGATAGGAAGGGAAGGGTTATTTTCACACCAAATTTCACATGAGGAGATTTTTTTATATATCACCACGAATCATGCACTTTGTATTGGTTTTATCCTCGAGAAAAATCATATTTATTAGTTTTTTCTTGATTTAAAATTATATGACGTCATCCAGCCATTCATGACGAAACAGCCTGGTCTTACATATATATATTATAAATAAAATAAAATTAAAAATATTTATGTTATATGCCTATTTGTTTTTTATTACATTAATAGATATATTAAAATTATTTGAAATTGTTTCTGTAGCTGGAAATTAATTTACTTCAAACCGTCGGTCGGTTCGGACCTGGCCACAGGTCAACTTATTTAACACTGAAAATCTCACGCTCCAACACGTGACGTGGTGCCATCAACCAAGCGCCAAACATGCGCTGGTTTAATAAATAAATAATTATTTATTAATTTTAATTTATAATTATAATTAATTAAATTAAATTTAAATATAATATATTATGTTATTTAATCCAATTCAAATTTGCGAGATAGTCGAGTGGAGACACTCCAGTTTTTTTAATTTTTATGTGTGAAGCATTTTACTTATATTTATAATTATATTCCATTTTTTTGTATTTTATATGTGTTGTAGGCATATTATTTACTGAAAGTTTTACAAAATGTATTCATTATTTATTTAATTTATATCAAACTTTCAATTATCAATTATATTATATCGTACTCTCTTTAGATTCTATAATCTATATAGATCATCGCGTAGATATATAATTATTCATATAATAGATATCTACATTTTAATATTTTAACAAAATTAAATCGAGATAAAAGAACACGTTAAGCATCAGATAATTTAATATCTGGTAAATAAGTTGACCAGTGGCCAGGTCCGAACCGACTGACGGTTTGAAGTAAATTAATTTCCAGCTACAGAAACAATTTCAAATAATTTTAATGTAACTATTAATGCAATAAAAAACAGATATGGATATAAAAATAAATATTTTATTTATAATATATAAGGAGGCGCTGGCTGTGACGTCATGAAGGGCTGGGTGACGTCATATAAATTTAAATTAAGAAAAAACTAATGAAAATGATTTTTCCAGAAGATAAAACCAATACAAAGTGTATGATTCGTGGAGATATGTAAAAAATCTCCTCTTGTGAAATTTGATTTGAAAATAACCCTTCCTTTCCTATCGTCGAACAGTAATACTACCAGTTCTGATATACACCAAAAGTTGATCAATTCATTATATTGATGCATTAAGTGAATATACCAAATTTTATCAAAATAAAATCTCCACATGTGAAATTTAGTGTGAAAACAATACCCTCTTTTCTATCGTCGGTCGGTAAAAAGGTGGACGTAAGAAAATTGGGAATGGATAGAAATTGTATGAATATAAAGATGGAAATATGAGGCCAAAATTACCCAAGTTTAATTATCAAATGTTATTAAATGAGATCGATAATACAATTTTATGATAAAAGTTGATGGGTTTCTAGAAGAGTGCATTATTTGGACTAAGTAAGCTAACTTCATTTAATTATTATTATAAAAAATAATAATAATTGTTTACTTTATAATTATTAATTATGTTCTTAATTTCAAATTACAATAAAAATACAATTTTAATAAGTAATAAGATCTTATTCAAAAATCTAGATTAAATGACTTGCCATCCATGAAATCAAAAAAAAAACATATTTATCATAAACATCATCATTTAAAAATTCTAGTATATAAATATATATATAAATAAAATAATAATAATACTATTTTATTTTTAATTGTGAGAATCAATTATAATTAATAATTAATATAAACTTGTATTTATATTTTGTTAGTAGTTTAATAAATAATTTTAATACTTGAGATTGATTTCATAAAAAAAAAACAAAAAAAGGAAATAAATAAAATTAATAAATTATTTTTGTACTTTCACTAATAATATTGATGGATAGATAAACTTGTGTTACATACATTAAGAGTAATTTTTTTTTTAAACTCAAACCAATCAATCTCAATTGAAATTTTTTTATTTAAAAAATTTTCTAAAATTTCACAAATTTGATTCCATTTAAATTAAAAAATAACTAAACATATTTTTAATGATATTTTTTTACCGACCGACGATAGTAAGGGAGGTATTGTTTTCACACCAAATTTCACATGTGGAGATTTTTACATAACTCCACGAATCATGCATTTTCTAAACAGAAAAAAGTATTTTTAGCATGATGTCTGTCCGTCCGTCTGTCCGTCCGTCCGTCCGTATAGATGTGTACAGCCTGAACGGCTCAACCGATTTTGATGAAATTTGGTATATTTACTTAATGCATCAGTGGGATGAATTGATCAACATTTGGTGCAATTCCGGAAACCGGAAGTGGTAGTATTAGCGATCGACGATAGGAAGGAAAGGGTTATTTTCACACCAAAGGAGATTTTTTTATATATCACCACGAATCATGCACTTTGTATTGGTTTTATCCTCGAGAAAAATCATATTTATTAGTTTTTTCTTGATTTAAAATTATATGACGTCATCCAGCCATTCATGACGTCACAGCCTGGTCTTGCAGATATATTATAAATAAAATAAAATTAAAAATGTTTATATTTATTATTTATGTATCCATATCTGTTTTTTATTACATTAATAGATATATGAAAATTATTTGAAATTGTTTCTATAGCTGGAAATTAATTTATTTCAAACCGTCGGTCGGTTCGGACCTGGCCACAGGTCAACTTATTATTTTTATTTATTTATTTTTTATTATAAAATTAATTAATTACTTGAATGTATTTTCAAATTATATTTACAGTGACCGCAGTTTGTAGAATGATAATTAAAAAAAAAATATATTTTAATTACTTTTAACGATTAATAATATATTATTCATATTTGATTCTTCTTTCAATTTAAATTTAAATTTAAATTTAAAAATATTTTTAAATATACACCCTCCATTCCAAAAGAAACCGAAATTTAAAAAAAAAATATTACCACTAATGTCATCTGTTGTAATATTTTGCCCGTAGATACCTTAGTCCCTCATTGACAACTGGTATAAATTTCATGACATTCGGATGCATACAACAAAAGTTATTGCGTATCAAATGTCAGTGTGTTTTGTACATCGGTCGGAAAATGAGTTTCAAACAAACAGCTACAATTGATTTTTGTGTTAAACTTGGTAAAACTTTTACTGAAACGCACCAAATGCTACAAAATGCATATGGTGATAATTGTCTATCCCGTACGCAAGTTTACGAGTGGTTTGGGCGATTCAAATCGGGTAGAGAGACGCTGACCCTCCCAGAACCGGATTTTTACGATTCAAAATGAATTATCCACAAAGAATTTGTTCCACCCGGTCAGACAGTCACTGGAGAGTTTTACTTAGGCGTTATGAAGCGTTTGCTGGCAAGAATTCGTTGTATTCGGCCAGGATATCGAGAAATCGGCAGTTGGGCTCTTTTGCACGATAATGCACCATCACATCGTTCTGTAACTTAATTTTTGGTCAAAAATCACGTTATTCCTTTGCATCATTCGCCCTATTCACCAGATCTGGCTTCGTGCGACTTCTGTCTGTTCTCTAAACTGTATTAGGCGATGAAAGGAAAGCGGCACGCATTGATTGAAGCCATTGAGAAGGCGACGACCGACGTCCTAAAGACCATTCCAATAAAGGAGAAGTCGTTTGTCAACTTGTTGGAGCGTGCATATTTGTGTATCGGTGCAGAAGGGGAATACATTGATTAATAAAAATGATTTGTTCCAAAATGTACATTGGTTTTTTGTTTTTTTAAAAAGTTCGGTTTCTTTTGGAATGGAGGGTGTATATTCAGTGATGTATTAGGAAAATAAGAAGTAAGGGAACACTTAGTGGGAGCAAAAAAAAAATCTTATTTTCAGCAAACTATTTTTTCCATATAAGCTTTTATTTTTTCTTATTCTTACTATATAAAATATTAACGAACACAAAAAAAGAAATTCTAACAGATTCTAGATTTAAGTGGGAGTTGTCGGAGTTCTCGGCCTTCTGTAAAGCGCTTGTACCACTTATATACATTTTTTGGGACAAAGTAGACTCGCCGAATACCATAGTCAATATTTTAAGTGCGTTGGAGCACTTTATTCCATTTGTAACGCAAAATTTAATACAGATTCTTTACACACAAAAACGCGACTAACTTTTTCACTTGTCAAAAACAAACTACTAATTCAAAATGGCTGATAACGATAAGGTGAGAAACATGTGTGTACCAACATAAAGAATAAGTTGACCTGTGGCCAGGTCCGAACCGACCGACGGTTTGAATTAAATTAATTTTCAGCTACAGAAAGAATTTCAAATAATTTTAATTTATCTATTAATGTAATAAAAAACATATATGAATATAACATAAATATTTTTAATTTTATTTTATTTATAATATATATGTAAGACCAGGCTGTGTCGTCATGAATGGCTGGATGACGTCATATAATTTTAAATCAAGAAAAAACTAATAAATATGATTTTCCCGAGGATAAAACCAATACAAAGTGTATGATTCGTGGTGATATATAAAAAATCTCCTCATGTGAAATTTGGTGTGAAAATAACCCTTCCCCTTCCTATCGTCGATCGCTAATACTAACACTTCCGGTTTCCGGGTATACACCAAAAGTTGATCAATTCATCCCACTGATGCATTAAGTAAATATACCAAATTTCATCAAAATCGGTTGAGCCGTTCAGGCTGTACACATCTATACAGACGGACAGACGGACGGACAGACATCATACTAAAAATACTTTTTTCTGTTTAGAAAATGCATGATTCGTGGAGATATGTAAAAATCTCCACATGTGAAATTTGGTGTGAAAACAATACCTCCCTTACTATCGTCGGTCGGTAAAAATCGGTATTCGAATGTACACAGCCCGCGAAAATTCAAAATTCACCTTTTCTTTTGTATAGACCTCGTATATTAATCAATACATGCAAACACCTATTATATATCTATACTTATAATTATAATACATACTCGTCAATTAAAATAATTTACAATATTTATTATCTTGTTCAAATCATCAATCCATTTAAAACTTGAATAAATGGAAAAAATAAATAAGTAATAATTAATAAGAAAATTTGTTTTTGTTGTGATTTTGTTACATTTAGTTTTTAATCTACTCTCAACGTAACTACCTACATATAATATTTACCTTGTGTTGATTAATAAATTCCTTAATAAAAAAAACAACATATTCAATAGAAAGAAACACTTTCATTTTAAACCATCGATGCATGATTGCAAATTACTTCAAATAATATTTATAAAAAAAAAAAATAAAAAAAAATATTAATTTCTTATATGCAACCAATTGGTTGATTCATTCCATTGGTATAAAATATCTCGTATTTGTATTTTGAATTAATTAAGCAATTAACAATTCATTTATCTTCATAAAATGAATGTATTATAAATTTATACACTTAATTTTATTTTTCTTGTTCTTCTTTATTATAGTAATTATTTTTATTAGTTAAGCAAATTTGGTTTAAGAACAATCATTAAATTATCCTTGAAATCGATTCCAATAAAATAAATATTTTTATTATAATAGTACTTTAATTATTTGATATTAGACATGAGAATATTGCTAATGAAGTTATTATTATTAGTTACATTGCTAATTGAAAAAAAAAAAATCAAAATCAAATCAAGTAGAAAACAGGAAATTCAATCATTTTATATTATACATATTAATATATTTATAGGTATGATTCCTAATGAACTATTAAAAATGAGTTAAAATATTTATTAAAACACTTTAACTAGCACAAGTAGCTAATTACTATTTTCATTTTATGAATATAAATTATAAGTTATAATAATACATTAAACAAAGGCAAAACACACACCATATCCCTCGCACACAATCCTATCGACACAATTTCAGATAAAGACTTGCAAATAGAAAACAATGAAGGTTATTTTAATAGATAAGTCTTCATATTAATTTTAATCAATATGTAAAAACGTAGAATATTCTATACTTGAAAAAATTACAAATGAAAAAAATTTCGAGTCTTTGAAATAAATAAGATGAAATTTCGCTTGTGCTGATTGATCTTCAAGAAGGTGGAATCCTCCTTACATGACTGTTCACTTATAACTAAAGTAGAAATGCTTCATCTCGTGGGTGTAGGTGGTGTCTATCATTGTCGGCTAATGTCATTTACACACCAAAAAGGTAGGTTTTCGAAATGTATAATTCGCATCATATCCCTCGGGTTTAACTGATATATTATATATTAATCCAGTGATTCTCAACCTATGTGCCGCGGCATATTTGTGTGCCGCGAGATTATCAAATTATTACAAATCTAAAGAGGCTCTTAAACATTTCCGACTTTTTTTCTAAATTTTTGGGACCACTTTTTTAAATATGGTAAACTTTTAACACTTATCTTTTTCTTTGTGTGCTGCCCGCCAAATTTTTAAACAGTTAAAAGTGTGCCGCGGTAAAAAAAAAAGGTTGAGAATCACTGTATTAATTAATCCCTTATAATTGAATAAAATTTAATTTTTCCATAATTTTTATTATAAATACTTTCCAATAAAATGGAAAAAAGTAGTTACTATATTAATATCTATTTATTACTTTGAATGAATTTATTTTAATTTACGAGTATAATCATTAAATAAATATTTGTAAGTATATAAAAAAAGACTGTAATAGTTTTTTACGTGGTCATTTTCTGAATGAAATGACAAAATAGTTATTTACTCAATTGTGAATGAATAAAGCATTGATAGAACGAAAAAAAGAAAGAGAAAGAGAATAAAAAAAACAAAACAAAAGATTTCCATTCGATCTTTAACCTTTTCTGTCCTTTCAAGTGTAACATGTAAATAAATTGATAAATAAATAAAATTCAAAAAACTCATTTTAAAATATTTTTTGTTTTTTTTATTAATGTATTAAATTAATATATAAGAATGAAAAAATCCAACATTTTTAAAAATGATATTTTATAATGTAAATTATAATTTTAAATTCATTGATTTTCGACATTTTACAATAGGATATCTATTATATATATCTACATACATTATTAATATTAATAATGAATTAAATATAAGTAAATTCTATTAAATTATAAATAATTAAAATAATATTTCAAATACGAGTTTTAATATACATATATATATATAATAAATAAATAAAGATAATTATAATATTATTTCATTTTTACTATCTCGCCAGAAATTTTCGATGTCGAGATTTTGATGTTTTTATACGTTTTGAAGGTTCCTGAATCATTTTCACTAAGGTTAAGAAAAATGTCTGTGTGTATGTGTATGTGTGTATATATGTAGACAAGATTACGCAAAAACGGTTTAAGCTAGAATAATGAAATTTGGTATACTGGCATTATTCAAAATTCGTAGTTTGTAGCTCATTGGGAAGAGGGTCATTACCTACAACGTTTAGATTTTTTTCCTCTAAAGTGACTGTAAAAATAAAGAAATATATGTTTGATAGTTTTTCACATGATTAAAAATTGTATAAAACTGCTATATATAGAATGTCAGCTTACTTGAATGGCTGAAAGAACCGGAATTAATTTTTTAACATTGCAACACGTGACGTAGTGCCATCAACAGAACCAAACACGCACTGGTTTAATAGTAAATATTATTTATTAATTTTAATTTATAATTTATAATTAATTAAATTTAATTTAAATATAATATATTATGTTATTTAATCCAATTCAAATTGCCAGATAGTTGAGTGGAGACATTCCAGCTATTTTTTTTTAAATATAATTATTAATTTGAAATTATATTCGTGTAAATAATATATATATATAATTATATTATTTAAAAATATAATATTAATAATAATATTCAAGTTCAATTATTTTAATTTAATCTTTTTTTTTTCATATTTTCATAAACATTTGCCTGTAGAAGAGCCAAGCCCTTCTCTCCTCTTGTTTATGAAGAAAATACCTTTCTCCTGGTCGAAATCAATAATAAAAAAAATAAATATATAATATCTATAATAGGACTCGAAAGAGATGTTCTTGTGTATGAATGTAAGGGATGTGGTGATTGGGGGGACTCTTTCTCTTCCACTCTTTCTCTTCCTACTCCGCCACTGTGGGAGAAAGGATTTGTAAACTAATTAGATCAGGTGCAGGCAGGGGTGAGTGGGGGAAGAGATTCGTTTGTTAATGGGAAGGTGCATGCTATATAAGCCAGTGACGGCCAAGGATCATCACAGCGCAGACAAGCGCACTCCTCTTCAGCACCTCAGCACCAGCACCTGCGGGCTCCTTCTCAAGTGATGGCCAGAATTGCGGTAAGTTGCAGAAAATCGATTTTTAATTACAAATGTACAGTTCAAATTAAGAAAAAGAACTTATTTATTTTATATGTATGTAAAAAAAAGGTAAAATGTTTTTTCGATCAGGCTCTTAAACATTTTCGACTTTTTTTCAATATGGTAAATAATCTCATTCACCACTCTACTCTTCACTATTCACAACAAATGAAATACAATACACACAAATTGTTTGTTTTTTTCATTAACTATTATAATATTTACATTTTTTTCATATTAGGTATTTTATTAATAATAATATTCCAAATTTAAATAAAACAAAATTTGTAACTACTTTCTTTTACTTATAATGAATAAAATATTTATTAGTAATAATAACAAACAAAAAAAAAAGAAAAATTAAACTGAAACTTTGCTGTGACGAAATTATAATTGAAATAGATTCGAAGAAAATCTAAACAAACCTTAAGGCTAGAGTAAATTAAAAACCAAAACAAAAAAAAATAAAAAGTTGAAGAAATTCATATGTAATTAGTATTTAAAAAAAAACGATCACTACTTTCTTATACGAGTATTTACAATTAAATTTGTAATTTTTATATAATTTCAAAATTTTAATAAAAATGTATTTCAATATGTATAATTACTATTACTATCGTTTATTTAAAATATGATTAAGGATTTAGAGTCGATGAGATATCCAATCTTTAAAATTCATATGATAATAGTAATCTTTTCAAAACAAATAATATAAATCATTTTGCAATTAAACGTAAGTATATTTTAGGAGGCATATTGCAAAAATCTAATTACTAATTCTAAGTAATAATGTTATTAAAATAACAGATATTGTACACCAAATACTCGTATATTATTATTACGATAACATAAACACTGGCAACTACACAATATAAAAGAGAGAAGAAATTTATAATTATATTATTTTATATATCTACATCAAAATATTTAATTTTCAGTTTGCATTAATTATATTTAATTCAAAACAAACTTTCCTTAAGAAGTATGTGGCGGTCATTTCTAGTTTAGGAGATAAAAAATTATTAAAGTTTGTATATAAATCCATTGATACTCTATTTAGCTATTTGACTACCAGAGGGATCCACTAATATTCGGTTGGGATATAAGAAGATTAAAAAAATTAATTAATTAAATAATTTTCCTATATCCAAACCTTATTTATAAAAACCCAAAATTAGTGAATAAGTGAATAATTAGTGAATTAGTCAATAAAACATTATTAAATGACTGCTCATTCATAACTATGTAGTTTATATGCAAACTTTAATAATTTTTAACTCGTAAACTAGAAGCGACCGCCACATACTGCTTAAGAAAAGTTTGTTTTGAATCAAAAAAGGAATCTACTGGTAAAGTTTTATCCAAATCCATCTTACAACGGTAAGAGTAAACAATTGCCATAGTAAGATTATCCATAATAATTTAGACCATAGTTACAAAGGGGTGCTAATAATAACACATGTGTAAATTTATATTCAAACTATGCAATTTATAATAATTGAGGAAAAAAACGTAAAATTTCAATTTATTATTATCTGAAGAAATAACAAATAATTTCTCAAGAAAGAATTTTAGAGATTAAACACTATTCATCATAATACACGCATCTATGTTGTATATTCATTTAAATTAATTATAAATTTTTTAATTTTTGTTTTATATATAAAGTCATATTATCGTAAAATTTTTCTTTAATTTTTATATAAATTTAATTATATAAATAAAAAAAAATAAAAGAAAAATAATGCATTCAAATGAATCGGGTCGCACAAATATTTGTGCAAGAAACCGAATAAGAATTTTTTTTTTATATAATATATAAAATGAATTATTATTATTCAATTATTTATAACGATCTACTAATCTTTAGTTATGTGTGTTTATACATATTTATTAGACTAAATCTTTGCTCTGTACGATAAGCGAAAGTATAAAATTGATATTTGATTTCTATATAAATAAATAAAAAAAAAAAACGAATATAAATTCATACTCATTTGAAAATAAAATAAATAAAAGCGTTGAAAAATTTCTTTAAATAAAAATACGATGAAAAGGTGGATGTATCAGTGTTTGGTTGATGATCTTCTAGGTACTATGAAGATCTAAGAAAATCTAAGAATTGGAATGATTTGGTTAATTGAACATTGAGACTTTCTCTTCATGAGATAATATGCATAGGTATAGGATTATCAAATATATATATATATATATATATATATATATATATATATATAATATTATTAGGAATTGAAATGGAAAGTAAATTGGATCAGAAAGGCATAAAATAACTTACAAGATAGCAAAAGATCCTCCATCGGCTTAATTGAATTAGTGGGAAAATTATTTATTTATTTATTTCATTTTTTATTGTACTTTTGTTTTGAATATATTAATATTTAATATAAATTTCCAGATTGTAAACAAACAGTATTAAAGAAGAAAAGTAAAGTAAGAATAGATAATGTTATGAAAAAAAAAAACAAAATTGAAAATTAAATCCAAAATTAAAAATAATTTGTTAAATATTATAATATATAATATTATAAATAAAATAATTTTAAAATATCTTATTAACACATTAAAGTAAAGTATTATTTATTAAATTTATTTTTATTTTTCACTTGAAAACTGGTTTGTTAGTTTGTATATTTTTTGTAGTGTTAAAAAACAAGAAATTATAAATATTTATGTATGAGTATTTAGATTAATTAATTTTAATTAATTTTAATCAATTTAGAAAAGGTTTATAATTAAAATTATATTTTTTATTATTTGGTTATTATAAAATGAAATTGATTAATTTTATTATTATTTTTTAAATCAACCGAACCTTAAATAAATATAAATGAGATAAATTTATAATTTTTTTTTTAAATGAAAAATAAAATTTAATATATGTATCTATCTATCTATCTATATATATATATAATATTATATATACTATTATAATTTAAAATGAATGGTTTTTTGTTTTTTTTTTGTTATAGCTTGGCATCTTGGTTGCGGTATCGCTGTTAGCCGTAATTAATGCAGGCGGCGGAGGCCATCATCAGTAAGTATACATAATTGTAATTGAACTCTCTCTCCCCTATTATTATTATTATTATTATTATTATTTAATAACTGTTGTTTTATTACTTTTACAATGTATACAGTCTCTTTTGATTGAAAATCGTGAACCTTCATTGATCTCATCTTTCTTTTTTTTTTATTTTTTAATTTTTAATTTTTTTTTCTTTTTTTCACTACCCATATTCATTTCCTCGAGAACCACTTTCACTTAAGAACTGGAAAATAGTTTAATTTTTTTTTATCTTATATTTCCTTATTAAATAAATAAATAGAAAAAAAACTAATTTTAATTATTAGATGATGTTTGAATGCTACTTAAGTACTGAAAGAATTTTGTTTGATTTTAATGAAATGAAGAAAGTTTTTTTTTTTTTTATTATAAATGTCAACTTTCAATTCTGATTATTATACATAAATAATATATCATATTTATTTAATTATTATATATTTATTAGACAAAATTATTAATTATTATTATTATTTTATATTATAATTTAAATTTATATAAAAAAAAATCTCTGACTTTTGTACGTCCTACGCAAGGACAACGTCTATCAATGAGGTGTCCTATGATCAGTAGAACGGGTCCTCTCATCCTTTACCTTGATTTTCTTGATCGGAGGCGCTATCAAGTAGCTTTCCCCCAGTGTTGTTCCCGGAGGCTGGGTTGACTCCGTCCCATAGACCTCTGCTAGAGAAATTCCCTTGCCATGCCCGGGACTTGAACCCGGGACCAAGTGAATGTGAGACAGGTTCGCTACCCACACACCCAATGGCGCCTTCTTTAAATTTCTATACTATAGGAAAATTTTTAAAAATTTAAAAATAAATTTGTAATAAAATAATGAAATAATGTATTATAAATTAATGTTTTATTAATTTTTTTTTTTTATTATTATTTTACAGTAAGAAGGTTATCATTCATGTTCCGTATAAAGTGAAGCACATTCATCACACTCACACTATCTATAAAGTTATTAAAGAACCGCATCACGGTTACGAAGTGATTGGTGTGAGTCATGGCCATGGAGGCGGTGGTTCTGGAGGAGGAGGAGGCGGTCACGGTGGATTTGGAGGCCACGGAGGTGGCGGTTTGGAAGGTCATGGTGGATATGGAGGCGGCGGCGGCGGCGGCGGTGGTGGTGGAGGCGGATTCGGTGGTCACGAAGAACATCATTCGTTTGGTCATAGTGGAGGCGATGGAGGTGGTGGTCACGGAGGATTCGGCAGTGCAAGCAGCAGTGGTATAGAATTGCATAGCTTCTCCGACGGTGGTCACGGTATTGGAGGTGGAAACCACGGAGGTTCTGATGGTCACGAACACCTCGATTTCCATGGAGGAGGCGGAGGAGGATCATCATCCGGCGGATATGAAGAGCACGGTGGTTGGCATTGAAACAACCACGTTGTGACCACAACCATCCATCGTCATAACCACAAACCATGATCATTAATTCTCATCACCACCATCATTCATCGATTGCATTCCATCCATTAATTTCTTCATTGCTGTAAAGTCTTTGAAACTTTTCAGAAAATATGACTGGGCGATGGCCCCTCCTTCCAAAACACTTGCTAGTCTTCGGCTAATTCACGCCATTCAACATTTTTTTTATTTTTTATTTTTTTATTTTTTTTTTATAGTTTAGCACACAAATAATTGTTATTCATTTTTATACTTGTTATTATCTTTTTTTATTTTTTTAAAAAAATAAAGTCATTAAATGAAATATAATGATTAATAAATATATATATTTTTTTTATTATTAAAAATAATACTCACCTAACCATTTCCAAAGGACACCTAATAAAACAATTGTTTTTAAAAAAAGTGAAAAAAATAAAAAAATGTTTTATGTGTTAACTATTTCGATTATATTACTATATAATAATAATTATTATTATTATTATTATTTGCGGATAGACACTGATGATCACGCAGAGCTTTAAAGATAAATTAATTATTAATTATTGAATTTCCTTAGATCCGAACTCGAATCTTTAATTATATGGTAGACTGTCGTTTATTTATTTATTTATTTTATTAGTTTAAAAAGTATTTTTATTAGCCAAATTGTGATACATAATTTCTAACATAACAAAAAAGGGTTTATAATAAATTTTACATTCAATTGGTGACTCATGATCGTTATTAGTATACATTCCCATTTTTATTATTTAGATTGTCTTAAATTATTTACATTATACTTATTTTGAATTAATCTTTTTTTGACTTACTGACTAGGAAAAGGCTATATATAAGGAAAAAGCTATAGTCCGGGAGCTAAGAGTTGGTGCGTGAGGAGAGGCGGGGTACCCCCTCCTAGACTGATTTCCCCTCCACCACAGTCTTCTACTCTCTCAAACTAAAATATAAAAAAAAGTTGCGCGGTGTGGTTTTGTAGAAATGGTGGGGGCAAGCGCGGAAACTGCTTGGCCGAGGGTTGGATTCGGCTCATGCACCAACTCTTACCTCCCGGACTATATATTGACGGGAAATATTTATGATACAATTTTTTTTTATTTTTATATATATATATTTCCTATTTAAGGCAGACTGTCGTGCTAACCACTAAACCACTGATGAGTCTATTATAATTATTATATATATATATATAATACATAATACATAAAAAAAATAAAATCTGAATTAAAATAAAATTAATCAATCTTTAACAAAAAAAAAAAAATAGTAAATATTTTCGGTTTTACTTACTGAAATGGTGGTTCATACGACATTGAATTTATAAAGTGCAACAAAAAAAACCACATATTTTATTAGTTTCTTAAGATTTTAAAATAGAAAAAGAAAAGACCAGGATATAATTTCAAAATGACTGGATATACTCGTAACCCTTCCTCTCTAAAAGCCCAATCCACTATCAATTATCAAATATCCAAATTATTATTTTTAATCTCCTATTATTTTACGATTTTTTTTTTTTAAATTTATTAAAGTAATTTATTTAGTTTATTATTTTTTAAATCTATTTTATGAAAAAGTTTAAAAAATTCTATTATAATTTTTGATTAGAATATGATTTATAATATTTCTTTTAATTTGAATTATTATTTAGAAATTAAACTTCATATAAATTTATTTATTTTTAATATATTGATAGAAATTTAGTTGATTATAAACTAAATTAAGCTATTACATTATTCTTTCAACAAAATAATACTATGTATCTATTACTTTGAGGGGGATACAAGTTTTATAGGTAGAAAATTAATAAATTTCTCATTAAAAGATTAATTCACAAATTATAATTCATTTTCTAATATCCAACTTTTATACATCTAATTGACAATTAAAAAATTAATATATCAATAATTAATTAAATTATTTAAGAAAAATTTTTGTGGTGTCTCTCCACTCGAAAATCTCGCAATTGGAATTTGATGAAATAGCATATATTAATATTTAAATTAAATTAAATTATAAATTAAATTAAACGTCCCCGGGTTTGGATCTTTGTTGATGGCACCACGTTTCGTGCTAGCGCGTGATTTGCAGTGTTAAAAAATTAATTCCGGTGTACTTTCAACGATTCAATCAAGATGAAATTATATAGATAGCAGTTTTATACAATTTTTAATCATGTGAAAAACTATCAAAAATAGATCTTTATTTTTATTGTCACTTTAGAGGGAAAAAAATCTGAAAATCTATATATAGCAGTATTATACAATTTTTAATCAGGTGAAAAACTATGAAACATATATCTTTATTTTTTTTTACAGTCAGTTTAGATGAAAAACAATCAAATCGTGGTAGGTAACCCACCCCACATGATTTCTCAAAAGTTGATAGAAAACTCCGAATTTTGAATAATGCCTGTGTACCAAATTTCATTAGTCAAGCTTATACAGATTTTTCGTAATCTTGTCTACATACACAGACACACACAGAATAAATTTACTACAAACAAAATAATATTAGATATAGAAAATCATAATAGACAATTTTCAGTCACATTATATAAAATCAAAAAAATATAAGTTGACCTGTGGCCAGGTCCGAACCGACAGACGGTTTGAAGTGAATTTCCAGCTACAGAAACAATTTCAAATAATTTTAATATATCTATTAATGTAATAAAAAACAGATATGAATATACCATAAATATTTTTAATTTTATTTTATTTATAATATATATGTAAAACCAGGCTGTGACGTCATGAATGGCTGGATGACGTCATATAATTTTAAATTAAGAAAAAAACTAATAAATATGATTTGTCTCGAGATCAAAACCACCGCAAAGTGCATGATTCGTGGTGATATATAAAAAATCTCCTTATGTGAAATTTGGTGCGAAAATAACCCTTACCTTCTTATCGTCGGTCGGTAAAAATTGAATAATATTGGGTTTATTCAGGGATGATATTATTATTTATGTAAACCGAGACATTTTTATCTCCCGGAGAATTTTTGCGGGGACACTGGGACAGAATATACATAAGAATAAGCAAAATGATCGTATGGGATTTGTAAGTCAGCTAAAAATTCCTGAAAATTCCTAACAACTATATATATCAAAAAATAGCCACCCTCCCAGTATAACGCATCGAAACCTACTAATTCTAAAAATACCTTTGTCTCTTCTGCCTCCTTTATCAATGCTTCTTCTTGAAAGATGTACTCTGAAATTCCCTAATCTCACTAAATTCTGTCATATAATTTAATATATTTCTCTATCATCTCCTAATGAATATTATCAAAAGCAAAAAATCATTAAATCTACTTTCTATATTATATTAAACTTGACTTTCAATATTATATTTACATTTTCGATTTTAAAGTGCGCCATGCTAAATAAATAACGATTATTACTTACATTTGGAGAGCTGTATTTCAATCATTTCATCGTCATGAAGGATGGAGCAGATAATCAAGAATTCAAATCAACATTCAGTAGCAGGAATGAAGATTGAAACATGAAATAGAAGAAAAAAAATAACTTATTAATCAATAAATTTAAATTGAATTAAAAATAAAATTAATAATAAATACTGACCTCGGAGTTAATAAAGGGTTGATATTTCTCGCAGATTAAACTCGAAGAACAGCTCGTAGACTTGAATGGATATCCATCACTCTCGCCTCGATAAAGAAAAAAAGAATTAAGATTAGATATTTATATTATATACAGGAAATAAAAAAATTAGATATAAATAAATAAATAATATTAATAGGATTAAAAAAGTATATAGATTTTTAAAAATATTATCTTATTGCCGTAATATTATAATACTAAAATTATTTTACATCCTATATAGAACCATGATTATAAGAAGTTATAATACGCATTTAATAGACATATAATAAAAATATCTTAGAAAACATCAGAAAACTATTTATGATTATATTATTAATTTCACGAAGATTTTATTCTGTTTAATTGATATATACGAGTAGGTAATAGAAATATTATTCATTTTTCAAAAGTGTAGGAATATAAGAAATTTATATTTTTTTGATTTATAATTATATTATATGAATTTTGAAAATAATCAGCACATCTTCCTATTTTTTAAATAAATAAGTTTTAATAGGATTAATATATATATTGAAATTTAAAAAATATTATAATATTATATGAATAAAAAATTATAAAAATGCACTTTATAAAATTTAATTTTTATTGAAATATTTTTTTTTTTAAAGTTCACTAATCTTCCTTTTAATTAATAAAAATAAATAATAAAATTACAATTAATTCTTGATTAGCGACTGATTAAGGGATGATTTCAGTGGAGAGACCGCTCGAGATCTTACAGGCACCAGGGAAGGGGAACTAATACGTTCAACTCGGCCAGCCGGCAGGAGGAGGTCAGTTCAGGCGGCGGAGGGGCATGGAGAGGGGTGAGCGGGGAGTGCAGAGGTGAGCGCTCTACTGCAAATTATTTCAAATAAAATACATATTAAAATAAAAAAAAATAAACAAATATTAATTTTTGAAATTAGTGGTGTTTTAGAATACATCTTAAATCGAATCAATAAGTTTAATTCTATTAATTCTATTAAATCAAGAAGCTTAATTTTATTCAAAGATTTTAATGAAAATTTAAAAAAAAAAAATTATAAATATATCAGTAAGAAGTTCATTAATGAAATTATCATATTTTGAAAAAAAAAACAAGGAGGTGGCTTATTAATGTAAATGGTTCTATTTAAATTTAAAATTGTTTGTTGAATGTGATATAATTTTAATTTAATGTAAATATATTTCATAATAAGTTGATCAATACAAAGTGGTGATATGTAAAAAATCTCTCCTCATGTGAAATTTGGTGTGAAATTAATACCTCCCTTACTATCGTCGGTCGGTAATAAGCTGGAGTGTCTCCACTCGACTATCTCGCAATTTGAATTGGATTAAATAACATAATAAATTATATTTAAATTAAATTTTATTAATTATAAATTATAAATTAATAAATTATATTTATTAAACCAGTTCATGTTTTGCTCTGTTGATGGCACCACGTCACGTGTTGGTGCGTGAGATTTGAAGTGTTAAAAAATTAATTCCGGTACTTTCAGCGATTCAATCAAGCTGAAATTCTATATATAGCAGTTTTATACAGTTTTTAATCATGTGAAAAACAATCAACTATCATATATCTTTATTTTTACGGTCAGTTTAGAGGAAAAAAAATCAATACGTTGTTCCGGTTGAGTTATATTTCTCAGAAGTTGATAGAAGACTAGAAATAATGCCCATGTACCAAATTTCATTATTCTAGCTCAAACCGTTTTTGCGTAATCTTGTCTACATATACAATTTTTTCAACCTTAGTGAAATTGACTCAGGGACCTTCAAAACGTATAAAAACATCAAAATGTCGACTTGGAAAACTTTCGTGATCGCAATAATATCTCTGGCGACATAGTAAAAAGTAAAATATTAAGAGAAAGAATAGAGAGAGAGAGAGCGCGTTAATATCATATTGTAAATATCAAATTATCATTCATATATCTCTGAATATAATTATAATAAAATATAGATTACATAGATATACATGTATATGTATCTCTAAGGTAGATGCATATGATGATTATATTAATATTGAATTCATTCATGTAGAAAAAGCTTTCTAAAAGTTTCACAAAATCATTTCATTCATTTCTTTATCTAAATATTTTCTATTTTAATTATAGTTAATACTAATCAATTGATGTATAAAATAAAACATTCAAATGACTTAATTATATATATATATATATATCACCTATAGTATTATAATATTATTTATTCATATCAATGATTTTTAATTTTCAATTATGTATTGTCTAAGACGATAACGTTAAATTAACACATTTACTTTCATTTACGTCATTTGATCAGATAATAAAGAAGAAAATATAATAATATCATATTTACAAGACTTATAATTAATATATAGGATAAAATATAATTTATATAAGCGTAGAGAGGGAAAGAGAGTGAGAGAGTAATTATGAATTTTGAACAAGAGAAAATGATAATTTACATTTTAATGTTTTAACTCGAATAAATATAAAATAAAATATACGAGGGTGGGTTGAAAATTTTCCGGCCTGACCAAGAAAAACGATGTTTTTAAATTTATTTTTTTTTTTGCTATATTTTTCAACATGATCTCCATCAACACTGATACATTTCTCATAACGGTGTTCTAATTAATTTAATTAATTAAATTTGATATAATTTAATTTAAGTCTCATCAACAGTTATGAATCGACGCAAAAATTCGTTTTGATTACTCCTATAGCGCCAAATTGTCTGTAGAAATGGTTTTTCGAAGCAGTTTTTAGTCTAACGTTAGCAAACGCGGCACCCACGTTGCACACAACTTTCCATGTTCAAATGGTTGTTCAAAATATTTTGCACAAGTTCAGCGGACATCGTACAGGTCCAGCTATCTTGAATGTTGAAAAATAAAGCAAAAAAAAAAAGTTTAAATACATCGTTTCTCTTGGTGAGGCCGGAAACTTTTCACCCCACCCTCGTATTAACTATGTATATATTTTTAATATTTGTGTAATTATTTCTTAATAAAATGTGTTATTTATACAAAAATCGACTTAAGAAATACATTTAAATTTGATTATCTGCTTTATTAATATTATTCATTGTCTTAATTAAATGAAATATATTTTTATTCTTTTACTTCTTAGGTATATGAATTAATTTATAAATATATAAAGATATGGATATTTAAATATAAAAACAAGTATTTTCTTTTTTTTAATATTTCTTTATTTTATTTTATTTTATTTTATTTTTTTTTATAAAATTATAAAAAAATGATGATCAGGCAATTGATGAAAGTTAGCCTTCCCTTCAAAGACTAGTGTCTGCCAATTTTCTACTTATTGATGTTTATAAGTGTATGGCTTGTGATAGATGACAACATCTTTAAAGTACATGTTGGGTGTATAGAAAGTGTATTCGCTTTCAACGGGTCGGTTGAATGGATAACCCATTGGATAATCATCGGGATATGGTTGACGGAAATGGGCTCCACAATATGGCACGCCATAGAATTCTTTGTCTTCCATATATTTGCCATTGTAAGGTGTAATCATGACAAACATGGTATAATAAACACCATTGACGGATCCACGGGGCAAAGCAAGACGTTCAGGGAATCCGCACATACGTTGGTTGTAATCCTATAAAAAGTAAAAAGAAAAAAAAATTATTAAAAATTATAAATATAAATGTAGATATGATAGAGGAAAATGTGTGAACGAATTGGAAGAAACCAAAAACTATCGGTAGAGTAACAAATTTTAGACAGATTTACTATCTCGCCAGAAATAGTATTGCGATCACGAAAGTTTTCGATGTCGAGATTTTGATGTTTTTATACGTTTTGAAGGTCCCTGAGTCATTTTCACTAAGAGTGAAAAAAATATCCGTGTGTGTGTGTAAAAATTAGAAATATTTATTTTATATCCATATCTGTCTTTTAGTGCATTAATTGAGTACTTTTATAATTATTTGAACATGTTTCAAAATATTTATTAGTTTTTTCTTAATTTAAAATAGGAAATTTGAATGACGAAACCAACTACGTCAGGCAGCGCAACCTTAAATTCAGAGTATTATAAATATAAATCAAATCAAATTACGAACTATATATTATGTTATATCCTCAGGCCATAATTTTCGGCTTTCAGTGCATTAATATGTACGTTTAAGGGATGTGTTTTATGAATAATTTTTTTAATTGATGTTCTTTTAAATTATTTGAACGTTGGCTCGGTGGATCAAGTATTAATATTAATAGCTAAAACTGATAATAAGGAATAATTACTATCTCGCCAGAGGTCCCTGAGTCATTTTGACTAACAAAAAAATGTGTGTATGTGTGTGTAGACAAGATTACGCAAAAACTGTTGAATGATGAAATTTGGTACACGGGCATTATTCAAAATTGGTAGTTTTCTATCAACTTTTGAGAAATGTAGCTCATTCGGAAGAAGACCATTAACTACCACGTTTTCATTTTTTTCCTTTAAACTGACCGTAAAAATAAAGATATATGATAGTTGATTGTTTTTCACATGATTCCAAACTGTATAAAACTGCTATATATCGAATTTCAGCTTGATTGAATCGCTGAAAGTACCGGAATTAATTTTTTAAATTTTTTTAACACGTTAACTGCAAATCACGCGCCAGCACGTATCATGTTGTCATCAGCAAAGAGTCAAACACGCGCTGGTTTAATAAATATTATTTATTAATTTTAATTTATAATTTTAATTAAATGTAATTTAAATATAATAAATGATCCAATTCAAATTTGCGAGATAGTCGAGTGGAGACACTCCAGATTAATAAAACACTTCATTAAATACTTTAAGTGATGTATATTTTTTTTATATTAAATTCATAGAGATAATGATTTGTTTTTACCTCAGATTGAGCTTCTTTGAAATAATATTCATAAGGTTTGTAATCTTGAGCAAATACTGTCGATTCATGTGAGTTACGTTCAATAACATTTTTACCATCTTTCACTAAAAATAATAATAATAATAATAATGAATAATTAAATTCAGGAACAATTTTTTTATTTTTATATTAATAAAAAATTTATTAAAAAAATTTTAAATTTCCTCTGATTAAAAAAAAAAGTACTACTTACACATATATGGGAAACGGTCCATTTCAACAAAATATTTGGCACGTTCATCAAAGTCCATTTCATAACCGTGGTTATCATATTTGGGTCCAAGGAAGATACGAACCATCACTGGTTGTGGTTTTTCACTTTCAACTTCAATGTGATAATTGTATGGTTGATGATTAAGACGATAATGACGGGCAGCAAAATTTACGTTGGATGCATCCTCTTCATTGGCAACATCAACAGCAAAGGAGAGGGATGTGTCATATTCATCAAAATAGGTCATTAATTTATCAACATTAAAGTTTTTCACACTTACACCATGGAAAGTGAGCTGTGAAAATAAATTCAAGTTTTAATATTTTTAAAAATTTAAAAGGAATATAATTATTAAGAAATATATAATAGTTATTATACCTCTTCAGTAGAATAATAATTTTTGTGATTGATATATTTATAATAAAGATTGTCAATACGTTTGTAGAGACGATAAAATACAGGATCACGAAGGACGGTTGCAAAATGTTGCATAACATTGGAATACACCTAAAAAATATATAATATATAAAATGTGATATAAATAAATATTTAATTAATTATTAATTGATTAATTAATTAATTTCTTTTTGTTTAAAATTAATTAAAAATATTATATTACCTCAAAATTTTCTTTATGATTGAATGTCATATATCCAGTAGCATAACGTAAAAAGTTGTATAATTGTCCGTAGTATGGTTTATTGATGGAATCAGCATATCCTTGAATAATCATACCCAAATAGTTCATACCGTGTTCATCATATAATGACATTTTCTGACCAGATGACTATAAAAAAAAATTGATTATTTTTCATTATTCTACTTCAGTGGTTCTCAAACTTTTTTTTTACTTTTAACGGTTAAAAATTTGGTGGCACACAAAGAAAAAGATAAGTGTAAAGGTTTACCATATTGGAAAAAAGTGGTCCCAAAAACGGTTTACTTTTTTTTTTTTAGAACCATATTGAAAAAATTTAGAAAAAAAGTCGAAAATGTTTAAGATCCGAGTCCCAAAAACGGTTTATCTTTTTTTTTTTAGAACTAAATTGAAAAAATTGAGAAAACTTGTTGAGAATCACTGTTCTACTTGTATACAGGAATTAAATAATAAATTAATTGACAAGAAATTATTATAAATAAAAAATAATAATAATTGACTTACTGAGAAAATATAACCACTGTCGATGGCATCACGAATTCGAGTTTCATAGACTGCTAAATCTTCGTTGTACCGTTTAAATGTGGTGTATTGAGGACGGCCGACCATTTCAAATCCATTCATTGAACGAAGATGTGGCATATATTCTTCAGTAATTTGATCCCAATAATGAAGAGGTTCCACCTCACCGAAACCATGAGAAAGACGTTCAAGATAATAACGAGCAAAAATTTGATGATGAGAGTACATGAAAAGTTCTCCAACTTGTTCTAAAATAATAATACAAATACAAATAAATTATAAGTATTATATGTCTGAAATATTGAATATTTTTTAGAAGCCGCCCAGCCATGATGATTTTTCTTGGGAATTCTTAATTCCTGGAGCCGGAGGCAGCTGATGTTAAATTGAATTTTATTAGAAAAATTTGTTCTTAGTTGGAATCGAACGCAGACTTCTTGTGTAGAAAATTAACACTCTACACTCACGACTAAGCTGCCTCCTATAATTTTTTTTTTGTTTTGTAGTCAGATTTTACAAGTAAAAAGAGGAAAAAAAATTATAATAAATTTTATATCTTGGGGATTATTTTTAAAATGATTGATAAATCTATTAAAAGTTTGTATATATTTTTAAAAAGTATTCAATCTTTTCCACCACAACCATTCCTGTAAATTTTTCACATTTTGAGTTGATAAATAATTGAATATTAAACTAATTTTATAAAATGTCAGCAAATGGGTTTATGACTTATATATATATAATTTTATATACTCGTGGTGATTTTTTTTTTATAGAATTGAATTGTTATAAAAATGTTGTTAAATTTAGTATCGTAGTTAGTATATAGTTAAACAAATAAATAATCTTACGTGGTTTTTTGCCATAATATTCATAACCAAGCCAGAAGGGATGTTCCAAATGCCAATAAGTATAGAAAGCATTTAAACCAATATCTTCAGTATAATATTGCATTGCCTTATTGAAAATCAGAAAAATAATAAAAATAAAATTTAATACTATCGTTTATTTTTAATTGTTATTTATTTGAAAGCGCTATTTAAAGTTTGTTTACCTGATAAGAGTCATCGTGACCATAAGAATAGTACATTGGATTGGTATGATTGGCATAGAAAACACATTTTTCACCAGATCTCATGTCACAAGTTTTCTCATAATTATTATATCCTCTCATTTTAGCCTAAACAATTAAATAAACAATTAAATTAAAAAATAAATAAATATATACATAGATAGATAGATAGATAGATAATAATAATACCTGGTAAGTTTTTTGTAAAACATCTGATGTTACAAAAAGATGAGGGTAAGTTTCATATGGTGGTGGAACAGTGACACCTTGAAGGTCTTCACGATGGGTGACAGCTACGGAAAGTGCATAAACATACATTCCAGGATGGAAACGGTTACGAGCCCAACAGGCAGTCTAGAAATCAAAAAAAAAAAAAATTTATAAAATCAAATATATAAATTAAAAAAATGACTACTATATAATATTAATAAAAAATATTATAAAATTTAAATATATGTATAACAATAAATAATAGATAGAAAATATTATTATATGCATATAGGTATGTATAATAGGCGCCACTGGGTGAGAGGCTAGCGTCGCTGTCTCACATTCACTTGCTCTCGGGTTCAAGTTCCGGGCCCAGAACACCTAGTTGATATAACCGACTTTGTCCTTGCGTAGGACGTACAAAAGTCAGAGGTTTTTTTTTATATAGGTATGTATATATATATACAAGTACGGGAAATTTTACCTTATAAAATACTTCAAAATCGTTGGCGAAATAGAACATATCGAAAAGCATACGAGCTTGTTCCATATGTCTCTCTTCAAAGATGTTGAATTCTTTGTTGAAGGGCATAAAACCGTCATGTTTATATCTGTAATGAAAATTCAGTTTAATTTAATTAATACAGTTATATTTAATATAGATACATATAATTAGTTTTTCGAAATTCATCCAATTATATAAATAAATATATAATACTTATTATATTCAATAGATGATATAGAATACATAGAATTGCTATTATATTTGTACTATACGTATACTTATATAGTAATTTAATTTTGATTTTATTAATTAATAATTTATCCAAATATTTAATATATAATAAAAATTAATTAAATAAATTCTTGTTATAAATCTATTGCTAATGAGAATATAAAAGTTTTTTTTGTTTTACAGATACTATCGAATGATATCGAATGGTATAGTATAATATATAATAGTTGGATGGGTGTACACAGGTTTGGTCTACTTGGAGGAATGTGGTTGCTGCGATCAAGAACTTTTAAGTTCCCTAGAGCCACAGAAATAATTATGATAGATAAATATTAATATTTATATTATATGATTTGTATTTAAAGTTTGAATTTTTACTTAAAAATTTAAAAAAATAATAACTAAATACGAGGGTGGGGTGAAAAGTTTCCGGCCAGACCAAGAAAAATGATGTTTTTAAATTTTTTTAACATTTTTCATAACGGTGTTCTAATTAATTAATTAATTAATTAATTAAACTTAATTTAATTTAATTTAAGTCTCATCAACAGTTATGAATTGACGCAAAAATTCGTTTGGATTACGCCTACAGCGCCAAATTGTCGATAGAAATGGTTTTTCGAAGCAGTTTTTGGTCTAACGTTAGCAAACACGGCACCCACGTTGCACACAGCTTTCCATGTTCAAATGATTGTGCAAAATATATTTCGCACACGTTCAGCTGACATCGTACAGGTCTCAGCTATCTTGAATGTTGAAAAATAAAGCAAAAAAAAATTTTTCACCCCACCCTCGTATATAATAAATTGTTAAAATTTTTGTGACTTTATTGCTTCAAAAATGACTATCCAATAAATAATGAATGCTATCATAATATTAAATTTATTAAATGAAAAGATATAATAATAATAATAATAATACATGGATATTAAATTATTAAAGCTTTGGTGGCTGTTTTTATTTATAATTGAATTTTGTAAATAAAACCACTTATTGATATTTGTTATTGTAAATTTATTCAAAAAATATACACAACGTTTCGATTGCTACGATTCAGTGACTCGTCACTGAACGCTCGGACAGTGCAGTCGCTTGATAACGATTGCAGAAGTAGCAATCGAAACGTTGTGTATATTTTTTGTATTTTTTTGAATAAATTTACAATAACAAATATCAATATGTGGTTTTATTTGCAAAATTCCCTTATAAATAATCCATGGATATTAAATATAGAGTATTTACCTGAAAATGAATTCTTTAGCACGGGTGGTATTCTTGTAGGCGTTCACGTTGGCAAAGATGTCATAGTTGTTACCAATTTCGACGATTTCCTTAAAGTAAGTGGGCTGTTGTGGCCGAGCAAGCAATTGTGCAATTTTCTTCTGTTTATCAAAGGTATTTTTTTCATTGATAGCAAAAGAGAAGACTGCTGTTGCGAGGGTCAGCACCACCAAACTTAAAGTTAATTTCATCTTGAGTGTTGGTTACCAACTGAGAACTGTGGCAGAACACAAATTGGAATTGGAAATTGCGAGTTTATATACCATCTACAAATATGACCCCATGCCTTGAGATACGCACCTTTGGTATCATGTTTACGTTGAACTTAGCATAGTATAGAAAGAGAGGGAGAGAGAAGAGAAATAAAGCCGATTAGATTTGGCTAAAAACTAATAAAATGTCTTCGTTAAATCAACAAGGTCAAAAAGATTACCAGTAGTTTTTTTTTTTTTTTTTTTTTTTTTTTTTTTTAAATAAAATAAAAATGAAAGAAATTAAATGGAAAAATTATTAATTTAAAAATAATTATGATCATTTTTTAATATAGATTTAAAAAAAAATAAATATCTATTACTTATAGAAAACTATTCATACTTTTATATGATATTATATGTCTAATAATAAGATGGTCTTTCTTAATTCATATAATAAGCTGGAGTGTCTCCACTCGACTATCTCGCAATTTGAATTGGATTAAATAATATAATATATTATATTTAAATTAAATTTAATTAATTATAAATTAAAATGAATAAATAATATTTATTAAATCAGCGCATGTTTGGCTCTTCGATGATGGCACCACGTCACGTGTTGGCGCGTGATTTGCAGTGTTAAAAAATTAATTCCGGTACTTTCAACTATTCAATCAAGCTGAAATTCTATATATAGCAGTTTTATACAATTTTTAATCATGTGAAAAACTATCAAACCTATATCTTTATTTTTATGGTCACTTTAGTGGAAAAAAATCAAAACGTTGTAGGTAATGGCCCTCTTCCGGTTGAGCTACATTTCTCAAAAATCGATAGAAAACTACGAATTTTGAATAATGCCCATGTACCAAATTTCATTAACCTAGCTCCAACCGTGTTTGCGTAATCTTGTCTACATACACATAAACACACCCAGACATTTTTCTCAACCTTAGTGAAAATGATTCAAGAACATTCAAAACGTATAAAAACATCAAAATCTCAACATCGAAAATTTTCATGATCGCAATACTATCTCTGGCGAGATAGTAAAAATTAAAATATAAGTTTTTAATTTTGTTTGTATACTTAAGATATCGTATTAACAGGGCCCGTTCTAGAAGGCGGCAAAACGGGTATTTGTCCTGGGCGGAAAATCTGAAGGGCGGCATTTTGTTTATGAGTGTAATAAATTTTAAGAATATAGGGGCGCCAATTTATTCATTTGCCCGGGACGCCGTAAATGCTAGAACGGGCCATGGGTATTAGAGTTTAAAATAATGATGAAAATCTGTAGCATGTTGTTAGTAAATCAAAATTTAAATGAAAAGATTTTTCTAATTGTATTAAAAATATTAATCTGTAGAAATGGTCCAAATACTGTACAAATTGATAAAATAATTGGCATCTAAACTAGTATTATACCATTACCAATGAGTTTTTATATATACTTTTAATTAGACTTGCCACATACGTTCCGGTTTCGCCGGGACAGTCCCGGATATACTGAGTTTTCCCGGCGTCCCGCCCGGTTGTTGAAATTGTCCCGGTTTAGATTCAGGGCACAGTTTCTTGGAAATAATTGAGCAAAATTATTAGATCAGAGAATGATTAATCTGCTCTTGTGTGATTAGTAACGTTTTGGCAAGTAACACAGTAATACAAATTTTTTGAACCAAAATTTTCATTGGGAAAAACCAAATGTGAGGCTATAATATTAAATGTAATAGCACCTTTAGCGCTGGAAGAATTAAAGAATGATTTAATAAATGCAAATTTTGTTGCACTAAGTATGGATGCTTATTATCTATTCTATATTTTAAGTGTTTTTTACATTGCTGTTTTCATAACCCCCCCCCCCCCCCGAAACCGACATCCCTAAACCTAAAATAAAATAGACAGAACTGTCCCGGTTGGTCCGTGAAAAAATATGGCAACTCTACTTTTAATTATACATAATAAGCAAATTTAACACAATGTTAAAATGCAATTTTTTTTATTATTATTAGGTATTTATTTAATAAACTTTTTTATATTTTTTTGTTTTCTTTTCAATTTCTATATAGGTATTATATATTTTGTAAAAACAAAAAAAAAAACAAAAATTTAAAATGTTAATTTTTCATACATTAATAATTGTATGTTTTACAAAGTGAGCGTTAGACTGAATCATATTTAAAACTTATAGTTCCAAATTATTTCTATTGTAAATATTTTAAAAAAGATTTTTAAAAATGTATTTTAAATTGAGGACCCCTGATAGATACTTTTAATAAATTTTCAACGAGATTAAAAAAAAATCTTATTTTTATTTAAAATTTTATATTTTAATTTTTACTATCTCGGTAGAAATAGTATTACGATCACTAAAATTTTCGATGACGAGATTTTGATGTTTTTATACGTTTTGAAGGTTCCTGAATCATTTTCACTAAGGTTGAGATAAATATTTGTGTGTGAGTGTGTGTGGTGTGTGTAGATAAGATTACGCAAAAACGGTTGGAGCTAGAATAATGAAATATATTGTAGTATACGGGCATTATTCAAAATTGGTAGTTTTTTTTAAACTTTTGAGAAATGTAGCTCAACCGGAAGCCACAACGTTTTGATTTTTATCCTCTAAAGTGACCATAAAAATAAAGATATATGTTTGATAGTTTTTCACATGATTAAAAATTTTATAAAACTGCTATATATAGAATTTCAGCTTGATTGAATAGTTGAAAGTACCGGAATTAATTTTTTAACACTGCAAATCACGCGCCAACACGTGACGTTTTGATTTTTTTCCACTAAAGTGACCATAAAAATAAAGATATATGTAATATTCTAGCTCCAACCGTTTTTGCGTAATCTTGTCTACATACACACACACACACCGACAGACATTTTTTTCAACCTTATTGAAAATGATTCAGGAACATTCAAAACGTATAAAAACATCAAAATCTCAACATCGAAAATTTTCATGATCGTAATACTATTTCTACCGAGATAGTAAAAATTAAAATATAAGTTTTTAATTTTAATTTATAATTTATAATGAATTAAATTTAATTCAAATATAAGATATTATGTTATTTAATCCAATTCAAATTGCGAGATAGTCGAGTGGAGACACTCCAGTTATTTTTTTTCCCTTTTCGACATTTATATGTGATATTTGGTAAATTTATTTTCTTTATTAATTATTTTTTTAATAGAATTTCCAAATTATTAAAGTTTTTTCTTTAATTTATTTTATTAATCATTTACAATACATATATATTTCAGAATAATATTATCGAATATCTATAAATAAATATTTATAAAATTTGAATATAATAAGAGTATATTAGATTAGAATGATAGTAGATTAGGTTTATAAATAAAAGTTAAAAATATCTATAATTCTTATAGATATTTTATTTATTAAGATAGCCTGGGAAATGATAAATTTCTGCCAAGTGACCTTTTTTGGCTCATTTTCAAAACACTATTAATAACTGTTCTTTATATTTTTTTTTTAATCAGGTTTAAAATTATAATATTTTAGTATTATATTTAGTATATAATATAATTTAAAATATAAATATAAAAAAAAATATAAAATAATGTTTCTATAAAGGAATTTAATTGCATAGAAATAAAATAGAAAACAAATGAAAACTAAGAGCGCCCAACGTTTTTCGTTGTATATGAAGAAATTCATCCATAAAATTTGTCTGGCTTATAGAAAAATTATTTTATTATTTTTAGTCCACGAGAAAAACGTTATTTTATAAAAAAAATTTTATATTTATATTATTTTATTCTTTTTAGTTGATTCGATAAATTTATTGAATATAACAAGAGAAACATAAAAGATAATGTTATACGAAAATTTGCAAATATGAATAAAACAAAAAAAAATTTTTAATCTTCTAATTTTATGTATTTCTGTTAAGTAAATGTTATTATTGAATAATAATTATTATATTATATTTATAAATATAAATAATTAATTAAAATAAGAGATTTTATAAATATATATAGTATATTGTACTCATATTATCTTCATACAAATTGTTCTTTTATTTCTTCGTTTCATTTTCTCTCCGGGACATATATAAATAAGTTAACCTGTGGCCAGGTCCGAACCGACGGACTGTTTGAAATAAATTAATTTCCAGCTACAGAAACAATTTCAAATAATTTTAATATATCTATTAATGTAATAAAAAACAGATATGGATACATAAATAATAAATATAAACATTTTTAATTTTATTTTATTTATAATATATATGCAAGACCAGGCTGTGACGTCATGAATGGCTGGATGACGTCATATAATTTTAAATCAAGAAAAAACTAATAAATATGATTTTTCTCGAGGATAAAACCAATACAAAGTGCATGATTCGTGGTGATATATAAAAAAATCTCCTTTGGTGTGAAAATAACCCTTTCCTTCCTATCGTCGATCGCTAATACTACCACTTCCGGTTTCCGGAATTGCACCAAAAGTTAATCAATTCATCCCACTGATGCATTAAGTAAATATACCAAATTTCATCATTATCGGTTGAGCCGTTCAGGCTGTACACATCTATACGGACGGACGGACGGACAGACGGACGGACAGACATCATGCTAAAAATACTTTTTTCTGTTTAGAAAATGCATGATTCGTGGAGTTATGTAAAAATCTCCACATGTGAAATTTGGTGTGAAAACAATACCTCCCTTACTATCGTCGGTCGGTAAAAAAATATCATTAAAAATATGTTTAGTTATTTTTTAATTTAAATGGAATCAAATTTGTGAAATTTTAGAAAATTTTTTAAATAAAAAAATTTCAATTGAGATTGATTGGTTTGAGTTTAAAAAAAAAATTACTCTTAATGTATGTAACACAAGTTTATCTATCCATCAATATTATTAGTGAAAGTACAAAAATAATTTATTAATTTTATTTATTTCCTTTTTTTGTTTTTTTTTTATGAAATCAATCTCAAAAGTATTAAAATTATTTATTAAACTACTAACAAAATATAAATACAAGTTTATATTAATTATTAATTATAATTGATTCTCACAATTAAAAATAAAATAGTATTATTATTATTTTATTTATATATATATTTATATACTAGAATTTTTAAATGATGATGTTTATGATAAATATGTTTTTTTTTTGATTTCATGGATGGCAAGTCATTTAATCTAGATTTTTGAATAAGATCTTATTACTTATTAAAATTGTATTTTTATTGTAATTTGAAATTAAGAACATAATTAATAATTATAAAGTAAACAATTATTATTATTTTTTATAATAATAATTAAATGAAGTTAGCTTACTTAGTCCAAATAATGCACTCGTCGGTCGGTAAAAAAAGGTTATTTTCTCTATGCCATTTGAGGGGAAACCTATCCCTTCTTCATTGGCGCTCAGACCCGATTAATAAGAATTCATCATTAATTTTAATGCTATAAAATATTTTTAATTACTTTCAAAATGAAAATCTATCTTAAAATCAATATTTAACCTTCAGATTCCGCTGAAAAAAAAATAATCGGAGCAATACAAAATAAGTTATTTACTAAAAAGTAATTAATCGCTAATTAATTACAATTAATTAATTATAATTCAATTATATTTCTTCCATACTTCTAGGGATTGATTGAAATATTTATAAAAATTTTCAAAAGTCTATCTCAATATAAAGTTGATGAAAAATCGATTTCAATTTGTCATAAGAGCGAACAGACAGACATGAAGTGAAATTGAGAAAAACGTTATAAAAATTAATCAAAATATTTCAGACACTCACTTTTCTTTATTTATTAAAGAAATAATTTTATTAATGTCAAAAGTGCATTCAAGATTTTTTCTCTCACGTTTCTTCCTACATTATCCACCCACCACCGCGTCTTTGGTCTTCCAAACGAACGTTTCCCACTCGGTCTCCCCAATTAATTATTTTTCGCCATTCTTTCCTCTCCCATTCTAGCCACGTGTCCTGCCCACCGTAGCCTTCTCGATTTTATAATTCTAACTATTTATATCTGGAGATGCATAGAGGTCATGCAATTCCTCGTTATGCAGTCTCCGCCATTTCCCGGGAACCTCCTATTTTCTTGGCCCATAAATGCTTCGCGCGCGCGCGAAGAATCCTATTCTCAATTACTATAAAACTCTTATACCAGTGGTTTCCAACCTTTCTGTATCGGCGCCCCCCTTTTGTTAAAAAAAATTCTTTTGTTTGTAATAATCTTAATTTTTCTAATAATCTAATTTCCTTTTTCAATAGTCGGGCACATTTTTTAAATAATATAACAACGCAAAATCATCTGACCTTTTTTTATTTTTTAAACCATACTGAAAAAAAAATGGAAAATGTTCAAAAGTTTGCGGGCACTTGAATTGCCTTCGCGCCCCCCTTGCAAAAGTCTCGCGCCCCCAAGGGTGGCGCGTCCCACAGGTTGGAAACCGCTGCCTTATACTATCCCATGAAATATTTTCTATTTTTTTATTGTATCCTTTATATATTTATCATATTCTTTGTGTATCAAAAAATAAATTTTTAAAAATAGAAAATATAATGTCTCTCTTTAAAGTTTAAAAATTTTATATTTTTCAAATATTCATAATTTTATATTTTATATCGATCAACTATAGAAATCTCTATTTATCCTATAGGATTTCATAACTAATAAAATAGTAATGTAATAATTTGTAATTACAAATTATTTATTATGTAAAAAATGAAAAAAAAATCAATTTTATCTATCTTAGAATTTATCGTATGATTGAAATCTATTCTATTTATTATAAATGAAAACTTCCATATTAACATAATATATTAATATAATAATATTTTTGTAGCCCTACACACAAATAAGTGTAAAAAAAGTCAAATAATATGTAAATAAAACCACATATTGATATTTTTTTTTTGAATAAATTTACAAAATTCTCTTATAAATAAAAACAGCCACCAAAGCTTTAATAATTTAAAGTCAAATAATATAAATAAATAAATATTATCATTATAGTTGGATATTATATTTTTTAAGACTAATTTTATGAAAATATTCCACATTTTGAAATTCATAGATAAATTTTTATTAATAATATTATTTATTAATATGTGAGATAAATAAAAGAAAAATGCTGAAATAGCTTTATTGGAATGAGTGGTAACCCAAACAATACTGCTCCATTAATTTTATCTAATATCAGGCTGCTTTAAGTCTGGAAATATACAAATAAATAAATATGACTTTTTTTTAAAAAAAAAACGCTCTTTTCTTTTAATTTTCAAGATGTGTGAATAAGTCAAATTTGGCTAACAGCCAAACTTTATCAAAGGAACCTAATTTTTTTTTTCTTTATAAATAATTAATCTTATATAATAATTAATACGAAACAAATGAGATAATAAAGAAATATATATTTTATTCATTTTTTTGACAAAATTTCGTTTCATTCTTAAATTCTATTTTTATTTTTAAGAAAATGATTTGAATTATTTACAGGACTGAATAAATTATTTTCAAATATTTACAAATAAGTAAATATTCGAATATAAATTATGATTAATTGATCAGATATTAATGATATCCACGATATTAAAATTGTTTGTTAAATTACTATGTGGATTCTATAGACATTTCAGAGATAACATTCAATTTTTCATTTTATATCATTTTCTTTTACATTAAAATTTATTTTATATTGGGGCTAGAAAAAAGTTAGTAAAATCCAACTCGTTATTTTAATATATGAAAATAAATTGAACCAAACCAAATATACTTAAATTGTTAATGTTTTCGCGCAGAACTATGATGCAATTAATAAATTTTTCTCTGGTTTCTGCTTAAAAAACTATTTCAAGTGCTTTTCAAAGGTTTTTTTTTTGAATCCAGTTTAATTTCATTGAAAGAGTTCAAAAGAGATAAAAATAAGTAATAGTGAGAGGGAGCCATGTCCGGATAATATCGAGGGTGCATGAAAACTTTCCAACCAAACTCTTGCAACTTTGGACAGGTTATTTATTATTAGAAGTGTGTGCTGGGCGTTGACATGATGAACACAATTTTATAAAATTTTAAAATATTTTTAATTTAATTTAATTTAATTATTCAACTTTTGGGTAATGAACTACTTGGTAAGTTTTTTTACATATTTTTTTATTTATTTATATTTTATTTTATTAATATATTTCTTGGGGTGTTATAAGTAAATCTAGTTTCATATATTTGCAATTTATTATTATTTCTTTTAAAAATTTCAATTATTTTCACACAATATATTCCAAAAATTCTAATTTAAATGAAAATAATATATAGACGAGGTCTGTTCATAAGAAAAGATGAATATTTAATTATTTCCAAAAGTATTTATTTATTCACCAATATCCATTTTGTCCCCTTCAAAGTAATTCCCCTCAGATAAAACTTAGGCTAGCGCTTCTTCCAATCGTCGAAGCACTTCTGAAATGCGCTTTTCGATATGGACATCAGCACGTTCTTCGATTCCGACTTTATCTCATCCATTGTGGCAAAACGCTTTCCTTTCATTGGTTTCTTCAGTTTTAGGAATGGTAAAAAGCCGCAGGGAGCCAAATCTGGTGAATACGGTTGTTGAGGCATGATTACGGTGTTGTTTTTGGCCAAAAAACCACGAACAAACAATGATGTATGAGTTGGTGTATTATCGTGATGCAGAATCCTTGATTTGTTTTTCCACAAATCTGATCGTTTGAGTCGTATTGCTTCACGCAAACGTTACATAACTTCCTTGTAGTATTCCTTATTAACAGTACGACATGTTGACAAAAAGTCATGATCCACCACGCCATTGTAATCGAAGAAAAAAGTGAAAAATCCTTCACATTTGATCGAACTTGGCGTGCTTTTTTCGGTCTTGTCAACATTTTTTAGATAAAATAGACTCGACGAATGCTAAAGTCAACATTTTAAGTGCGTTGAACCACTTTATGCCATTTTTAAAGCAAAATTTAATACAGATTCTTTGAGACATTTTTTTTTTCATTAAATTCTTCACTATGCGAAACTTGTTCATTTATTGTTATATCTGTATGAAAGTGGGCAAATATATTGTAATATATAATCCAAAAAAATACATTTTTTATGTATATCATAATGCGAAAGCTAGAACTTTCATTTTTGAACACATGGTGCTAAATTAAAGAAAAGGACGTTTGGTCATGGGACATGTTGTCTGCACATGTACAGGGACCCATCCATGTGTTCAAAGTGGGGGGAGGTTTGATTATTGGTGAAAATGAGATAGTTGAGTTAGTCTTGATCAAGGTTTGAGAGAAGTGAGACATTTTTCCTGGCAGGAAGGACATCCGCGGCCAACCCCTTTTGTTGAGAGATGCCGTTGCATACGAGGTGTTCCAGCTAAATCCGCAGGAAGACAATCAAGACTCAAAGTCTCCAATGAACTCTCCATTCCTTTCTTTCATGCTAAGTGTTAACACTTTTATACTTAACAATTAATTAATTAACATTGCAATTGCTTAAATATAAATTAAAGTTCTTTTAATTTATATTTATATTTTTTTTTACGGTACCATTCAATTATTCTATTTCATCTTAATTTCTTTTGTTATCAATTGGAACCTAAATTCTTATAGTTTTATTAAATAAATAATTTTAGTTGTAATTTTATATAAGCATTTTTCATATTGAACCTATTCAATTTTATATTTCCCATATCAACCTACGCGGATTCAATAACCCTTTTAATTATACAAAATTCGATCCAGAGTGCTACCAATTAATTAAACTAATTTTATAATCCATATTTTCTTATAAAATACCAACCCCCTTATATTTTATATACGACATGGAGGTCTTCCACCTCGAATTGAATTAAAACTGGAAATGGTTGATTTGGCAAAGTAAGATTGGATTCGTTCAGTTTATATATTAATAGTAATAGTTTAAAATAATTTTTTTTTAATTTTTATTTGATAAATTTAATTAAATACAAATTGTGGATTATTTTGAAATTTTTTTTACTTTCCATTAAAGTGTTGTGTTTGTTTGATTTTGCGAGATTCTATTTCTAAAAAAAAAAAAAAAAAAAAAAAAAAAAAAAAAAAAAAAAAAAAAAAAAAAATAAATAAATAAATAGATAAAAGTTTTTTTTTTTTTTTCTAATAATTATAATAAAAAAAAAAAAATTGGTATAAATTTCGTGCTTTTTTTAATTAGTTGGCAACAAAATAATAATAATAATTGTAATAATGGCAACTAGTAATGAAGGAGACATCAATAGCTCAACTGCAGATTGTAATATACGAGACATGTTCCAACAGATTATAAGTTGGCAACAAGATCAAGGCTCGAAAATGCAGCAGATAGAAAATAGAACGGTCGGGGTAGAACAAAAAATGCAGGTTATGGAGGAAAATTTATGCCTAATGAGGGATGTATTACAAGGGCAAAACGAAAGATTAAATAGATCAAATAAAGAACTCGAATCTCTCAATAAAACAACGGAATCATTTGAGGATATGGAGGGTGAAATTTTAAAACTTAAAAATAGAATTAGGGATTTAGAATTAGGAACGAGAAAGGATGAAACGGAAATAGATAAAAAAGATATAATAAAAATTAAAACAATCCCGGAACCTAGTAGTAGCATGTCGGATAATACATTTTCAGGGACAAGACAGTCATTAATAGCTCAAATCAATTTTACAGAGGTACAGGCAATTTGTGAAAATTTGAATAAATTTTATAGAATATTAGATCTAGATGCAATACACCCTGTAGAATTTATTAATTCATTTGAAAGTTTGGCAAATGACTTTCATTGGCCCAAAAGAATAATGATTGAGGCATTTATTAGTTGTTTGGGAGGTCCAGCAAAAACATGGGCAAGGGAGAATAGAGCAATGTTCCTTAGTCCGGAGGGGATGAGGGGAAGTTTCATTAATAAATTTTGGAATATGGAGGTACAACATCAATTCATAACTCAAGTCATGGGGGACGAATATAAAATAAATAAATCGTTATCAACACAATTGCAAAGTAGATACAATTGGGCCCAATACCTAACGCATCCCCTGGAGGCGACATATTTGATGAAATTATTGACTAGGAAATTACCCGACCCACTTAGAACGAATTTATTATTTGCCCCACAGGATTCAGACACAATAGTAAGATTAATCAAAGAATATGAAAGTTTAATAATAACAAGGCCTTCTAGAAATTATACTAGGCAAAATCCATCTTTTAGAAATAGGCAATTTAATGAGCAAAGTAGGAATAATTTCCAGAACAATGCGAAACAAACAACTTTCTATCAAAGAGGTGACCCTCAAAAAGGCCGACAGGTATCAGGTAGAGAACCTTTTTTTTCCGAAAAAAAAAGAAATTTTAACAGAACAAATACAAATGAGGGAAGGTTGGGCAAACAAAGGAGGGAGACAAAACCGACAAATTATCAAGGGTACCGAAATGAGGCGAATGATGCGAAAATGGCATGCGCCGTGGAGATAGATAATCCAGTAACGGAGTTGTTTGAAAAAATTATCGAACCAGAGAATGATTCAGGAGAAGAAAGTATTTTAAACGAATAAGCCCTGCGGCGGATAGGCAGACAGCAGCAGGGCTAGAGGCGGTGGAAATGCCTGAAAGTAATAAAAAAGCGAATAATATCGAATCAACAGCCCCTAAATCAAAATTTAATAATAAAAATAATGGCTGTATTTGGGTCAATTGCAAGTTTGAGAGAGAAATAATCCCCATATTAATCGATACGGGAAGTGAAGTAAGCCTGATGAGCGAAAAATTATATGTAAGCTTATGTCGACAGAAAATTAAACATGAAATAATTAAAATTCAAGGAACTTTCATTCATGGAGTATCAGGTGCTCGTAGTAAGAAAGTCACAAAAGCAGCTTTATTTAATTTCGAAATTGAGTCAATTAAAACACATATGACATTCCTAATTGTTCCTAACTTAAAGCTGAATTGTCTATTAGGCGTGAATTGGTGTCAAGAAAATAATATAATTATTAGGTTTAATAAAAAAAAAAGCATTATTACGATTAACAATACAAATATTATTATTCAAAATTACGACAGAATGCTCCAAAACTCATTCGCGGCTACCGCTTTTCCGACATTTGAATTTGAGAAATGGGAGATTAATTCAAAAGAAGCTAGGCAAAAGACGCTGAACCAGCAGCTAGAATCATTGCTAAAAGAGTTTGAAGACATATTCTCAGATAAACCGGGTTGTATTAAGGGATATATGCATACGATCGAATTACATGATAACAGGCCGGTGAAACAAAAACAATATCCCATCCCACACGCACACCGCGAACCTTTGAGGCAATTACTAAAAAAATACCTAGACTGGGGGGTAATAGAGCGGTCAACATCTGAATACTCCAACCCCATCAGAACAATTTTAAAGAAAGATGGTTCGATTAGACTTTGCCTAGATGCCCGACAGCTAAATAAGAGAATGAAAACATTAACGGAAATCCCACCCCCACCGGAGGAACTTCTGTTAATGGACAAAAAACCAAAGAGCCTCTCCTTAATCGATTTAACACAATCATATTGGCAAATTAACTTGAATCCCACCTCGCGGCCCTGCACAGCATTTCTTTTTGAAGGGAGGTGCTACCAATTCACTCGACTTCCATTTGGTTTAAGCACGAGTGTGGCATCATTCAACAGGGCATTTGAACATGTGCTCGATCAATCGACCAAGGCATTCAGTACTAATTATATCGATGATATTTTAGTATACTCGGATGATGCAGCACTACACCTAAAGCATCTAAAAATTTTATTTCAAAAATTCAGGAAGTACAACGTGAAAGTGAATATAAACAAATCGGAATTCTTTAAAAAAGAGGTGAAATTTCTAGGCCATGTAATGTCAGTGAACGGGGTGCGGCCTGACGAAGAGAAAATTCAAGCCATTAAAAATTGGCCAACTCCAACCAACACAAAACAATTAAAGTCGTGGTTAGGATTAATTTCTTATTATAGGCGATATTTTCCCAACTGCTCTTCAGAAGTGTACCACCTCAGGGAAGCAGCAAATAATAAGAAATGGGCGTGGTCAAAAATTCTAGACGATGAATTTGAGAAATGTAGAGAGATTTTTATTAAAAAAGTTATTTTAAAATATCCGGATTATAGAAAGCCATTTATTATTTATGTAGACGCGAGCTATAAAGGGTTGGGGGGTGTTTTAGTTCAAAAAGACGAGAATAATGAGGAAAGACCGATATCTTTTGCAAGCAGATGTCTTTTAAATTATGAAAGAAACAATACCGTAACCGAATTGGAACTCCTAGGGGTAGTATGGGCACTAAAAAGGTTTCGATCGGTGATTTTAGGCTACTCAGTTATATTAAAGACGGACCACAAAGCACTAGAAATGCTTAATCACACCACGCTCGTGCATAATTGCAAACTTTCGCGTTGGGCTAATTATATATCGGAATTTAATCTTACAGTAGAATACATCAGAGCACAGGATAATATTATTGCAGACACTCTAAGTCGTAACTCAGCATTTAATTCGAATCAAAATGCTACAAAGAATATCCTAGCAGCTACTACATTTAGCAATCCCCCATTGTCACAGAATTTGAATACACTAATAACAAAAATCATTAGGCATCAGTCAAATGATTCAAAATTAAAATTTTTAATTAGAGAATGTGGATCTAGTGGACAATTCAAACAATTTTTACTCAAAATGGCGTATTATTTAAAAATCCTCAGACAGAGGGAGAGAATATTAAATTAGTGATTCCCCGTTCCATGCAAGTTGAATTAACAAAAAGCTACCATGAGTTTTATGGGCATTATGGAGTCACGAAAACGCTCTGGTTTCTAAGACGAGAATATTATTGGCGTAGAATGTCCCGCACAGTAAGCAAAGTAGTAAAAAATTGTGAAATGTGCCAAAAAACAAAATATCCGCAAGCATACCTCTCGGAAGGTTCGTTTCATGTGTCGGCGTCGGAACCCTTTGAAATGATTGCCGCCGATATTTATGGGCCATTGCCGAAGTCGAAATTTAATAATGCCTATATTTATGTATTTATTGATATCTTTTCCAAATATGTGTGGCTTAAACCTTCTAATAAAATTACAGCGAAACAAACCGTTAAAATTGCAAAAAAATTATTCGAGGAGGAAAAAACTCCAAAAATTTTTCTAGCCGACAGGGGTAAACAATTCACGGCGAAAATTTTTGTTGAATTTTTAGAATCGATTAACGTCGCTCCAAAATTTACCGCAATTAGAAATCCACAGGCAAATCCAACGGAACGTGTCATGAAAGAACTTAATAGATTGTTTAGATCATATACACACGATAATCATGCAGGTTGGATGGAGCATATTACTAAATTAGAGCAAATTTTAAATAAGATTCCAAACGAAACCACAAAATTACCACCAGAATTCCTTTTAAAAATGAAACAACCCCTCACGCCGGTGCAAGAATTTTTTGAATTCGATCCTAATCCTTTCACCGTACCGGATAAGGAACATGAACTTGCCCGGATTAGGGTGAAACAAGAGCAGTCAAAGATAGACAATAAACGGATGATGAATGAAAATTATTCCAACCCATACTCAATAGGCGATAAGGTGTTAGTTAAATCGAATAAGCCATCCTCTTTCAAAGACAAATTATATCACAAATTTTTCTTTTTATATGAAGGACCATATCTGATTTCAACAATAGCAGGTAAGGGGTCATATGGGTTACAAACACTAGACAAAAGACGTCAGGTGGGAATATTTAACACAAGACTTCTAAAACCATTCTTTGAACCCATTTAAAATAAAAAAAAAAAAAAAAAAAAAGGGGGTGCCTCCTAATTACTCTGCCATTGGGATTAATTCCTTTTTAGATATTCTGCAACCACAAACCTAATTTAAATTAGTAATAGTAATAAATATATAAAAAAAAAAAAAAAAAAACAATAACATTAATAATTCGATTGAATTTGTAAGAAATAGAGTTTCGAAAAATTAAGTAAGAAAATTAAACCGTGGAATGTAATCTAAATAATAAAAAAAAAAAAAAATAAAATAAAATACATTTATGTTTTTGTTATAAAAAAAAAAAAAAAAAAAAAAAAAAATGTGTTTGTGCAGTGCAGTGTCAGTGCAGGGATAATTAAATAATAATTTTTGAGCAAGATACTTAAGTGAAAAACATTGTATTTAATAATTATATAAAAAAAAAAAAAATTTATGCATTTCATTTAAAATTTTTTTTTTTTCCATAAACTAAAGGATGTAATATATAATCCAAAAAAATACATTTTTTATGTATATCATAATGCGAAAGCTAGAACTTTCATTTTTGAACACATGGTGCTAAATTAAAGAAAAGGACGTTTGGTCATGGGACATGTTGTCTGCACATGTACAGGGACCCATCCATGTGTTCAAAGTGGGGGGAGGTTTGATTATTGGTGAAAATGAGATAGTTGAGTTAGTCTTGATCAAGGTTTGAGAGAAGTGAGACATTTTTCCTGGCAGGAAGGACATCCGCGGCCAACCCCTTTTGTTGAGAGATGCCGTTGCATACGAGGTGTTCCAGCTAAATCCGCAGGAAGACAATCAAGACTCAAAGTCTCCAATGAACTCTCCATTCCTTTCTTTCATGCTAAGTGTTAACACTTTTATACTTAACAATTAATTAATTAACATTGCAATTGCTTAAATATAAATTAAAGTTCTTTTAATTTATATTTATATTTTTTTACGGTACCATTCAATTATTCTATTTCATCTTAATTTCTTTTGTTATCAATTGGAACCTAAATTCTTATAGTTTTATTAAATAAATAATTTTAGTTGTAATTTTATATAAGCATTTTTCATATTGAACCTATTCAATTTTATATTTCCCATATCAACCTACGCGGATTCAATAACCCTTTTAATTATACAAAATTCGATCCAGAGTGCTACCAATTAATTAAACTAATTTTATAATCCATATTTTCTTATAAAATACCAACCCCCTTATATTTTATATACGACAATATATTCACAATTTATTTAATTAAATAGAATTAATATACTTAAAAAATCAAAATTAATGGTTGATTAATTATTCTTTACATATTGTTTACAAAATTATTGTCACAAAATATTTTTTGAACATATTATGGTAGGAACCAAAGAACTGGCATTTGCATTTTCTGTTTTAAATGTCAAATAAATTAGAGAGAGAGAGAGAAAAAAATAATCATTTATAAGAAATTGGCATTGATAAAATATTAGATTTTCATTTGTAATTTTGACTTTATATTTATTAATGAGTTTTCGCTTTTATCGAATAAAAACTGTAAAATATAATTTTCTCTTTGCTAGTGTCCACCTTTGACGCGCGCTCAAACAAAAAGTGAGTCTACTAATCACAAAACTGTCAGAAGTCAGAACATTTTACGAAATCTTATCTTTCTAGTCTAACCAGATCGCACTTAAACAGATAATTAAAGTCATCTATTGGAAAAATAATGGATTTCTTTTTAACTACACCTTATATTATCCATTACATATGCCCAAAAAAAGCGTGGGGCGCATATAATATTAAATTCTTTACCTACTACTTATGTTCATATGCGCCCACGCTTTTTGGTTGGACATATGTAAAGGATAATATTCAAGGTTTAATTAATATTTTATTTTCTATTTTTTAGTGCATTTTTGATTAAAAGGCGTATATATTAAAAAGTTTTTTTTTATTAATTTATTTTAAAAATCGAGATATTAGAATAAATATTTATATATTTTGTTAATATTATATCATTCATTTTGAGGGTTAGGCCAAAGACTGTAGGCTGAAAATATAAAGGTAGATAAAAGGAAAGTGAGATAGGATAAGAATAAATAAGAAAGACTTGTCTTTCTCTTTCATAGTTAGGTTTATATTGATCTGGAATAGATATTTGTATCTGATACAAACTATCAGGTTGATATACTCAATAAAAATCCATCAATTATTTAAAATGAAACATTAATGAGATTATACAAATAGAATTAGAAATCCAAAAAAATTTGAATATATTTCTTCGAAACACATTTAACAGCTATAACTTAGCTAGATATCGTATGTATATATAATTATTGTTTTTTAACCAATCCTCTATTTTCGATATAAAAATGAATAATTCTATAAAATTGAATTTCTTAATACGAAGGTTTTTACAAAAAGTGAAACAGAAACGAAAATGTTTGAAAGAAAGTGTTTTATTGCTTTTCAAAATATTCTCCCTTAAGGTCTATACATTAGTGGATATGCTCAAACCAATTCTGGAAACATTTTTTCCACTCTGAAGCTGATATCGTAAAAACATGGTTTTGAAAGTTTTTAATTTTCTTGAGGTGATGAAAATCATTGTCCGCGCATCCTTTGTTAGACAGTGGGAGACAAGAAAATGTCATTAGGTGATAAATCAGGTAAATGGACATTTATTCGATGTTTTTTCAAATATTCAGTTGTTTGACATGAATTATGGGAGTTGGCATTGTCGTAATTAAGAATGATGCGACGTTTTTTCTTCTTTTACCTTATTTCACCGAAATTGTTGTATACCATTCGGAGTTAACAGTTCTTCGGTTCTCTAATGCAGCGGTCGCCAAACTTTTTGACACCACGGACCAGTTAATTCATAATTTAAATCCCGCGGACCACTAATAGGATTTTTTAAGTGTTAAATATATTTATAAATAAAAATTGTAATCAAAGAACACATAAAATGTACCTAGTTAATAAAATGAAACTATTATCACGTATTGTTATGAATTGAATCATGTTTTAATGTATCTTAAAACATAACTTAACATGATGAGTAAGTATATTCCACATTTTTCTGCGGACCAGCGAAATTTTCTCGCGGGCCACTAGTGGTCCACGGACCACCACTTTGGCAACCTCTGCACTAATGGAATGGTTGCGACGTGTCTAGTACAACCGAAGAAACAAGTGATTGCAAAGACTTAAAAGTCAACCCTCATATATAACATAATAAAATATAAGTTCTTCGTAATTAAAATAAAATATACAATATGAGAAAAACATTATCTCGATATACTAATCATTATCTTTTATTAAATTATAAGTAAGTTCAGAATATTGTAGATTAAGTTTCAAATCAGCAAGAGGTGCCATAGAGCTGAGCCATGTAACAAGTGGATTTCTGAAATTTATATAAATACATAATTTTACAAATTAATGAATTTTCAAATAAGAATAATTATATTACCTTGAAATATTAAATGTTTCTAATAATTCATATGTTTTACATGGGTGAATATGATAATATGGCTTATGTTTGATTGGATGTTCCTGAAAATTAAAAAAAAACATCTGGGAATGCTAGGAAGCATTACTATCAACGAGCTTTTATTCATATTTATCACAAAATTGCATAAATAATTCCAATTTATATGATCTTAATATATTGTGAGAATTAGATAAATAATGTAGAGAGCAAAAAATATTGAAAAATAAATTAGGGAAATTCCCGGGAACATCGGGAAAATTTTTTCGAGAATTTCCCTAATGTTCCCGGGCATTTTTTTAATGTTTACAATAATGTCTAAATATTTTTTCTTTACAGTTTTACATTATAATAACACTAATTGCAGTAGTTATAATATATGGGAAATTTTCAACTTTGACCGCCGATTTGACCGATGTTCCCAACCGAATTTTAAAAAACCAATTACATTTACACTTTTTTAAGCTCTACTTGAATCCAAAATCAAAATTTAAAAAATCGAAATTTTTTGGAGACAGATACACAGACATAGATTTTATAAACGAATTAAAAGTTCGTTGAAAATATAAATATGTTTATGCATGCGTGCTAATTTCTTTTACACATATCGAATAGGCTGGTATATATTTTTCTTTATATAATATCCAAGAGTATTATATTTTTTGTTTATTATATTATTTACATGCAGTTCATGTAGTGGTCATAATAAGACTTTATCATTGCCTCTAAATTAGAAAAAAATAATTATTTGTTAAAATATTTAAAAGATAAAAACAAGAGAAAAAAAAGATTCAATTATATGATAATAATTATTCTTTATATTATTATTACTTGATATGATTTTATATTTTATATTAAAATTCACATTTTTCTTTAAATTATATAATGACCACATAATTATTTTTATGTTAAACAAAATAATAAATTAATTTAATAGATTTTACATTTAATAAAATTAAATAACAATATAATGATTAGACATCTTAAAATTTATTATAGTTTATTTCACATTGATCGTAAATTATATTTCTAAGAATATAATATTATTTTACCTTTTGAGTTAATATTTGCCATTTATTTTCTTTTATGACATTTGACAAATTTTTTGTTACATTATTCCAAATGCTCTCAAGACTTAATAAGCTTCCATCTAAATTTTAAAGAAATATAATTCAACGTATCATTTGATAAGTATATATAAAATAATTTTATAATATAATCACCGCTTTTCCATGCATTGAAATATAATTCTGGAACACTATAACTCACATTATAGAGAATATTATATTCCTTTTTAAAATGTTCTTTAATTGTAATTGCTTGATAATCCTATAAACAAAAACGTTAATCAACACATAAATAGTTTAGAAGATATAATGAGAAACATATGAAAATAATTATTTAAAATTTGTAAAAGTTTATAGTTTTACTTGCGAATGATTTTAAAGGTAAAATATATACTGAAAATAGAATCAGATGTGTATATATGAAAAACAAAAATATAGTATTAGAAAATAAAATAGTAGCTTAGTGAAAAATGAGAATGAAGCATTTATGAAGGTTTAAAATTATTGAGTGGATATGGTAAGATATTGTAAGAGAAAATATAATTATGGAAATAAAGAATAAAGTTAATAAGTTGATGGGGGAAGGAATGAGAGAATGTATCTATAAGCTGTGATGTAAATGGGCAACGTAAGAGTAGAATGATCTTAATTGAAATCCAATTTAATATTAGTATTTAATAATGTATAAAAATTATTTATTGTTGCATTAATACCAAGATTAGGTAAAAGTATAAAAAAAAAAGTTAAAATATTTTCAATTATTAAATTTATTTGAAAAATTTTACCTCTAGATTCTCCTCAAAATAATCATTCTCTTTTAAATTTTCATCATTATTATTTACAGTTAATATTTCTGTTTTTCTTATAAATGCTAAACCAGGTATTTCCTAAAAACATTTTTTTCAATTATATGAAATGTGAGTTTTTTATTTGATTTTCTATCATATAGAAGATATTTAAAATGAAAAATTACAATATCTCCATCTAATATCCAGCCATCATTAATTTTATTTGAAAAATTGATAAAGTCCTCGGATAAAGAGATAAATTTGTCCCATGATAAAGTATAATTCATATTATAAATTAATAAAAATTATTTTTATTAACAACAAATTACAATTAAAATGTCAAATTTTACTATTTAGACATATTTTGTATTATTTGACACAGAGCGGCAAGAATTTTTGAGGTTGTTTTTGATTCACATTTTCAATAAAAGAGTGCACTCTTATTGAAATATCCCGCTTCTGAAATTTAAAAATAAATTTTTATATTGGTTATTCGCACACACCATCACTATTATTATTCGGTTTATTTAGAATTACAAGAGTATTTATAATGAGAGATGAATAAAAATAGCATTAATAATTTACATCATATATTGATAATGATATATAATAAATATAATAAATAATTATAAATATATTATATATATATATGAGATAGGCTCTATATTATTGCGTTATCTGAAACATTATTTTCTAATATATTGAAATGTTAAATAATTTATTTATTTTTTTAATGTGTTTAAACTTTTGTATTTTTACATTTAAATAAATATTTATTAAAGTAAAAAAATAAATCATAATAGACATTTTTAATCTTACAATTATTTAAATCTTATCTTATTATGCTAGCTAAAATTGTATATATGTATTTATCTATATATATTGGTTCTCAAAAACCGCTCTAACGATTTTTTTCAAATTCACACTAGATATAGTATTTATAAAGAAAAATTAAGTTTTATTGATGATATCTCTTGAAACATACAGCTTCATTATTAATTTCTTAATTGAAAATTATATATGGAAAACGTCAAAATTTTTAATACTGCCTGCTAAGACAGTAAAAAAATGACAATTTTTTATCTAAATACATATAGTCCAGCGGTTGGACTGATGTTTTAACGAGTGGATTTCGTCGGTTCGAAACTCGCCGGGTGAATCGTTATTTAAAAATGAAAATAATGATTTTGTTATTTTTTTTTCTTTTTATCTATTGTTTACTTTTTAATAAATTACTATTCTATATTTATTTATTCATTGTTCTTTTATTAATAAAGTTTTAGATAGTTTTATAAGTTTTAATATTTTTTCAATAAAATATTATTCAATATATTTATTAATATTATTTTATTTATTATTATTGAGTACCCGAAGTTCCATTCATTTTAATCAGATTGATGCAATGATGCAACAGTTAATAATTGTAATATTGTAATAAATTTCTATCTTGAAAATTGTTACATATTATTCAGGATATTTTAAAAACTATTTCTTTCTTTAATTAATATTCATTTTTTCTATAAGTCAGATATATTTCCAAATATTAAATAATTTTTGAAGTGAAAACTTCTTTAGCGGCGTTGAGCACTTTTGCGGGATGGGGAAAAAGTATAGAACTCGCGTGATCGTGACCAACACCATGAAACCATCTGCTTTCAAATTTCTTATAACAGAGCGCGAAATTTGAATTGTCATTAGAACTGTTTTATAAATTATCTCTAACATATAAATATATATTTATTATGTAAAGTTCATTTCATATATACATATATAATCAAAATTATACGAAATGAACTTCACATAATAAATATATATTTTATGTTAGAGATAAGAATTATAAAACAGTTCGTATTGCAATATTTTAAACAAAGTTGTGTATTTATATATATATAAATATAAGTTACAAATTTGTTTAAAATATATGTTTAAAATAATATATAAGTTATATATATATACATGCATATGAAATTCATCTTTCTCGTGAAATAGCGCGAATTTCGTCTGTTTTAAAATTTCTTACGCAGAAGTTTTCACTTCTGTCGGCCAGTCCCACGACTGCCAATTTTGCTTTTTTAATTCCGAAAAGCTGCAAAGCACGTTTTTTTGTCTTTAGTTTGTTTTATAACCACTTGGGGCGCTAAACAGTTTTTCAAAAAAACACTATAGAAAAAAAATATATGTACCTATATATTATATATTTATGTATTATTGAGGAGCACAAGTTCATTAATTTTAATCAGATTAATGCAAATGTGTAACATTTAATAATTGTAATAAATAATTAAAGAATTGTGTATCAATATTTTTTAAAGGGTAGAGCGAGAGCTCGGTGTCCCAGGTATTAATATTACCAGCCAAATCCAATAATAATGAATCATTTTTTTTAACTTAAGTACCGAGCCGAGGCTCGGGGTCCCGGTACTTTAAATTAAATTAGTAATAATGTATATTTGTTTTAAATACATATAATAATTATGAATTGTCGAAATTATTTATTTTATATTAAAAATATCGAAAGTCATTTTAAATTTATTTTAAATTATATATTCAATTTCCTTAAATATATTTTTGTATGTATGTATTATATTGTAGGAGTATCATATTAAAATTAATATTGAAAGGGATTTTTACTTACCAGGATTGCAATGTAAACCCCCTGAAAGGAAACTCGCTAGAATCCTGAAGCTAACATACTGTCACGTGACACTTGGCAATTGCTCTCTGAACGTAAAAACATCTGTCCTCAACATTTGTAAATTTGCACTCTCTTTCTTAACTTCCACCCTCTTTATTTATTAAATCTATTATTGGTAATTACAACCTTTTAATTATATTATTTTCAAACTGAAATAAAATTTTCTTGGTTTTACATAAAATTCAAATAATAACATGTAACCTAATACATTTCTTCTTGTCATTTTTGTCAACACTATGCATTTTCTTTTATTTAATCATTTATTTTTTTTTATAACCATTTTTATTTAATTAATCTAATTGTATATTTTAGTAATTTCTCATTTTGATCTAAAATAAACTTACTTACCAAGTTTAACATTTTTGTTGTTTTTTTTTTACAGAGTCGAATAAACAAAAATAAAAATCATTGGAAATGTTTCCCCTGGTTCCAATTAGTAGCTCACCCAATACATTATTAGATTTGTGTTTTAAATACCTTTCAAATAATCTTGAGACTATTTGTACTTGTGATCCATTTACTCAAAATTATGATTTAATAGATGGGGTAACTTTACCAAGTGAAATATGTGAAACATTTTTAACGGCATATCAAGATGCTGGTAAAGAATTGGATGATCATTTTATAAATATATTTAAAAACACTGAAACAACACGATTAAAAAGAGTACGTCTTAGAAATTCATCGATTTCTGATGAGGGTCTACGTTCAATTCTAAAACATAATTTGCTTGAATTGGAAATTTCTAATTGTTCGTATATTTCTGAAGACTCATTATCAAATATAAATGATTATGGAGAAAATTTAGTCTCCCTCATAATGGGATCATCATTATCAATCTTGCCTGGATATCTCATTACAGATTTAAAAAAATATTCACTTCGTGGATATATTTTAAAGACCCCCAATTTGAAAAGATTAGCAGCACGGCATCTACTTGTTGATAGTTCAGATAGAAAATATTTTTCTATTCTTTTAAAAAATTTAACCCAACTTAGCCATTTAGATTTATCAAGTTGTACTGGTTTAGGTGATTTAAGTTTTCTTAAAAATCTCACTAATTTAAACTCTCTTATATTATATAATGCACCAAATTTACAGTATGGAATAGAAACCATATGTACTTTAAAAAAATTAAGGTATTTATTAAATAAATCCTTTACTAGAATATTTATTTATTAAATAATTAAATAATTTTGTTTTTTTAATTTTAAGGCATTTAGATATTTCACAATCAACAGATAAACATGGAACATTTAGAAATGAAAATGAAACATTAGCACATATTATTGAAAGTTTACCTGAGCTAAATTCTTTGGATATATCTGGAACTAATTTAGCTGGAACAGGTAATTTATATTTAATAGAAATTCATACAATTATAAAATGAATAAAGCATTATTAAGATCTAAATATTTTTATTTTTGGAAATTTGTATTGTATAATCATAAAAGAGTATTAATAATATATAATTATTAAACCCTGAAGGCGCCATTGGGTGTGTGGGTAGCGAACCTGCCTCCCATTCCCATGGTCCCGGGTTCAAGTCCCGGGCCTGGCAAGAGAATTTCCCTAGCTGGGGTCTATGGGACGGAGTCAACCCAGCCTCCGGGAACAACATTGGGGAAAAGCTACTTGATAACGCCTCCGATCAAGTAAATCAAGGTAAAGGTTGAGAGGACTCGTTCTACTGATCATAGGACACCTCATTGATATAACCGACTTGATAGGCGTTGTCCTTCCGTAGGACATACAAAGTCAGAGTTTTTTTTTTTATTAAAAGCCTGAATTGGTTATTACTACTTTTTTGACATTCTTAAAAGATCCTTGATTCTTAATCTCGCCTTTCTTGTCTATGTTTTCAGATACTTTTTTTAAGTAGATTTTAGAATAGTTTAGACCTGATTGTCTATCACATCATCACAAAATACAATTTTTTAAGATTTCCTTGAATCGAAAATAAGACACCTTGACTGCCCTCTATTATCTCATTATATATAAATCACTAATATGATAGGAATTGCTTAGATAGTATTTATTAAAACTCACCACAAATAACTTGATTTATTTCCATATCAGGAGTAGCAGAACATACTGAATCTTCGTTAACGAAACTTGGAGCATCTGATATTCCTGGTTTATCTTCGAGAGTTAATTCACCCCTTGATTTCCTCGGTCTTTATGGAACACCTCATGGAGCATGCAGACGACATGATATACCAGCTAAAATGGTAAACAAAATTAATTTAAAATAAATAACATAAAATCAATTCTACTATATATATATATATTATATATAGATTTCTGGAGATGCCAATGAAGCTCAAATATTAACTGCAGCATCAGCATATATTGAACGGCCTCAGATTCTTCAAAAAGTCCTTAATGATCTTTATCATCTTTTCCGATATGAAACTTGTCAAAGGACAAATCATGCACTTAGTGTTGTCCTTGAAGCAATGGATCGACATGTAGCCGAAAAACATATTCAAATATCTGGAAGGTATTCTTGGAAAAAATAAAAATAATAAATATATATGACTATAAAGATAATAAATATGTGTTTTTTTTTCTAGTGCAACTCTTTTTTATATAGTTAAAAGCAAGGATAAATTAACTTCAACAACTATGCTAAAGAGAAAAGTTATAGGAACTTTATTGAATGGAATGAGTTTACATCGAGGAGATGATACAATGATGCGCAATGGTTGTTTAACTCTCTGCCAATTTAAAATCCCGGATGATGTTGTATGTATTTAACATATTTCAATAAAACAAATAATATATATATATGCTGGTTTACGGTTCGGTGAAAATTTTGATCATGAAAAATTATTTTCGTATCCATGAGTTTGTGTGAGATTTTGACGTCAGAAGTGTGTTATTGCTAGTGTCGAGAGCTTCAGAAAGCATTATGTCAAAGATTACCAATTCATTTATCTCAAAATTCCAACATTGAACCAAAATCCCAAAAATTCTCTCCTGAAAACACTCTTGAAAATCTCACCGAAACGTAGACTTAAATCTCACACAAACACATGGAATTAATTTTTCTATAGAATAATCCTTATACTTAGAAGAGCTTATGTTTAATTTTATAAATAAATTAAAATATACCAAAAATGTTTAAATTTTATTTTCAAATTTAATGTTAATTCAAGATAAAAAAAATTTAATTCATTAAATAACTACACAATGAATTCTATATTTTATAATTATATATTATTTTATTCTATAATTATAAAGACATATTAGTTTACTTCCTAATTATTTTTAGTTGTTTGATTATGAACGACTAGTTCAAATACTTTTACATATTGTTTATGAAATGGAACAAGAAGGATTCGTGCAACGAATTGGTATTTACTTACTTAATTCGTTAGCCTGTCAAGTGGATGGCTTTCAAAAACAATTATTGGGCGATTTGGGTGCAATAAATGTAAGTTTCCTTTTATTATAACTATTAAATAAATAATAATAATAATAATAATAAGTATCAAATTGAAAGTGATAACCAATATTATTTTAACAGTTCAATTATCATTGAATTATTTAATTTGTTTTAATTTCAATAATTTAAATATATAATTTTATATTTTGTTAAAATTATTTAAAAATTTTAGCGCATGCTTGCACTTATTGAAGATAGATTAGAGAGAATAGTGTGTGATGATGTATTGGAAGTAGCCTGGTCCACAATGTGGAATGTAACTGATGAAACTCCCATCAATTGTCAACGATTTTTAGAAGGTCGTGGTATGGAGTTCTTTCTGAAGTGCCTCAATGTAAGGCTTAATTGATTGTTTTATATATATATATATTAAAATTGTTTAATTTATTTATTTTTTATTATAGACATTTCCAGAAAAAGAAGAACTTTTGCGAAATATGATGGGATTACTTGGAAACGTTGCAGAAGTGCAAACGCTCAGACCACGTTTAATGACTCATCAATTTGTTACAGTTTTTGCTGATCTTCTCGATAGTTCAAGTGATGGAATTGAGGTTGGTTATTATTATTAAAAATAAGTAAATAAATATTTTTATATTCAATATTATTTATGTAAAATAATTCTAAATTTTTTTTTTATAAATTCATTAGGTAAGTTATAATGCCGCCGGTGTATTATCACACATGGCGTCAGATGGACCTCTTCTTTGGACATTACAAAGCCCACGCCGGGAAGATGTTTTAAATCGAATGGTTCAAGCTATTGAAAGATGGGATTTAGAAACTGAAAGAAATATTAATTATAGGTAAATATTGAACAATTTTTATTATTAGAAAAAAATATATTCACTCTCTACATTATCAAATTAGAGATTATGTATTGGATTTTTTTAAAGACGTTTTATTTTGAACTGTAAAATTTGATAGATTATACTTTGATACATTTTTTAAAACAATCCTGTCCTGTTCGTGAAAATTTCCAATAATTAATCATCACAAATATATATTTTATTTATTTTCTAAATTTCTTCATTACATCCAATAAGGAATTGTTTATATTTAATTTATTAAAAATAAATAATTTTTTAATATATATTATATAAATATACATATATTTCAAAAATAATTAAATAAATTTTAATTTAAACTTAAGATAATTTAAAAAATCTTTGGTAAAGTCTAACTTAATTTTTTTTAGATCATTCGAACCTATTTTATACTTGGCCAATATTTATCACACACCTGAATGCCAACATTGGGCAATCTGGGCTTTGGCCAATTTAACTTGTGTCTATCGTAAGTATTTTTTATAAAAATATCAATCTAACTATATATAAATTTAATAATCTAATTATTATTAATTATATAATAAAGTATATTCATATTTATAATTTTATAAGAATATAAGAAAATAATTACTTTACCTTTGTAAAAATTGCTTATTTTTTTTAATTTTAAATTTTTAAAGAATTTTTGCAAAACGTCAAATTATCTTCTCTATTTTATCTAAAGAAAACTTTGAATTAGAGACGATAGTGGTTTTTATTATTTAAAAATTTTTTAAATATATTTTTGAAATTGTGTGATTTCTCATATATTTCATTTTTATAATCTTTAAGATGAAATTATGAAAACTCAATGGGTAATTATTTCAAATAAATAATTCTGATAAAGTAAATGATGAACACATTCACGAAATTTACTAGTTTTTTATATTAATAATTATAATAATAAATAAATATGATCTTGCAGGCATAAAAATGTTTTTAAATATTTAAAAATACATTTTTTTTAACAAATTTTTATATTTTAGATTAGAGAAATAAAATTATCATATTTTCAAATTCTATAGGTATTTTACAAATATATTAGTTAAATATTAAAATCACAATAAATCATCTTACTTATAGAACTTACAGTTAAACACTTATTTTAAACTAATGTTATAAAATAACTATATATTCTTATAAAATAATAATATAATTTTAATTTTTCTTGAATTCAAATATTTAATATTGTTATATTTTTTTCATTAATTTATTTACTCTTCTTTGCTTCAATAATTCTAATAAGTTTGAAAAAAAAACTTAAATTCTCTCTTCTTGATTTCCAATTATTCTTATTAGTTTTATTTTAAATTATTTTCAATCCTTTTTATAAAATTGAATAATTTTTCATTTGTCTTGATTTAAATTTCATTTATTTTAAAATATAAATATATAGATATATAGATGTTTTAATATTTCTTCTTGAATTAAAAAACGGTAGCTTCTTACATAATAAATTATTTATATTTTAATGTATATATACAATAAAATTAGAATTAATTAAATGACAATACAATTGTGGTAAAAGATATAATATGATTGCAAGACTACATAAAAAATATTTTAATTTTGGTAACAACATTTATTGCTAATTTAATTTAATATTATTTAAATAGTTTATTTAATTGAAATGCTCTTGAGTTTTTCTTTTCATAATTTTTTTTTAAATATAAATTTTTTATTTTTCTTTAGCTGGAAAATATTGTCTTCTAGTAGAAGCTGAAGGAGGAATGGCTATTCTAGATAAGATTATAAGCCATGAACTTCCTTATCCACGAATCAAAGAACTCGCTCGTATAGTAAAAGTGAATTGTCAAATATATCGAGAACAATATCGTCGAAACACATTATCCTTATATGATGGTTAAACTTTTAATATTTGTAACTATTTATATTAACTTCTAGATTTGTTATCTTTGAAATATTACTTTTTTAAACAAAATTCTATTAATTTCCGATTTTTTTTATTTAAAAATTTTTTTTGAAAATAAAATTATTTGTAACAAAATATAGCCCCTTTTTGTTTAAAAAATAGCAGTTCTGAAAATAGATTGTATTTACCTTCAATATTTTAAAAATTTAAAAAACATGTAAAAATTATGAAATATAAATACAATTATTATTATCATTTAAAAATAATGATTAATATATTTCTTTGTTCCATACATAATTCTAGAATTTTAACATTGCCTCATTAATTAAATAATAAATAATAAGAAAAAAAAATGACTAGAGATGTTATGTTTATATATATTGATGTGTCATATATAATTATTATATTACTTTTAAGAAATAATTCGATTTATTTTTAAAATTAATATAAAAATAAAATTGTATTCAATCAAGTTTAATGTTGAATGTTTCTATATATCTATATATCTATGAATATCTTTATATAAATATATATTATATATTTATATTTATTTTGTTTTATATCTTATAAGCTGGAAGAAAGTGGCATTGTTATTATCTTATTTAATTAAAAATTCCTGTTTTAATTATATATATGTATAATAAATAAGTAAAAATTCAAGCGATTATATATAAAAATAATGAATTTGTTTGAATATATATATAATAGTTTTATATTTGAATATACCCATTGAGCTCTCTCTTGTTTTCAAAAAGGACTGTTAATAAATGTTTCAATGTTTAGATCTGCCCCAACAGAGAATAAAATTAATAATAATAAAAAAATATGATAAAATAAAGCGCAGTCTAGTCACAAAGGCACATCAATTTCACTGTTTCTGCCTACATATAAGTAGACAACTGGTTAGCCACAAATGTAAAAAAGAAATATATAGGATAATTCAAATTGTGATTTAATAAATAAGTTATAAAAAAAAAAATGAAAAGGCAATGAAATAACAATAATTATTTTATATTGTATAATATTAATGTAAATATTTAAAAATATATATATATAATAAACCGTATTAATATAATATAACATTGAAGTTTTAAATATATATATATATCTGTAACTAACTGGCGTTTTCTCTCTTTTCTTTCTCTTTATCTCTGGCAGCATCTATTGTATTTATCTTGTTATTAAAGCTTAAGATATTACAAAAAAAAACAACTATCTTTATCTTATTAAATAATAATCATCTCTTGATTAAATAATCCTAGTAAAGAATATAATTAATTCACTCTTAGAATAAAATAAAACACTGCCTTTTCTTTTTTTCAACATCATTAATCAATACAATTTTAACAAATCTTATCAATTTTAGTATTTCTTTAAAAACAATTTAAAACGAACAAAATCTTAAATACCATAGATGTTTCAAAATTATCATTTTAAAAAATAACGCTGACCTTTACATGTTTTCAACTCTAGCTCTTCTCTCAAGAGTCATTAATAATAATAATATTAGTAATTAATTAGTTCAATTATTTTTGAAAATTGGTTTTTTTAACATCAGATTAAGCGAAAGATAGAAGTAATCTAGCTAGCTATATGGCTTCAAGAGCGTATTAGGAAAAGTATCATAAGAAAATGATCTTTAAAGATACTTATTATATAAATTGCCAGCATTTTTTTTTGTAGCTCTTTCGCCGTTTTAATATAATAATAAACTAATCAATAACTTCGAGAACCGCTGCACTAGCATTAACCATCTGTAATAATGGTAGTACAGGCGGGTCTGGAGTTGTACAGATGGGTACCAAACCATGCAATTCAGCTTGATTCGATTTCAGAATTTCAATTGTTTCTGTTAAATTTCCAGCACAGGATACAGGATTACCTAAAAAAAAATATATTTATTTTTAAAATTTTTCATTATAAACAAAACAACAAAATGATCATAGTTATCTGATATTTTTTTATAATAACAATTATTTTAATATTATTTAAAATTAACGAATGATTCTAATCTAATTTTTTATTTAATTTTTTTCTCTTTGTCCCTAATTTGTACTTAAATCTCAGTCAATCAAGTGGATTTTGTTTGAACATCCAACAAATTAAAAAAAAACTGATTTTGTACGTCCTACTTAAGGACAACGCCTATCAAGTCGGTAATATAAATGATGAGATGTCCTATGATCAGTAGAACGGGCCCTATCAACTTTTACCTTGATTTTCTTGATCGGAGGCGTTATCAAGTAGCTTTCCCAATTTTGATCCCGGAGGCTGGGTTGACTCCGTCCCATAGACCCCAGCTAAGGAAATTCCCTTGCCAACAGTGATGTAATGGTAAAATAAGAAGTAAGGGAACGCATAGTGGGAGCAAAAAAAAGTCCTATTTTCAGCAAAGTTTTTGTTTTCTTATTCTTACTATACACAAAAAAAGAAATTCTAAGAGTAGATTTAAGTGGGAGTTGTCGGGACATGAAAAAGTACTGGAACGCGTTCCGGTTTTGAAAAAAGGTAATGGAACGTGGTTCTTCCGCGTTCCCCTCCCAATACACCACCGGGACTTGAACCCGGTTACACGATAATGTGAGCTAGATACGCTAATCTCTCACCCTGTGGCGCATTACATCCAACAAATACTCTTACATATTATATATTCATTTTATTTATTAATTAAAAATTATTAATCGTATATTTTATATATTTATTACCTTGAATGTATACATTCAGAGTGTCTCTGCTGCCAGTGGCTGTACATCGGGTTTTATCAGCTAAATTGGAGCCAATAAAAGTGATTTCATTATATGAGACGTCAGCCAAACATAAAACAGGTAATCCATGAAAATCATATTCTAATGTTGATAGTGTATTATGTGAAGCGAAGAGTGTTTCTAATGATGGAAGGAATGTCTGAAAAATTAAGAACAAATTTATATATATATTTCAATTAAAATATAAAAACAAAATAATAACTATAAGAGTTATTAATCAGTATTCAATTCTTCTCATGAGCTACCTTGAGATCTATAATTTTACGTTGATTTTTCATTTTTACTCTATAAACTAATCTTCTTAATATTATATAAAATTCTTTGAAAATTAAAATTTGAAATCGAAATACTTTGTAATAATAATAATACAGTAGAACCTCGATAACTTAAAACTCGGTAACTTAAAAACCTCTATAATTTCAAAAAATAATTATAATTCAAAAATGATCCCTTCCCATCAGAGCATAAAACATTAAAAACTTAAAGTAATCTCTGTAATGGCCCTCAGAAGTTGAAATCCTGAAGAAACAAGAATCAGGAGAAAGTCTTCATTGTAAAAAACGAAAAATTGCCGAATTCCCTAATTTAGAACAATGTTTACGTGGTTCAAACAGTGTCGAAACAAAAACATCAGGGTTAGTGGATTCATACTGAAAGAAAAAGCTGAAGAGTTCGCTAATTCGCTGAAAATCAAAAATTTTAAAGCCAGCAATGGCTGGTTAGTGAATTTTAAGAAACGACATGATTTAGCCTTTAAAAAAATGTTATTATCCTATCTGCCTATCCCTAACATAGACCCTTGATAACTTAAAACCTCTATAACTTGAAAGATTTTGTCTTTCCCTTGGACTTTAACTTATCGAGGTTATTATAATAATACAGTAGAACCTCGATAACTTAAAACTCGGTAACTTAAAAACCTTATGATACAAAATATAATTTCAACTTAATACTAATATAACTTACTCAAAAATTAGAATTTGCACATTTCAAAATTAACGAAAAAAAAACGAAATAATAAAAATAAATAGATAAATTATAAAAATTGAATGAATTGAATTAAAAAATTAAATTTTCTTTTATTTAAATTCAATTACTCTGAGTTGAAAATGATGATCTTTAATAAATAATTTTAAACGATACTTCTAATATTTTTTGAACTTTTCAAATTACAATTATTATATTATTATTATTTGTATCATTTGAGTATTTATATTCTCTTCTATGTATTATAATTGATTTTTAATTCTTAATATAATTATTTAAAAAAGGATGAATTGTCCTTTCAAATATCTTCATTAAAACAAATAGCAAGAAAGACATTCGAAGGTAATTGTTTTGGTGCTACCTGATAATTTAATTTGTAAAATACTTAAATTAATAATAATAATAATAATAATAAACATCCTCAAACTAGATGTAGTCGATTGATGTAGGAGATGTGGGAAACCTGGGAACATATCAGGAATGGTTGTAGTAATGCAATAGCTAGCGGATAATGTCACTACACTTGTAGACATATTCCAAGTGGCAAAGAGAGATCCTCCACCTACAAATTTCCCTTAAGTGCAACCTCATTAATATCCAAGAATCCTATTATAAATACGCATCTCCCACAGTATTAGAATCCAACTACCATGTACTGCACTGGGATTATCCCATAACATCTCTAAAACCGAGAAGGAAAAATACAGCAAATATCAAAATTATGCGATGGAGTTGAAATCTTTATGGAAATTGAGTAGCGTAAAGATTTTTCCAATAGTAAGGTAGAAGGCAGAAGGTAGACTGATCCACGACTGATTCATCAGAAACCATTACATCATAAACGAGTTACTGTTTGGTGTGAGGTGTGGTCAGGTGTCATTGGTCCATACTTTTTCGAAAATGATGCTAGTGAAGCTGTTAACGTGAATTGCCTCCGATATCGTGAGCTGTTAACGTGAATTGCCTCCGATATCGTGAAATTATTATATAAGAAAAATTATTCACATTATTGGTGAATTGGAACTTTTTGTGGCCTAAATTGAACAATAATAACCTGGAAGGCATGTGGTTTTAGCAAGATGGTTCAACCTGTCACACTCCTCAAAAAACAATCGAGTTGTTACAAGAAAAATTTCCTGGACGTGTAATCTCCAGAAATGGTGATGTTAATTGGCCACCAAGATCATGTGATCTGACACCATCGGACTCTCTCTCTGGGGTTACATGAAAAACCAGGTTTATAAGAATGATCCACAATTGATTACTGAGCTGAAGAACAAAATTATTCACATTATTGGTGAATTGGAACTGCAATTATGCCAAAATGTCTTTGAAAATTTTGACAAAAGATTGCGCATTTGTGGAGCTGCACGAGGTGGACATATGGCGGATATTAATTTTTGAGTTTAAATGTCATACACTATACTTTAATAACCAATAAGAATTTTTTTGAAATCAATGCAAATTGTGAATTTTATTTAGGGATTAAAAAAACCGTCCAATTTGAAAGACCCTTTACTATAAACTTGATATATTCTTAGAAAAGTTCTAATACCATAAAGAAAAAATAAAGGTTATTGTGAGAAAGGGTAGGCTGACCATAATTTTAAAACACCAAACCGAGACATTTTTAAAAAAATTTAACATTTTTTTTTTTTTTTAGAGGCATATTGAATGAAAAATCGAAAATAAGGGCCAAACTGATTGTAAGAAAACTTTCGTCGGACCTAAATATTTAAAAACCGGGACAATAGACTGTCCCGAAGACATTTTTCGGGACGCCTGGTCAGAGCACCTAAAATCGGGACAATTCCGAAAAACCTGGACGTTTGGTCACTGTATAGTCGGAAAGACCAAAGGGGTGGCGGCCAGGAGAGGCGGGGTTACCCCTTCCTAGAGTGATTTCCCCTCCACCACAGTCTTCTACTCTCTCAAACTAAACTATAAAAATTGTGATATGCGCAACAGAGTTGCGCGGTGTAGTCTTGTTGGAATGGTGGGGGCAAGCGCGGGAACTGGTTGGCCGAGGGTGGGGGTCGGCTCAGGCACCAATTTTGGCCTCTCCGACTATAGTTAAGGAGGAATTCCCTCTTCACCGTACTCATGAGCCTAATACTCAGGAAAATTTTAGGAAAAAGTGTTAAGGATTTCTAAATATCAATAGTAATAATAATAGAAGTAGAATAATTTTCCTCTAATTGAACTTGTTTTTTTTTTGTTTACCTTGGATGTTTCCTCCAGCGTTGTTAGTCGATTAAAAGAAATATCAAGTACGGTGAGTTTTTCCAGACCAATGAGGTCATCGGGCGAGATGTGTGCCAGTTGATTATGACTCAAATTAAGAGTGAGAAGTCCGTGGAGACCCATCAGGAAACCGTCGAGGGATTGCAGCGCGTTGTGTTCCAAACGAAGTTCCATTACTCGCGTCTCGGATTCCACCACGTTTTGCTGGACACCCGCACATGTGAGCTTTCATCATTTCTGAGAAAGGGGAGGCGCAGGGCAACCTTATCAAAATCGATGTGATTTATTGATTTTCAAATAAATTCTCATTGAAATCAAAAATTTCACCTATGCTTCGCGCTCATTAAAAACAAACAAACAAACAAAAAAAAAAAGGAAAAAAAGAAAAAGAAATTTGTTCAATTATTCTATATATACATTTATATTTATATATATATATATATATATATAAAATAAAAAAACAAAAAACAAAACTAAACAAAAATATATATATAATTTACATAATAAATAATCAATTTATTCAAAAGGTTGCTTTTTTATATATATATATATTAAAAAAAGTATATTATGTTCGTTTATATATTTTTCTTTTTCTAAAAATTTTGATATATTCATAATGATAATTAAATTTATTGGATTTTTTTGTCAAATTTATTAAAAATATTATATAAATAATTAAAAATTATTGATAAATAAAGTGCCATTTTCGTCTCCCGATTTGTAAATTTTCATATATTTAAAAAGAAATATAATATTAAATAATAACATTTTTTTAAATAAATAAATTTAAAGTATATATTTTGCCAATGCATTTTTCATTTTTCACAAATAAACACATACCTACTTATATATACATACATACATATATATATATATAATATTATATATATATATATATTATTATTATCAGATTTATCAGGGATATAATTACGTATTTTTGTGAGATTGTTTTCTCGACGTTTCGGCACCCATTTTGGCGCCATTTTCAAGAGATTATTTAGGTGGGAATATTTTTGGGATTCTGGGTCTTAGTCTGTGTGATATCGGGATTTTGGGTTGATAGGTTGGGTGGTTTTGTACTCACTGCGTTGTTGTAGAACTCCAAAGAATCCTGGGCATTCCTGAGACCGGCACACGTCCGCACTGGACAACAGCCCGAGGCCGACAACCCAAAATCCCGATATTAACCCTTGATCACACATTCTAAGACCCAGAATCCCAAAAATATTCCCACCTAAATAATCTCTTGAAAATGGCGCCAAAATGGGTGCCGAAACGTCGAGAAAACAATCTCACAAAAATACGTGATTATATCCCTGATAAATCTGATAATAATAATAATAATAATAATAATAGTAATAATAACATTCACGGAAATCTAAACCAACTTATATGATATATATATATACTGAGAAATATTGCTAAATAGCTACTCTAAAAATAATAAGGGGAGAAAATAGTTTTTTCTGTACCATTTGTAAATATTTATTAATTTTAATTTAAAAATAAAATTAAAAAAAATGTTTCGTCTCAGTATATATATATATATATAATTAATCTAAGAAAATATTAGAAATATTTTGATGTTTTTTTACGTATGTTTTCATCAGTTTTCGGTAATAAATTATTAAACATTCATTGTATTTATATAATTGATTTGGCTGAAAGGAATTTTGTTAATAAGACATATAGTAATAATTAATTAAACTCTTACTAATTTAAATGTTTGTCTAAGATTACTTAATAGAAAAATAAAAAAAAAACTATAATTATGTATACCAGTGTTTTCCAACCTGTGGGGGGCGCGAGACTGTGTAAGGGAAGGGGGGGGGGGCGAATGTATTAGAACCAATTTTTTTTCTAAAATCTATAATAATCTATAACAGGGGTCAGTAACCTGGTGCCCACGAAGCCAATTTTTTCAATATGGTTCTAAAAAAAAAAAATAAAAAAGGTAAAATGTTTTTGCGATCAGGTTCTTAAATATTTTCGATTTTTTTTTTCAATTTTTTCAATATGGTTTCTCGTTCTTCGATTGCGACTTTATCTCATCCATCGTGGCAAAACGCTTTCCTTTAATTGGACTCTTCAGATTTGGGAATTGAAATTGAGGCATTATTACGGTGTTGTTTTTGGCCAAAAAATCACGAACAAGCAATGATATGTTATTCATGATTTGTTTTTTCACAATTCCGATCGTTTGAACCGTATTGCTTCACGCAAACGTTGCATAACTTCCTTATAGTATTCCTTATTAACAGTACGACCTGTTGGCAAGAACTCATGATGATGTGGTGTAATCGAAGAAAACAGTAAGCAAGATCTTCACATTTGATCGAAATTGGCGTGATTTTTCGTACCACTTTGTACAACTTATAAACATTTTTTTGGAGACAAAGTAGACTCGCCGAATGCCACAGTCAATATTATAAGACCGTTAGAGCATTTTATTGCATTTTTAACTTAAAATTTGATACAGATTCTTTGATCCATTTTTTTAAGTAAAAAATCGAATAACATATAAAAACATGACAAACTTTTTCAGTTGTCAAAAAACAAACTTCTAATCTAAAATGGCTGATAATGTCAATATATGAGAAACATATATGTACCAACATAATAAAAAAAAATTCGATGATCGAATGTACATAGCCCGCGAAAATTCAATATTCATATTTTCTTTTGAACAGACCTCCTAGGTGAAAAAGACTTCAATTTACTTTTAAATTTCTCCTAAACTAAGACCCATTCATACAAAAGTTCTTAACCTTTATCTAATCTCGACCTGCTCTTTCGAACGCACGCAATGGCTCATTCAAAAATAGTGTTCACATAACGTAGCATACCCTTGTAAGTAGTTTTAGACCTGTGCTTAAACTTTTTGAAGTGGCATCCATATTTTAATTTTTTTAATTTTATATATTATATGCATGAACTTAGTAGTAATTGCATGTATTTGCTAATTTTAACAGTAAAAGCTCGAAAATAATAAAAATCACGATAATGTTTTGATTAATGATTGTATGCATCCACTTCAATGGCCAAGTATCAGGGCGGCAAACCGGGCATTTGTCCGGGGCGGCAATTTATTCTATTTACGAGGCGTCGTAAATGCTAGAGCGGGCACTGCCTAGTATTAATAAAAACAATTAAATTGGCATTGTTTGTATTGTCAGGAGATTCACATCGAGATGAATGACGAATCTTCTGCGTTGTTTTTTATGCATAAGAGTAATTTTTATTTATTTATTTGTTACATTTGACTATTTGCGGCTCCCCTGTAGTTATTCCGTTGCCAACCGCTTTAAAAAGCATTATTTTTTTATACAGATAGACTAAAGGATGAGAGGCATGGAAATTTGGTAAACATTCTAAATAAATCACCTTAAAAACATAATTGTGTGAATTATAGAGAATTATTAAAAAAACAAGGCGCCATTGGGTAGCGAACCTGCCTCCCATTTCCATGGTCCCGGGTTCAAGTCCCGGGCCTGACAAGGGAATTTCCCTAGCTGGGTCTATGGGACGGAGTCAACCCAGCTTCCGGGAACAACATTGGGGAAAAGCTACTTGATAGCGCCTCAGATCAAAAAAATCAAGATAAAGGTTGAGAGGACCCGTTCTACTGATCGTAGGACACCTCATTGATATAACAGACTTGATAGGCGTTGTCCTTGCGTAGGACGTACAAAGTCAGAGGGGTTTTTTTTAATATTAAAAAAACAAAAACAAATGTAAAATTAAAATTCTAATGCAAACTTTTCAAATAATTTATTCATTTTATTTTTGTATTTAACACACATATATATTACTAAAAGAATTTCATTGCAGCATGAATTAATTAAATAAATAGATATTAATTGTTAATTTTAAATAAGTGTAAGTTGTATGACGTAAAAAACACTTCTCTAATCTGGTCTAGTTCCAGATAAATCCAGCTCTTATTAAATTAAATAAAAAATATTCAAGATTAAATGTGTAAATCGCTTTTCTTCTCAATCACCCTCCCCTCCCACTGCTCCATCATATAATTCTCTCTTGCCGATATTTTCCAAAATATTTTACTTTATGGAGTTAAAGGTCACTATAATATATAATAATATAATTGATTATTTATTTAAATTTTTTTTATTATAAATAAAATTTTAATAAAAATGATTTTATATTTTAACGTATCATTTAAAAAAATAAATTCATTGAAATTCAATATACGTAGCAACTAACTAGCTCAGTGATTCTCAACCTTATTTTTTTACCGCGGCACACTTTTAACGGTTTAAAAATTTGGCAGCACACAAAGAAAAAGATAAGTGTAAAACTTTACCATATTGAAAAAAAGTGTTCCCAAAAACGGTTTACCTTTTTTTAGAAAGTGTCGGAAATGTTTAAGAGCCTAGTCCCAAAAACGTTTTACTTTTTTTTAGAACTAAATTGAAAAAAATATAGAAAAAAGTCGGAAATGTTTAAGAGCCTAACAATCTTGCGGCACACTAAAGTGATATTTGCTTTTCTAAAAGAATCTATTTATTTTTCAATCTGATTTATTTTACCTAGTCTTATTGTTAATTCATATATATTATTTAAATTTTGTTTTCCTCTTATCGCATAATGAATGAGTTGTATTTATATGTACCATATATACTAGACGAATCCGTTGCAAACGATGTTTGCAATTTCAGTTTAAACTGAATTTTATCGTGGTTTGCAACATTTAGTTAAATAGTTCTTTGAAAAAAATATTATAGATAATTTTTATAAAGAAAAATCGATCTGTATTGGGTTCAAACCTCTGGAAAAATCATCTTTATTAGTTTTGTCTTAATTTAAAATGGGAAATTTAAATGACGTCAGCAACTAAATCAGACAGCCTTAAATACAAAATATTTTGTAATAAAATTACGAAATATATATTATGTTATATCTAAAGACCAAGGACGCGGTGGGTGGATAATGTGGAAGGGACATGAGAGAGATGAGACAGGATAGGGACTGGAGGGTTGTGGCTCAGAGTAGGAATACTTGGAGGGGTGTGGTTGCTGCGGCCAAGAACTTTCGAGTTCCGTAGAAAATAAAATATATATATATATATATTTATATAAATAAAAAACCTCTTTTGTACGACCTACGCAAGAACAACGCCTATAGAGTGGGTTAGATAAATGATGAGGTGTCCTATGATCAGAAGAACGGGTCCTATTAACCTTTACCTTGATCTTCTTGATGGGAGGCGCTACTTTTTATCAAGTAGCTTCCCAATTTTGATCACGGATATAATATATATATATTTATATATATATATATAAATCTTATTCAAAAATATTAATTAAATGATGTTCATAATTGATCAGTTTTTGAATTCTAAAAGCTTTATAGAATTTATTTTTGTCTTTTTGGTTTTTCTTTCAGATTTCCAATTATCTATTTAGAATGTTTAATGTTTAATTACCTTAATGATGAAATTTATGTCGACTTATTTTTTTAAAAAAGCTGTATTAATTTAATTTTAATCTTTATATAATAATTATTAATATATTATATATAAGCAAGAAGCGTATTTATTTGAATTATAAAATTAATTTGTTTTTCATCTCAGCATTTGAAATTGTGATAAGATTTTTGTTATTTGCTATGCTCTGTTTACTTTTACATACATTCATCTTAATATATATATATATTAAATTGAATGCATTTAATAAAATATTATCAAGAAAACATATATTTCTAATTCAATTGAAGAATTTTACCTCGATTCTACCAGTCAATTTGGTAAGTCGATTATGACTAAGATCGACGATATGAAGATGACGAAGACCACGAATTTCATTCAATGAAAATTCATGAAGATGATTGGATGTTAAATTTAAACAGCGTAAACGTCGAAGAGGTGTTAATGAACCATTTAATGAGGTCAATCGATTATGGCCCAGGTTTAATTCTTCTAAGATTTCTAGTTCACTGAATTCATCTTCTGCAAGCTAAAAAAAAACAAAAATAAAAAAATATAAAATTAAATTAGGTGACATACAAAATAAAAAGATATATTATTTTTATAGTTAATTTCGATTATTATGCTAACATAACTTGACGATATCTTTGATTGATCTCAAATTTAATTTTATACATGTATTGTCAATGGTCAATCACCCTAAAAATTCAAAATTCTTTCTCTCATTCTCTCTCACTCAATCCTAGAGAACTTTATTAAATACAAATAATTAAATGATTGAATTGAGGTTTTAAATATTATGCCTGTATTGAATATTAATTTTAAATAAAAATATCATTTGATAGCTACATATCTATAAATTACGAAGTTTGTTCAAAAGAAAAGGTGAATTTTGAATTATTTGGGGAAAAAGTATTTATTTATTCATCATTTTGTCATTTTGTCCCCTTCAAAGTAATTCCCCTAAGATATGATGCACTTATGCCAATGGTTCTTTTAATCGTGGAAGCACTTCTGAAATGTGATTTGCGATATGGACAACAGCACGTTCTTCGATTCCGATTTTATCCCATCAATTGTGGCAAAAGGCTTTCCTTTCATTGGTCTCTTCAGTTTTGCATGGGGCCAAATCTGGCGAATACGGTGGTTGAGGCATGATTATGGTGTTGGTTTTGGCCAAAAAAACACGAACAAGCAATGTGTGAGTTGGTGCAATATCGTGATACAGAATCCATGATTTATTTTTCCACAATTCTGATCGTTTGAGCCGTAACGTTGCATAATTTCCGTGTAGTATTCCTTATTAACTGTACGACCTGTTGGCAAGAACTCATGCTACACCACGCCATTGTAATCGAAGAACACAGTGAGCAAAACAAACCTTCACATTTGAACGAAATTTTTTGAGACACAGTAGACTCGCCGAATGTGCCACAGTCAACATTTTAAGTCCCTTAGAGAACTTTATTGCATTTTTAACTCAAAATTTAATACATATTCTTTAAAAAATCGAAGATCATACAAAAACTTTTTCAGTTGTGAAAAACAAACTACTAATTCAAAATGGCTGATAATGTCAACATATGAGAAACATATGCCTACCAACATAACAAAAAAAATAATTTCGATAATCGAATGTACACAGCCCGCGAAAATTCAAAATTCATCATTTCTTTTGAACAGAGCTCATATTTTGTTATTTTATTGGAAAATTTTAAAATTCTTATTGGTATTTATTGATCTTTAACATTGATAAGAATCTCTTTGTAATGACTCCTTGAAAAAAATAACTTAATATCTATGTCATCTTGATTAAATTTAGACTTTTAGAAACAGTTCAAAATTTTGACCTTTAAATACAATAAATAATTATTCTATCCCGATAATTAAATATAAAAAAAATATATAAAACAAATGAATTATAAAAAAATCATAAACATTTCCATACATTTTTTTTAATTGTAATTGAAAAAAATCAAAATCTTTTTTCTAGCAATGAACCAAAAAATAACAAAAAACAAAAACAAAACATGAATACAGTGGCGCAACCAGGATTTGATCCTGGGGAGGTTCTGACTAGCCGCTCCACCTTCCTATGGCGGGGGGTCCCCCCTCCCTCGGGGCTCTCTCAAAAACAAATTTTCATTAAGATTTTCTTTTTTAAATTAAATATTTAAAAAAGTTTTGTAAATGAAACTCTGATTTTACAAAATCTGACAAACAAATTTAATTTTGTATTTTATTTACTCGTATTCACAGTTTTAGAAAGAAAAGATGTTTTCCAGCTATAAGTAAATCATTTTAGCTTTCCTCATGGAATGAGGATAACTTATAATATGGTCAGAAAATTTTGAAAATTTTTGCTCCCAGAGTTTTTGAGATCTCCACTTTTCAGACGGTTCTGAATCCAAAATTGCAAGAGGTGTCAAAGCATATTTGAATGATTTTCTCAATAAATACCGACTTTTATGAGAATTATCCTACTATCGTATTCAATTTATAGGGAATCGAATTTACTAAAAGTTTCATTAGATTCATTTTTACCTCAACTTAATAATAAAGGAGTTATTTATAAAAAAACTACAATAAGATTTCGAAAGCTTTTCGTCCGCATGTAGTGGCAGGATATTTTGAAAAAATTAGTCTTCGCTTCATAATTTTTATGAATTTAGCAATTAATGTATTAATAATAAAAAATATTTAGAATTTGAGTAACATTTTTATTTATTTTATATTTAAATTAAATAATAGTCAAATTGGAAAATTTCACAATCATCTTATATTAAGTCTTTTGGTTTTATGATTTAGGAGAAATAATTTTATATATTAAATTCTGTACGAAAAAATAAGCAATTTTTATTTTTGTTAAAATTTTTTTTAAATAAAATAAACTTACTTTCTATACACTAAGTTAGTTTAAGAAATTTTTTTTTTTTTTTTTTTTTTTCAAATAAAAAGAAGGATTATATTTTTAAAACCCTAAACCCCCCTGGTTGCGCCACTGTGAATATATATAAATAAATTTCCAATCTTTATTATAATTGTACATAGGTACATATATACTAGATAAAAGTGAAAACTTGACCGAAATGTGTTGTATAATAAAAGAAAAAGAGTTTATCTAAAAGTAAAATGTCACCTCATGGATGAGATTATGTTCAAGGATCAGCCTTTTAAGACGGCGGGTGTGTTGCAGGGCTCCGCCTAATCCACGTAATGCGTTATGCTGAAGAAACAGTGTATCCAGTGCCAAATAAGAACGGAATTCAACAGGTAAACTATCAAGGCGGTTATGGCCTGCATGGAACATCATCAATTTGTGATTTTCAATTGGCAATTGATTCTCCAAAGAATCCAATTGATTTCCATTCAAAAACAGCCACTCAAGATCCGACAATTCTCTAATAATAATAATAATAATAATATTAATAATAATAACAATAATAATAATAGAATACAAAAAGAAAGAAAAGAAAAGCAAAACAAAATTAATTCCATAATCGATTCGATATATATTTATTGTTTTGTTATTTTAAAACTTTTTAATTTCATTGAATTTCAAACAAGAAATAGAAAGGAAAGAGGGTAATTGTTCAGGAGATGGGTCATCTCTCGGATTTTGATGAAACTTCGCCAGTGGATTCCTTGTATAATTCTAAGAAACATTTTCCTTTGGGAATATAGAGGGGCAACTTCTAGTTTTCGGGATAAAAAGGATTAAAGTTACCCATTGGACATACATATTTATGTTTTATTAATTTGACCAGCAGAGGGCTTCACCTTCACTGCTGTGTATCCAATGGGTATATAAATAATGTCAATATACAAAATTTAATCCTTTTTATCCCGAAAACTAGAAGTTGCCCCTCTATATTCCCAAAGGAAAATGTTTCTTAGAATTATACAAGGAATCCACTGGCGAAGTTTCATCAATATCCGAGAGATGACCCATCTCCTGAACAATTACCGAAAAGAGAATGTACCTTAGTGTTCCATTAAGGGTGCGTAGTTCATTACGGCCCAAATGTAAATGTCTTAATTTTCTTGGCCAGGCTCCATGTTCCAGAGTGTCAAGTTCATTACTTGCAAGTACCAAATGTTTTAAATCTCTGGAAAGTGCAAAATCTTGTGCTCGAACAGTACGTAATCGATTTCTGGCTATATCCAAAGTACGAATGGCGGGCATAAGGCCCAGGGCCATATTTGGAATTTCCTCCAGGGCATTATCTGCCAAACTTAAAAATTCAGGACGTTTCAAGTTGAAAAATGAACTTGATGGTAATTCTCTAGAAAAGAAAAAAATCAGATCATATTTTAATGGATATATTATTATTTTTTTAATGCCTTCTAATGTATCAGTATCATAATAGTAAATATAATAAATAATAAAATTAAATAATGCAAACTAAATGAGGAAAAAGTAACAAGACAAATTAATGATTGGATACGTATATATAATACTATAGATCAGGAGTCGGCAAACTACGGCCCGCGGGCCAAATCCGGCCCGCCATATATTTTTATCCGGCCCGTAGATAAATATTGTCATTTTTTTAAGCAACTGCAAAAGAATTAAATTATATGGAAGAGAGTTTATTTCTGTATTTAGAAGTATATACCAATGGGAAAAGACATTTTCGAAAATGAAGTACACAAAATCGCAATAAAGATCATTATTAACAGATGACTATATGGAAACAACTTTAATTATAGGAAGTACTAACTTTGTACCCAATTATGATGAAATAATATCTCAAAAAAAAATTATATTAATCACATTATTTAATGCAAAATTTATTATTTAATTAATTAATTATATTATAAGGTGCTTGAATAAGTTCTCGCTGTTTTCTAACAGATGGCGTTTCTAGTAATATAAGTGGATGATATTTCTGAAACGAACGCATTACCAGGAAATACTGTTCGTATTCTTGAACGCCAGTGTGTTTCTGTTTGCCATGGTGTCAACCACATTTTGTTCTGAGTGCTTAAAGATGTCGAGTTTTGTGCCACGAAAAGAGTATTTGCGGGGAATTCTATTGCCTTATTTTATACAGAAGAAATCAGCAGCTGAAGCACACCGAATTCTTGTTGAGAGACGTATGGGGAACATGCTCTGTCGGAAACGACTTGCAGAGACTGGTTTCAACGGTTCAAAAATGACGATTTTGATCTCCAAGATAAAGAACGTTCTGGCGCACCGAAAAAGTTTAAAGACGAAGAATTGGAGGGATGAGAAAAAGTAGTGTCTTGTGATGGGCTGTACTTTGAGTGACGTGTTGTGCACCACATTGTGTAAATAAAGCATTGATTTTCACAAAAAAAACAGCGAGAACTTATTCAACCACCCATTAATTTAAAATTTATTTTTATTAGATTCTTCATTAGGACATTAAAATATATATTCTAACATGTATGCCCCCAGATCTTTAAAATTTTTATATTTGGCCCTTTCCTAAAAAAGTTAGCCGACCCCTGTATAGATAGATAGAAGACAAAAAATAATAACTTTAGCATTAGAGAGATATTGTAATGAAAAGGATGAAATTGAGCACTGAAGCAGTAATAATAATAATAATAATAATAAATGGTTATTAAGTGATGAAATGTAAGGAAATTAGTTTTTAATCACTAATGCAGCATTGTTTTAATTAAATTTAATTAATTTTTGTAATAATCTAATTTCATACTCACATAATATAGTAATTTATTTAATGGGCTACAAAATAACACAAACACATACACTCAATTAAGCAAAAACAGATTATAAATTATCATAGATATTTTAGAAAAAAATATTGTTCTAAAACATTCGCGCCGCCCCTTACAACAGTCTCGCGCCCCCCAGGAGGGGCGCGCTTCACAGGTTGGAAAACACTGACTTAAGCTTTATTTATTTTTTAAGATCGTAATTAAGGTCCTGAATTCCAGTGATGTATTGGTAAAATAAGAAGTAAGGGAACGCATAGTGAGAGCAAAAAAAAGTCCTATTTTCAGTAAACTATTTTTTCCCATATAAGTTTCTAATTTTTCTTATTCTTACTATACAAAATATTAACGAACACAAAAAAAAAGAAATTCTAACAGAAGATTTAAGTGTGAGTTGTCTGGATATGAAAAAGAACTGGAACGCGTTCCGGTTCTGAAAAAAGGTAAGGGAACGTCGTTCCCCCGCGTTCCCCTCCCAATACACCACTGCTGAGGTCTAATATAAACAAGTCTAAAAAATAAATAAAAAAATAATTATTAATGTACATATATGCATAGTTTAGGATTTGGTAGAAGAAAGTATAAAAATAACACATTAGAAGAAGAAATAATAAATTTGTATATATATTGTTTGGGTGTGATTTGTGATTCATTTTTAAGTTTACATACCAATACAAACAAATTGTTTTTTTTTATTAATAATAATAATAATATTCTATATATTTAATATAAATATTATTCATAAAATTTTCATTCATAAATATAGAGTAGTTTTAATTGATTAATTACAATAATTAACAACAATTAAGACTTGTTACTATAATTACAATAATAAAATCATTAAATACAGTTTTGCCTAATTCTTGTTTTAATTTACTTGAATAGATGTACAGTGACTGAAAAAAGTAAACGCCAAAGTGACGCTGTTGTCGGGCAATGACAATGCACTTTCTATATAGGTTGATTGCCCGATAACAGCGCCACCCTGGCGTTTACATTTTTTTTCCCGTCACTATACATATCTACCTAGAATGTAAACACTTCTGTAAATCTCTCAGACCCTAAAAATAAATTTATTACAAACAAATTAATATTAGATATAAAAAAATCATAATAGACAATTTTCAGTCACATTATATAAAATACAAAAAAAAGCTGGAGTGTCTCCACTCGACTATCTCGGAATTTGAATTGGAATAAATAACATAATATATTAATTTAAATTAAATTAAATTTAATTAATTATAAATTAAAATTAATAAATAATATTTATTAAACCAGTGCATGTTTGGCTCTTTGTTGGTGGCACCTTGTCACGTGTTGGCGCGTGGGATTTGAAGTGTTAAAAAATTAATTCTGGTGCTTTTAGCGATTTAATCAAGCTGAAATTCTATATATAGCAGTTTTATACAATCTTTAATCTATGAAAAATTATCAAACACATATCTTTATTTTTACGGTCACTTTAGAGGAAAAAAAAACAAAACGTAGTTAATGACCCTCTTCCGGTTGAGCTACATTTCTCAAAAATTGATAGAAAACTACGAATTTTGAATAATTCCCGTATACCAAATTTTATTATTATAGCTCAAACCGTTTTTGCGTAATCTTGTCTATATACATACATACACATACATTTTCCCCATACTTAGTGAAAATGATTCAAGAACCTTCAAAACGTATAAAAACATCAAAATCTCGACATCGAAAAATTTCGTGATCGCAATACTATCCTCTGGTGAGATAGTAAAAACGATGAAATATAATCATCATGGATATACTAAACTATTGGCAGAAGTTATGAAAGGTGTGTCTGACTATCAGCACTAAATACTCCTAAAATTTTAAATATACAATATATTAATTTCAAAATTGTAAAAACATAACAGCGATGCAAATAATTATATATGTTCGTATATAAATGTAATGTTATGAATTTATTATCACAAATTGTATTAAAGAATGTAAGTTATTTTAAATAATTCTAATAGCTACATAGATAAATAAGAATATATTAGTATAATAATATTTTTAATATGAATTGAGTAATAATGCTTATCTCAATTACAATTACGATAATATTATTTATTATATTTGAATTATTCATATTCACAATCATATATACGCATATACATTGCAAATTTTAAAAGAAAATCATTTCTAATAAATAAAAGAAAAAAAATCATTGATTTAATAAATTATCTAATGTTAAATTTAAAAAAAAAAATGAAATTGCCTCCCCTCACACCATTCTTCGATAAGTATGAACTATAATTTTGATATATTGATAAAAACACAAATTTTATTGGAAATTATTTAATTAATTTTTTAAAATGATACCTCTATTAGATATAGGATATAGATATTTTTAGTAGGTATAGTTTACTTTTGGTCAATTTATATTCTTAATAAATTTTTCCACAATGATTCTTCATTACTATTTATTAATTCGTCTCTATCTACATAGAATTATCTTAACTTTCATGTTGGTGCGTGATTTGCAGTGTTAAAAAATTAATTCTCGTATTTTAATCAAGCTGAAAATCTATATATATCATAGCAGTTTTATACAATTTTTAATCATGTGAAAAAATATCAAACATATATCTTTATTTTTACAGTCACTTTAAGAGGAAAAAAAAAATGATAATGTAGTAGGTAATGACCCTCTTCAAGTTGAGCTACATTTCTCAGAGTTTATAGAAATCGACGAATTTTGAATAATGCCCGGATACCGATTTTCATGATTCTAGCTCTCAAACCGTTTTTGCGTAATCTTGTACTAAACACACACACACACACACACACGGAGACATTTTTCTCAACCTTAGTGAAAATGATTCAGGAACCTTCAAAACATATAAAAACATCAAAATCTCGACATCGAAAATTTTCGTGATTGCAATACTATGCCGAGATAGTAAAAAAACATTGATTGATCTTTAAGTATTCATATTTATTTTTATCATTAAAAAAAAACCTCTGACTTATGTACGTCCTACGCAAGGACAACGCACCATCAAGCCGGTTATATCAATGAGGTGTCCTATGATCAGTAGAACGGGTCCTCTCAACCTTTATCTTGATTTTCTTGATCGAAGGTGCTATCAAGTAGTTGTTCCCGGAGGCTGGGTTGACTCCGTCCCATAGACCTCCTCTAGGGAAATTCCCTTGCCAGGCCCAGGACTTGAACCCGGGACCATGTGAATGTGAGCCAGGTTCGCTACCCGCATACCCAATGGCGCCTTCAATATCATATAAATAATTATATTATTAATTTCATTTAAAAAATAAATAAATAAAATAAAAAATATTACATAAATTTATCTAATCATTTAATCTTTTGTATTGTGTTAAATAAGACATAATCAATCATATCATATTTAGGTAATTATATTAGTTATTATATCTTTATTTACTTAACAGGTAAGCTTTTGCATCATACAATATAAATGTTACGTACCTAAATATGAATATTATCATACTATTATACTAACTAATTAACAATGTATCCAACTTTTCTTAATTATACAAGTCAATATTTTACAATAGATATTAGGTAATCAAATAATACATGAAAAAATAATAATAATAAATGATGACGAGCCGTGTAGTTTGAAAGTGGCCTATCTCCATTTATACTGGTGGAAATGTCATTAAAAAATTTGCTGGAGTGTCTTCACTCAACTATCTCTAAATTTGAATTGGATTAAATAACATATATTATATGTAAATTAAATTTATTTAATTATTTTATAATTATTTAATTATAAATTAAAATTAATAAATAATATTTATTAAACCAGCGCATGTTTGGCTCTTTGTTGATGGCACCACGTCACTTGTTGGCGTGTGATTTGCAGTGTTAAAAAATTAATTCTGGCATTTTCAGCGATTCAATCAAGCTTGAAAATCTATATATAGCAGTTTTATACAATTTTGTGTGTGTATCATGTTAAAAACTATCAAACATATATCTTTATTTTTACGGGCACTTTAGAGGAAAAAAAATCAAAACGTTGTAGGTAATGATCCTCTTCTGGTTGAGCTACATTTCTAAAAAGTTGATAGAAAACTACGAATTTTGAATAATGCCCGTATACCAAATTTCATTATTCTAGCTCAAACCGTTTTCGCGTAATCTTGTCTACATACATACACACATACACACACAGATATTTTTCTCAACCTTAGTGAAAATTATTCAGCAACCTTCAAAACGTATAAAAATATCAAAATCTCGACATCGAAGGTCAGATGATTTTGCGATATTCTGAAACGGGGGGGGGCGTGACTTCACATCAGTCTTCTAAAGGGGACACAGAGCCTGAAATATTGAGAACCTCTGGATTAGATTAAAGTTATATAGTATAAGTACGTAGATAAAAAGAAAGAGAGATAAAAAGATTGTAATTGGATGGAGATGGTTGAGACGGTGTAAAATAATGAAGTAGGATTGAGATTTTTCTACTTTTTTCATTATGATTCTCTTCTTTACATTTAAAAATAATAACTAGATAATAAATAATACACATTCATTTTATATTAATTTTTATCATAAATATTAAGGCTGTGGTTTTTTTTGATCATTAATTTATAGTAAATACACATAAATTTCTAGTATAACTTAGTGTTATATATATATATATATATAATTGATATTTTCTAATATAAAATTCTTTTAATAAATGGATGAAAATATTTTCGCAATTTCAGAATCTATTAATGATCAAGCATATTTTAACACGTTCCCCCTGGCTCCATAATTTGTCTATTTATTTTATGTGGCGGCATGAGCCACCGGTGGTACATGCCGGCGGGAACGTGTTAAAAGAGAATAAAGAATATTTATATATGATGTTTTTATTTATGATTTTTAAATAGAATTAGTATAATAATTATTACCTTAGCAAATTATTTGAAAATCAATGATTTAATATAATAAAATAATTTATAAAACAATAATATGAATGAAAGGGATTATATGAAAAGATAATTATAATTATTGTTATTATTATTTATCATTAAATTATATTTAATTCAACGAAATTCAAATAATTTATCAATTTCTATCTACACTTACCTGACCCCTTGAAATGTATACAACCCTTCATACATTCACTTATTTATTCTAAAATTTATTAGTGAAGAAATTAATTGATATTAAATATACGAGGGTGGGATGAAAAGTTTCCGACCTGACCAAGAAAAACGATGGTTTTAAATTTTTTTTTGCTATATTTTTTGAAAATATTTCTCATAACGGTGTTCTAATTAATTAAATTTGATTTAATTTAATTTAAGTCTCATCAACAGTTATGAATCGACGCAAAAATTCGTTTGGATTACGCCTACAGCGCCAAATTGTCGTTAGAAATGGGTTTTTGAAGCAGTTTTTGGTCTAACGTTAGCATACGCGGCATCCACGTTGCACACAGCTTTCCATATTCAGGGCGGAAACTTTTCACCCCACCCTCATATATTAATAATAATATTATTTGTTCATAATAAAATAATTAACTATTTATTATTAATTAATTAGAGTATTTGTGACATACTTATTACTTGTAAGATAGATAATAATTATATGTACTTAAGTACAATTAGACATATATTATTATCTCTTTTAAAATAAATTTAATTATTCTCCTCTAATTTGAAAGTAGAAATGAAGCATTAAAAAATAATCAATTAAAATTAATATTCTACTATATAATAATAATAAATAAATAAAAAAATATATAAATATTATAAATATTCTTTGTACTGATGAATGATAACATGTACATATATATAATAATAATAATGTATAATATAGTCGCAATGTGAATGTTGCAAAAGGCCAATATAATAAATTGAAAGATTGTAAATATTAGAAAAATAAAAATAAAAATAACAATTCATTATACATTCTTTTTAATATATTCTTTGCACTAATGAATGACAACATGTACATATCAAATTTTAAAAAATTAATTTCTGCGGTTATTTATTAGATATTAATAAAGTTTATAGCCTATGTTCAAATAGAGATATGCAAGAATACTGTGATGTAATTTCATCGAAATTGGTTCAGCCAATTTTGAGTCACTTTTGGATTCTAGAGATCATGAAACGCGAAGATATGGAAAAATTTTTAAATTCTGAGCAATGTGCAAACAAAAACCTTTTTTATATATATAGATAATAATAATAAATGAAATTTAGATAGATTTACACAAAGTTAATTCAATATTTTCATTATATAAGCCGTTGATTTTGAAAGTGGCCTAACTAATTTTATTTATCGTATCTTCAAATCGAGATATTTAAGGGTTTGCGTTTCAATGAATTTAAAAATATACGTAAAGGGTCCTAATGAGTCCTACTGCTTAAGTGTATCGAAAAATGTTAAATTTATAATTCCCATTAAATTAGTGGCAATTGTTTAGTGAATAATTTGCGTTTTCTTATCAAGAATGGAGTTGGGCCATTTTCAAAATTAACAACCAGATTCATTATAAAATTTGAAGGTGCCCACACAAGTCCATTCAACATAATTCAAAATGCTTCCAATTGAAAAACTCAATATGTATTAAATTTTATATATTTTTAAAACACTTAGGAAACATAATTTAATTTATGCGATTCAAAATATGTTTACTATCTCGCCAGAGATAGTATTGCGATCACAAAAATTTTCGATTTCGAGATTTTGATGTTTTTGTACGTTTTGAAGGTCCCTGAATCATTTTCACTAAGGTTGATAAAAATGTATGTGTGTGTATGTATATAGACAAGATTACGCAAAAACGGTTTCAGCTAGAAATATGAAATTTGGTAATCGGGAATTATTCCAAATTCGTAGTTTTCTATCAACTTTAGAGAAATGTAGCTCAACCGGAAGAGGATCATTACCTACAACGTTTTGATTTTTTTTTCTATAAAGTGACCGTAAAAATAAAGATAGATGTTTGATAGTTTTTAACATGATACACACACAAAATTGTATAAAACTGCTATATATAGATTTTCAAGCTTGATTGAATCGCTGAAAATGCCAGAATTAATTTTTTAACACTGCAAATCACACGCCAACAAGTGACGTGGTGCCATCAACAAAGAGCCAAACATGCGCTGGTTTAATAAATATTATTTATTAATTTTAATTTATAATTAACACATCTATACGGACGGACAGACGGACAGACGGACAAACGGACGGACAGACATCATGCTAAAAATACTTTTTTCTGTTAAGTAAATGCATGATTCGTGGAGATATGTAAAAATCTCCACATGTGAAATTTGGTGTGAAAACAATACCTCCCTTACTATCGTCGGTCGGTAAAAATGTATAAAACTGATATATATAGAATTTCAGCTTGATTGAATGGCTGAAAGTACCAGAATTAATTTTTTAACACTTCAAATCTCACGCGCCAACACGTGACATGGTGCCATCAACAAAGAGCCAAACATGCACTGGTTTAATAAATATTATTTATTAATTTTAATTAATAATTTATAATTAATTAAATTTAATTTAAATATAATATATTATGTTATTTAATCCAATTCAAATTGCGAGATAGTCGAGTGGTGACACTTCAGCTAATTTTTTATAAAAATATTTCATTTCGCTTAAGGAATTTTAACTACCTGTGTGTGTGTGTGTGTGTGTGTGTGTGTATACATATATTAAAAGTATATTTCTTCGTGTTCTTCAAATTAAGGTAAAGTAATGATTTTTTTTTATCTTTATCTTTAATAAATGTAAGTATTAATGAAAGAATTCAATGAATCCAGTAATTCATTCAATAAATGTTCATTCATTTTAATTTCAAGAGTAGAGATATTTTTACCTTATAAATTCGAGAAAAACGTAAAATTATATGATAAATGAAAAATTATGTTTTTATAAATAATAATAAATCATCAATCATGTTTTATATAAATATATTTTACGTATATAGAGTACATACTAAGACAACATAATTGTTACTAATTAAATTTTAAGATGGATAAAGGTCATATAATTCACTGGTCATTTTATTTTTTATTTTTTTTTTTTTAATTTATAAATACATACTACGAAGAATCCTATTTTCAAGTACATATGTACTTACTCTGTAATCTAATCTCGTCCCCCCTTAAATCATAGAGACCAAGTATTTAAATTTTTCTACATTTTTCAAATTCATGTTTGTAATTTTGTATGATCTGTAATTAAATTAAATAAATATAAAAAACAAACTTTTTAAAAACACGCTTTTATTTAAATGCACTAAAAAGGAGAAAATAATTTCACCACACACACCACAATTTCCTTACAATTAATCATATCTAAAAAATGAAAGCGTGGGCACCAAACATGCAGGTTTGTTTGTTTATAGCAACATGGCGACTACACCACAACGAAATTGAAATCTGCTCTTTCATTTTGGGACACCCTGTATTTTACTCTCTTTGACTTTAACTAAATCTAAAATAAACAAAATTGTTTAAGAATAATGTTTGTTAAGCTTTTGTTAAATCAATATTTCTATTACTAATTAAACAATTATTATTCAAAACAAATTTCAAATTATCTGCTCGTATGTACGTAACGACTTTTATAATATCATTGGAAATATTTTAAAATATTAATATATAATATTAATGTTTTATTATTTAATACCTATTATCTATCAATTATATCAAGTAATAATTTATTATTATAATATTTTATCCACAGTGGTGTAATGGGAGGGGAACGCGGGGGAACGACGTTCCCTTACCTTTTTATAGGACCGGAACGCGTTCCAGTACTTTTTCATGTCCCGACAACTCCCACTTAAATATACTATTAGAATTTCTTTTTTTGTGTTCGTTAATATTTTGTATAGTAAAAATAAGAAAAAATATAAAAACTGAAAACTGAAAATAGGACTTTTTTTGCCCCCACCATGCGTTCTCTTACTTCTTATTTTACCAATATATCACTGATTATCCATTGAATTTTAAAGAGAAAATTCATTTATTTATTTACATGTATATATTAAAAATTGAATTAATTAATTATTATTATTATTTAATTATTTGTCCCGAAATTTTTCCATCTAAAAACAAAATCAATTAAAATTTCACTCTTCTTGCTTTCTTACTTGTGAGTTGATCAATAAATTCGTGTAAATTCAATCCTTCTTTTTCTATTCTATTCAATTGCAATAAGAGTGCTAAATTTGTTCGTTAATCTCTCTTGGCGAATCGACAGACGATCTTAAATATGATTTTATTAATTTGAATGTAGAGAAACTTTTTTCACCTGTTGCAACTGACACTGGAAATATTAAATACCATATATTCGAAAGACTACAGAAAAGTTGGAAAATGACGGAATTAATTTATTGGTTCCAATAAAGTTCAATATTTTTTAAAGATCATTAATTATTTAATTGATCATAATTTTATTAAATAAATCAACATCATCAACTTATCTATTTACAGAATTTGAATCGTTATTGCAAACTTGTAAGAAAATGTCAAAATCAGAATATTTTTTTAGATATATTCTTATATTTAAATAAAATATTAGATTTGTAAAATAACTTACTTAAACGAATTCAAAACAGGGTAATTGTTCAGTTTAACGTATGTATAATGAATTTGGATAAAACTTTACCAGTGGATTCCTTTTTTGATTTTAAAGAAACTTTCCTTATGCAATGTTTGTCGGTCTCTTCTAGTTTACCAGATAAAAATTATTTAAGTTTAACAGATGAATGAGTTATGAATGAGCAGCCATTTATATTAATAATGTTTTATTGACTAATTCATTAATTATTCACTTATTCACTAATTTTCGGTTTTTTTCGGTTCGGTTTGGATATAGGAAAATTATTTAATTAATTTTGATTAAAACTTAAAAAAAAAAATAGAAAAATTATTGGAGCCCTCTGCTGGTCTGATAAATAAAACATGATAGCTAAATAGAATATCAATGGATTTATGTGCAAATTTTAATAATTTTTATCTGGTAAACTAGAAGTGACCGAGAAAAATTGTATAAGGAAAGTTTCTTTGTAATCAAAAGAGGAATCCACTGGTAAAGTTTTATTCAAATTCATTATACATATGCTAGAGTGAACAATTACTCAAAACAGTATCTACTATTGGTAATTAGAATTGCACTTTAAATTTTATCTTTGAATGAATCTTGAATCTATTGATTAAGGTTTTTATAATCAAAAAAAAAACGAGCTTTCTTTCTCTTTCATATAATAGGAAATTCTATTTTAATGTCAAGTTTAGTCAAGTTTGGCGTTTGCTTCATATATATTTTTATTAAAGACTTAAGCAGATCTAGAGATCTAAGAATTAAAAAAAAAAATTTTAATTTATAATTTTATTAAGTAGTTCAATGATTCCCAACCACTGTGTGCTTTAGTGTGTTGTACGAAATCTAAATATTAAAAAAAAAAGGGGGACAATAGGCTGTCCCGAAGACTTTTTTCGGGACGTTGGGACAGAGCACCTAAAAATGGGACGATTGGTCACCCTAGATATCATCTCTTTCCCTAATTTACTTGCCAGAAAGAGCATAATAACCAGAAAAAAACTATCTTATCAATAAGATAATAATAAAATAGTGTAACGCAAAGATAGAAAAATATTTATTTGTCAACTATAAGGTAAATAAATAAATAAAAAAATATCGTATTTATAAAGATTTAGTTGACAACAAAATATAGATAATAAGCTAATAAATTTTGAGAATAAGTAGCAGTTAATTTCAGACAAAAGTAAAAACAAATGTGTAGATGTGTAAAAACTAACAACAAAATTAGGAAAATTTTAAAAGGAAAATTTAGATTCAAAATAAAGAGAGGATAAAAATAAGTTGACCTGTGGCCAGGCACAGACCGAGCGACGGTTTGAAATAAATTAATTTCCAGCTACAGAAACAATTTCAAATAATTTAAGTGTATCTATTAATGCAATAAAAAACAAATATGGATATAACATAAATATTTTATTTATAATATATAAGGAGGCACTGACTGTGACGCCATGGAGGGCTGGGTGATGTCATATAATTTTAAATTAAGAAAAAGCTAACGAAGATGATTTTCCCAATTCGTGGAGATATGTAAAAAATCTCCTCATGTGAAATTTGGTGTGAAAATAACCCTTCCCTTCCTATCGTCGATCAGTAAAAAAATGAAATGAAAAGGTCAAAAAGTAGTGAGTCAATTAATTAATAAACTACCTGAGCTAAAAATAATTTAAAACAAGTATTAAAACATTTAGTTAGCTACTACCCTTAAATCCTTAAATAAGAAAAAAAATGTGATTTGACGAAGAATGCACTTTGATTGCACAAAAGAAATCTCAAAAGAAATACAAGCTAATAAGAGCACAAAGAATCATACAACTCCCACCACCAAAGAAGAATTGCCAAATTGATGTTACGACAAAGACCATTCGGGGAAAGGACAAGTGAATGAGAATACTTAATAGAAAATGAATCGAGGGACAGAAACTCAAGGCATTTAAAAGTTTTTACAGCTCCTGATAAAAATTTTAGAAATTTTATCTAACTACTAGCATATATAAGTATTATAGAATAATTATAGTTAATAAATAAATAGAAATATGTATACAAGTTTATAATTAAAGAATTATGTTGTATTTTTTTGTAATTGGTCTATTTCAGCCTGAATCCAATCATTTGTCTATCGCCATCCTGGTACAAAAATATAAAAGCTAAATAAATACATACTACAATAAAATTTGTATAGACACTCACAAAATTCAGCCTTAATTTATTATAATCTTGAAACTATCCCGTACAAAAGTATTATAATTTTAAATATTAGTACTTCATATCAAAAAAATATGTAACTTGTATTAATAGAACATATTAAAGCTAAATTTGTAATGTATATTTTTAAATCAATTAATTATATTATTTCAATTATATTTGTCAATTTTTAATGTAAAATGAATAAATAAAATTAATAGAAAAGAAAAAATAAAAATTATTATATTGAGAGCTCCTCCCTTCCTACAAATCATTTACTATATATAGTATATATAGTATATATATGTTTTAATTAATAAATAATTGAACAAGGAATAAATTATAAGTGTTTTACATTCTTCAGAATTATTAGTTGTATTTTACACTGCGATATTACATTGATTTCAAATTGAATTAGGTTTATTATTATTATTATTATAAAAAAGGCGACATTTGGTGTGTGGGTAGCGAACCTGCCTCCCATTCCCATGGTCCCGGGTTCAAGTCCCGGGCCTGGCAAGAGAATTTCCCTAGCTGGGGTCTATGAGACGGAGTCAACCCAGCCTCCGGGAACAACATTGGGGAAAAGCTACTTGATAGCGCCTCCGATCAAGAAAATCAAGGTAAAGGTTGTGAGGACCCGTTCTACTGATCATAGGACACCTCATTGATATAACCGGCTAGATAGGCGTTGTCCTTGTGTAGGACGTACAAAGTCAGAGGTTTTTTGTTTTTTATTATTATTATTATTATTATTTTAGTTTATTTAAGAGGAGCATATAACAAAAGAAAAAATATATAATTTGCCTGGAATAATTACATGATATACAATTAAAGTAAACCCGTGGGATATGAACCACAAATCGGGTTTTTGTTAAATCTTAAACGCTAATACCTTTTATGACATGATTATTAGTGTTAATGGTACCTAACACTATTAGTTATTACGCATAGCAAAAATTACAGTATTATTCTTAAAATAAGAACGACTAAAATTTACAAAAATAAATAAATCAACTTTTCGGCAATATCCCTAAAAGAGGTCACCACCTGTGCATTGTGCAGGCGGTGAAGGGGTTGTGGCTTATAAGAAATTGCATGTAAAATAAAAATAAACACTCAAATTTTAAGAATTGAAAAAAGTACATAATTTAAATAATATATTTATATAAATATGTGACTATGAATATTTCCCTCTTCTTACTGAATTGTTAAGGGGGTTCAATTCTTTAATGTTAAGCAAAGGTCAAAGGTTAAATGTACGCCATATCCCTCGCACACTCAATGCTCAATATCACATACCTTCGACACAATGTTAGATAAATACTTGCAAATAGTAAACAATGAGAGATATGTCAATAAATAAGTTGAATATTAATTTTAAAGAATATGCAAATACATGCAAAAATTGCAAAAAACAAAAACAAACTACGAGCCTTTGAAATGATGAAATTTCACTTGTGTTGATCTTTAAGATGGCGGGCAAAACAAATTCTTCTTCTTCCACGACGGTTTACTCATTACCATCATCTGCTCGGGTATGTGACTACTATCGTTCACCAATGTCTTTCCCACACCAAAAGTTCTATTTTCGAGATATAAAAAACAAGTCATATCCCAATCCTCATTATATCCATCTAAGCTACCCTCCATTCTCTAGCAATCCATTTCAAATGCTCTCACATTTACTTTTACTACTATTCTATCTATGTCTAACAAAACTTTTCATATATGAACTTAACTTAACTTATCTTTATTAATTCTAATGGCTACAATTTTAACTATCAATATCTCCCATTCCCCCCTCAACAACTCATTAATATTTTTGATGCTCACTAATTTTTCAAAGAATTTTTCTCAAAAAATAATATAATATCAATTTATTTATATGCAATTACAAATTTTTCTTTCAATCTAATTGTATTTTTATATATATACATGGTGTCCCAAAATGAAAGAGCAGATTTCAATTTCGTATTACAGACAAACTATGGAAGATAGAAACACATTGCGCATGTCATTGGATAGAGGAAGGTTCAATGTTTTGACACTACATCATACACTACATCACTACACCAGAGGGATCGCGAGAAAATTTTTTTGGGTCGCCAAATTTGAAGAACTTTATATCAGGGGTCGGCAACCAGGTTACCGATTATTACTAAAAAAAAACATGGTTCTAAAAAATCATACATCATACAGTCAACATGAGCGCCATGTGTTGCTCGAGAAACATCGAAACGGTAGTCCATTTCATTCCATACACGCATCAACTGGTCCTTGTTTATTGAATTGACAGCTTCAATAATTCGAATTCGCAGATCTTGAAGAGTAGCTGGCATAGGTAGGACAAACATCGTCTCTTTTATGTATTCCCACAGAAAAAAATTACAGGGGGTAAGAACTGGAGACCTGGGAGGCCAGAAACAATATGTGCGCCTCCCAATCCACTCATGTTGAGTATGATGTAGTGTCAAAACTTTGAATCTTCCTCTATCCAATGACATGCACAATGTGTTTCTATCTTTCATAGTTTGTCTGTAATACGAAATTGAAATCTGCTCTTTCATTTTGGGATACCATGTATATAATTTTAAATTTCGGAAAATGAATAAATAGGAAAAAGTTATTATTATTATTATTATTAGTTCAAATAGAGTTTGTATACAAACGTTAGCGAAAGATTAATTTAAAAGAAAAAAAAGAAAAACCACGTCATTATTATTGGATGAAATTTGCGACTTTGGACCATAAGCAGAGTTGGTTGGGGAGGATGCGATGACGCCTCCTCAGGGGCTTCTTAATCTGTTCAACTTCTGGTGCCAGTCGGCCTTTTAATGCTGTTGTCTCAAGTCACACAAGGTCAACCAAGTTATCGTACCCAGTTTTTATCGCAATGTACTAAATAAGACTAAATGATAGGAGGGACATGATAGATACATATATATAATATATTATTATACATAGATAGATCACACACCACCATTTTCATTTTCATTTAAAAACTTTTTTTTTTAAATTGTCTTTTATTATTCTTTCCTAAAAGAAAATAAAGAAAATATGTATAAAATACTTAAAAATATATATTGTACCATAATAAATATACCATAAATCACATTTGCAAGATTAGTTTTTATAAGCTATCTTAATTATCTATCCGTTGTGGCGATATTGAATTTAAAAGTGTATTTGCCCTCATCAATCCCATTTTTACCGACCTACTATAGAATGGGAGGTATTGTTTTCACATCAACTTTCACATGTGGAGATTTTTACATATCTTTACGAATCATGCATTTTTTTAACAGAAAAAAGTATTTTTAGCATGATGTCTGTCCGTCCTTATAGATGTGTACAGTTTGAACGATTCAACGGATTTTGATGAAATTTGGTCTATTTACTTAATGCATCAGTATGATGAATTGATCAACTTTTGGTGCAAATCCGGAAACCGGAAGTGGTAGTATTACCGACCGACGATAGGAAGGGAAGGGTTATTTTCACACCAAATTTCACATGAGGAGATTTTTTTACATATCTCCACGAATCATGCACTTTGTATTGGTTTTATTCTCGAGAAAAATCATCTTCATTAGTTTTTTCTTAATTTAAAATTATATGACGTCACCCAGCCCTTCATGATGTCAGCGCCTACTTATATATTATAAATAAAATAAAATTAAAAATATTTATGTTATATCGATATCTGCTTTTTATTGCATTAATAGATATATTAAAATTATTTGAAATTGTTTCTGTAGCTGGAAATTAATTTATTTCAAATCGTCGGTCGGTTGTTATCTTCTCGCGCTCAGAAAAGATCTCCGAGAAATGTTAAAGTAAAATTTAAGGCCCGATTGCAAATTATTTTCGATTTATCCACATTTACCTCCAGCATATAAACGTTCGAGTAAGAGTGAAACGAGTCCAATCCCTTCTGCAGTTTGACAGACATGTACAATAATGATGATGCAGTTTGACAGACATGTACAATAATGATAAGAAAATGCCGAGATCTCATCCCTTCCGTCCAATCCAACGCCTACAACCTCCTCTTTCCTTGAGGAATCCCTTAAAATCAACTCAAAAAAGATTAAATAGTAGTGGGATAAGGTAACTTAATTGGATTTGATTGAATATCATCTTTTAGAAATATAATTTTGCCCTTTTCATAAGAGTTTTTAATTATTTTAGTGAGCCTCGAATTAATATATATATATATATACATATAGATATATATACTATGTCAGTTCAAAAGAAAAGGTGAATTTTAAATTTTTATGGGCTGTTGTACATTATCGAATTTTTTATTGTTATGTTGGTACACATATGTTTCTCATATGTTGACATTATCAGCCATTTTAAATTAGTAGTTTGTTTGTGTTCTTCCATTTTTTTAAAGAATCTTTATTAAATTTTGTGTTAAAAGTGCTCCAATGCATTTAAAATGTTGACTGTAGAATTCGGCGAGTCTATTTTAACTAAAAAAAAATGTTTCTAAGTGGTAAGCGCTTTACAGAAGGCCGAATGTGTTATTCTCCAGGACGGGATCAGGGACATACTTGTAGTAGGGGTGGGGCTAGGAATCAGATGGTGTTGAAGAGACAGCTCCTGGTGGATAATCTTCGCTACTTGATTGTGTCTGATATGATGACGTCAGATATCCTTTCTTCAGTATTAGATTTTTCGTGTCTGCTAGGTTTTGTTCAGACAGGTTAAGTTCAGGGTGTGTCGTTTAGTGAATTCTCGGTGGAGTTTTTGTCTCCATCCAGGCAACGGATCTTCTTGGCCTCTATTCGCATAGAAAAAAGCAGACATGACTGACATGTTCATTGCTTTGTCCATTTTCTACGTGTAGGGCGATTCTGTCCACTGGCAGTACTCAGGGACCCTGAGCACGAGCCAGATGGATCTGTTGGCTCTTGAACTAAGCGCCCATCATCCGTCAGGTGGTTTGTGGTTTGAGTAGCTTCTTCAGTGCTCTCTCAGTACCCTGTCACCGGTGGTTCGCAGACTGCCATATCCAGCACCGGCTCCAGATATGCCCTGGCGACCCCCAGGCAGCGGCCGTTTTCCGAGGTTTTGTTCTTTTTTCTCCATTTTCAAAGGCTCCGGTAGGGGAAGGGACGCGACGCCCTATCAGCTCTAGAAGCTGCCGTACCCCTTATTATTATAATTATTATTTTAGTTTATTTAAGAGGAGCACATACAACAAAAGAAAAAATATATGATTTGCCTGGAATAATTACAATGATACAATTAAAGTAAACTCGAGGGCTATGAAGCACAAATCGTGTTTTTGTTTAATTTGAAACGCTAATACCTTCTAAAATCAACTTTTCGGCAATATCCCTAACAGGGGTGGTAATATTGCAGAGGCGGTGTGGGGGATATGGCTTATAAGAAATTACATATAAAAAATAAAAATTCGTAAAGTTGAAATGTTTAAATATTTAATTAGGTAAGTTTTATAAATTGAAAAAAGTAAAAAACTTAAACTTAAACTTATTTTTTACAAATCTGTGTGTGATTATGAATATTTATTTCCCTCTTATTACTGAATTGATATTTTTTTTGTTTTGTTTTTTTTGGGTTCATTCATTCAATCTTTCAAAAAATAAAAATATATGTCTAAATGTTCAAAGATTTATAAAATAGCTAAAAAAATATTTTTAATATTAATTAATTATTTTTCATAAAGTCTCACTTAAAAAATATGTATATTTTTCTGTAAATTTTAAATATATATATATATATATAGCTATTAGATTAGTTATAGAAAAACAAAAAAAAATCAATCAGTCAATCAATAAAAAATAAAAATACTTTTTCGAAAAAATATACAATTAGTATAAATTGTTAAATGTAAATTATTATTATTATCATCGTAAAAAATATTGTAGAAATTAGTTTAATTATATTTTCTTGGTTTAAATAAGACAAATTTCATTTTCAGTTTCGCACTTGATATGATTCGTGTTCAAAAGGAACTTATATAATACTAATAATCTAAATTAATTATTACTGTACATATTATATGTTAATCTAAAGTTATAGGTAAGATGTATATGTATATTATACGTCCTATTGTATTTATACAATATTAGAATGGCCTGGTACCTATATAAAGATACCTTATGCATTTTTAACGGCCGACGATAAGAATGGAGGTATTGTTTTCACACCAAATTTCACATTTTTCACAGATTTTTACATATCTCCTCGAATCATGCATTTTCTTAACAGAAAAAAAGTATTTTTAGCATCATGTCTGTCCGTCTATCCGTTCGTCCGTATAGATGTGTACAGCTTGAACGGCTCAAGAGATTTTGATAAAATTTGGTATATTTACTTAATGCATCAGTGGGATGAATTGATCAACTTTCGGTGCATATCCGGAAACCGGAAGTGGTAGTATTACCGACCGACGATAGAAGGGAAGGAGGAGATTTTTTACATATCTCCACGAATCATGCACTTTGTATTGGTTTTAGAAAAATCATTTTCATTAGTTTTTTTCTTAATTTAAAATTATATGACGTCTCCCAGCCCTTCATGACGTCACAGCCATGCGCCTCCTTACATATTATAAATAAAATAAAATTAAAAATATATATGTTATGTTATATCCATATCTGTTTTGTATTGCATTAATATAAATAGAATAGATTTAAATTATTTGAAATTGTTTCTGTAGCTGGAAATTAATTTATTTCAAACCGTCGGTCGGTTCTGTGCCTGGCCACAGGTCAACTTATTTATTTTATTTTATTTTTTATTTTTTTTTTTTTTTTTTCATTTAACAAGTGTAAATACATAGGAAGAAAGATGAACTTTCTAAATATCTTCTACATACATATTTAATTAATAATCTTTCATTATATATTATTTCATGATACATAACCCTGATATTATAATCTCTTTCTAGAGATATAAACCAACTTGAATTATTATCTCATCCGATTTGGACAAATAATATAAACTATAGAGATATGAAATATTTAAATACTTTTCGATCAGTTACACAGTATTCTTTCTATCTTTCTCTTTCTCTCTCTCTCTCTCTCTCCTCTCTGTGCCTTACATACAAGATTTTATTTTTCTCATGATCAAGGATCTTTTTTTTATTTAATGTTTTAATTTAATCTTTTATGTATCACGAATAACGAAAAGATTTGTATTTTAATAGAAATAAATAAATAAGCAAACATTCATTGAGATAATTTTCTAATTTTTTTTTTTTGTTTTTAAATGAAATATTATCGTTAATCAGAAAATAGAAATTTTGTATTTACTTTTATATAATTTATAATAACAAATTCGAAAAATTAAATTTTCTCAATTGAATAAAATTATTAATATTACAGTGGCACAGGCTCCCAATGTGATGGTGTTTTGGAGGAAATTGTACCAATTGTGTAAAATTACTTTTCTATTTTGAGTTCAATAAATAGTTTCATAATTTCAAAACAAAAATGTTTCTAATTTGAACCTATCTTTATTCAATTTTAAGAAACATTTGTATTTTTGAAATTCACACCATAGATAATTTTTATAAAGAAAAAACGATCTGTTTAGGTTTCAGCCTCGAGAAAAATCATCTTTGTTTGTTTTTTTCTTAATTTAAAATAGGAATTTTAATAATAAAAAAAAATGGCGCCAGGAAACGCCGTACAGCGCTTCCTTAAATACAAAATATTATAAATAAAATAAAATTAAAAAATGATTTTAATAATATTTTGTAATCCATTTACGCAATATATATTATGTTATATCCACAGACCATACTTTTCTATCTTTCAGTGCATTAATACGTACGTTTAAGGGGTGTATGTTTTATGTTCTTTTAAATTATTTGAAATTGTTTCATATATTTTGTCGTTTATTTATTTTAAATAATAATCTTAATTGTAAATATTCATAGTTCATAAGGAATATTTTTTTTAAGTAAAGTACAGAGAGGCGGCTCGGTGAACCAGGTATTTAGTATTAAATATAAACTAGGAACGCGCGCGCGCGCGAAATTCATAATGAGCATCAGAGGAAAATAACAAACAAATTGGAAAGTGAAAGATTTTTAATAATATAATAAAAACTTATTTTGTATATCGTTAAAGATTTTTTTTTGTAATGTAGTCATGCTAAGATTTGATCTTGATAATTTGTAAAAGTAATCTCAAAGGTAACAACAGTTTTTAAAAAGTAAATATCACCAAAATTTTCTCCAAGAGTTACTAATTATTATCCTAATTCTTATTATGTTTCTATACCAATTCTTTTCCTTTTCATTGCAATTGCAATGCTCAGAAAGTAGAGAAGGGGAGATTTTTTTCCTTCCAGATGCATATGTTATGGTTAAATGTCTCAAAGAAGAGTATTCTGTTTCTAATCGAAATCTTTAAAAATATTTTTTAATTTACAGAATGAATAAAAAGGCACAAAACCTACCGATGATTTGAAATAAATTAATTTCCAAACATTATTGTTATATAATATCAAAAAAAAAAATATTTTTAAAACTTTAAAAAAAAATGACTATATTATATTATCTTGGTTTTTATTTTTAGTTTAATTACTCACTTATTAATTATTACTACTATATTTTAAGTGAAAAATTTCCGACAATGAATATAAAATTAATATTTTGTAAACTGCCACTTCCGGTTTCCGGATATATACCAAAAGTTGATCAATTCATCATACTGATACATTAAGTAAATATATCAAATTTTATCAAAATCCCTTGAGCCGTTCAAGCTGTACACATCTATACGGAGGGACGGACAGATGGACAGACATGATGCTAAAAAATTTTTCTGTTTAGAAAATGCATGATTCGTGGAGATATGTAAAAATCTCCACATGTGAAATTTGGTATGAAAAGAATACCTACCCTTCCTATCGTCGGTCGGTAAAAATGGATCCAATTATGATACATTCATGATTTAATACAATATGGTTCTTAGAGAGAAAACACAGTGGAAAAGATAAACAAGGAAACAAAATAAATAAATAAATAAATTAATAAATGAATTGATTAATTTGATGAAAAATCCAAATATGAAGAATTTAATAAGAATTTCTAGCTATCTATATTAGTTTCAAGGAAATCATCATTCATTCATGTTTATGTTCAACTGATAATGATAATGTCCTCCGGAGAACGATAATTTTATTTATTTATGTATTTTTCATATAAAACAAAAAAAAATATATTGAAGAAAAATACGTGGCAATTTATTTATTTCTCATATAATAATAACCATAATAATAATAATAATAATATGGATATTATTATTATTTAATTATTTTATATAAATAATTTTTAGTAGTCTTTTCTATTTCATTATCTTATATTATATATGGTATATCTCATTTATTATTATTATTATTAATATTATTTAAAAAAAAGAAAAAAGAAAGAATAAAATAGAATAAAAGAAAAAAGAATAGAATAAAATAATAAGTACTAATAAGTAAATGTTTCTCACAAGTACTTACTCGAGGGTATCAAAATTAAGTTTGAGATTGACAATATTGAAGCCGAGCTCGGTGAATGAATGATTGGCCATATCTTTGAGTTCGGATTGTCCCAAAAGAAGGTATACTTCGGTGTCCGGTGCAAATTTCCCGGCGAGGGTTTCTCTGACATGTTGAAAGGAGCGCATTCGCTCACAGGTGACATGGATGGCAGAAACCGGTTCCTGGACTCGACAGGTGCAGGGGGCGATTTCGCGATAAACTGCGCACTGAAGCGCAGAGCCAGCGGCTAAACCGAGCAGGGTGAGCAGGAAAGTGGACATGGTGAGGGTGAAGGCAAGGCACCGCATGGCATTCATGCACAGGGGTTGGTGGACGGTGGGCAGCCGGCAGGGCGCATAGGCGAGCGTCCAAGCAGGCGGAGTTCCGAGCGGCGAATGGCCTGAGCGATGCGCAGCTGCGCCGACAGCGCCGCCTCGCGAATCCACTCGACAGGTGACACAACGCCGATGTCGCTGCAGGCCCAGACGGCGCCACTCCACTCAATTACGGCCAATTTCTGCCTACAAATGCTCCAATTATTCATGGGAACTTTTCTTCTTCTTCTCTCTTTCTCTCTTAGTTTCTCTCTTTTTCTTGGAATGGCTTATGGTTAGCGTTGAATCAATGTTTACTGACCATCGAGTCCAGGACCCGGCAGCCTGTTATGTTTGCCATCCATCAGATGATAACATTTGACCTCTGAACACTCCCTTGAACGCTTACAACCAAATTATCTTACAATTTTTATTATATATTAATTTCTAATAATAATAATAATAATCATAATCATAATAAAGGTATTCTCTTTCTAGATATTAGCTATTCAATTCATTTAAATGAATATATTAAGAAAAGAACTTTAGGAAATATAAAAATTAGAAAAAAAAATACAGTAGAATGAATGATGTAAACGTGGAAATGATAACCCTTGACGGGTCCAACTGATTAAAAAAACTTTGTGAGTCAATCGAAGCACGTCATGCCGCACCCAAGTTCACCACCAATTGATCATTTGATTGGGCCTAATAGGTGGACGAATTATCAAGTGGCTGGATACCTAAGCTAAGGAAATTCCATTCATGATCACCCTTCTCTCCCCCCCCCTTTCCCCTCATCTCTTCTCTCTATCATCTATAAATTTCTGACTTATCAATTTTTCTTTTCTTGTTGCCAAGTCAAACATTTACAATTGTTTTTTTTATTCAACATGAAATTTGTAAAAATTTATATTAAATCTATCAAATTATCTTTAATTGTATTTATTTAAATATTATTCTCGAATCCACATATCAAAAGTACAAAATATGATAAATAAAGAAAGAAAAATTACTCTTATAATAATATTCGAGATAAGAGAGTTAAATTATTAAAGCTTTGGTGGCTGTTTTTATTTATAAGGGAATTTTATAAATAAAACCACATATTGAAATTTTTTATTGTAAATTAATTCTAAAAAATACAAAAAATACACAACGTTTCGATTGCAGAAGTATAATTTTGTAAATAAATCCTTGGGGCTTTCCCACAATTTGCATACAAAATCTGCCATAAATTCATCATTCACGTTATAATGTTAAGGATTTAAAATTATGTATTCATTTGTTTAATACTTTTGTTCCTATTTTTGAAATGACTCTCTTCTTTTTAAGGGAATTTTGTAAATAAAACCACAAAATATCAATATGTGGTTTTATTTACAAAATTCTACTTCTGCAACCGAAACGTTGTGTATTTTTAGTATTTTTTTGAATAAATTTACAATAAAAAATATCAATATGTGGTTTTATTTACAAAATTCCCTTATAAAGAAGAGAGTCATTTCAAAAATAGGAACAAAAGTATTAAACAAATGAATACATAATTTTAAATCCTTAACATAATAACGTGAATGAGGAATTTATAAGTTTTGTATGTAAATTGTGGGAAAGCCCCCCCCCTCCCTATTCTAGTAATTCTCTCTCGCTTCATTTTTCTCAGTAATCTCCCTCACTAAACCACTTACGGACCTTAATGACATCCAAGAACAACCATACACTATTTTTAATTGCCGATGAATTCCCTCGTACCAATTATTATTATAATTTGTTTCAAAACCAGGTCACTTTACTTATCATGTTGGGTAAAACTTTTTTTTCTTCACTTTCATTCGTTCTCCCACTCGCACCTATATATAAACACACACACTAATTTATATACAATTAATTATTATAAAACAAAATATGATTCCCGATCCAAGGCAGATAAAATAAAAAAAAAAACAAGGGAAGAGAGAGAATGAAAGGATTGAACATTTACAGGATTTCAATTATCAGACACCTCGTTTCCGTGAAGGAAATGCTTACTCAAATCTTAAATGATAAGTTACAAGAATATTCTGCGAGTGATAAAAAATAATTAAAGTCTTAAAATGACAAGAGTATAAATAAAAAAGTTTTGTGTGATTTGAAATTTAAAAAATATTTTCAATTAATATAAATATGTGATATAAATAGATAATAGTTAAAATTGAAATAAAAAAAAAATAATAATTGTGTATTGGGATCGAATACTTTTCGAGCCTTAAATATGAGTGGTCTGCATTTCTTAAATAAAAATAATAACTTTTTCTTTATTCTCTTGCTTTGTGAAAAGAATATCTGAATTATTAATAATATTTAAAAAAAATTGTTGAAATCTGCTCATTAGTTTGGACGTGGCTCAATAATATTTAACAAGAAATTTAAAAAAATTCAGTGTTTATTATATAGTAAGATTATAATTATTTATTTTGATATTAAAATTAATTACATATCTTTTTTTCTTATTATTTTATTATTGATAAGAGTAATATATTTATTTCAACTTTCTAAACATGAGAAATTATTTAACTAATTTAATTAATTACTAAAGGAACAATTTAAAAAATAAATAGCTAAAGGATATTCTTTATTGGCGTTTATCTTAATAAATAGACGTTATATGTAGTATGTATCTAAGTGAAAGTAGAAAATTAATATCATTTAAGTATTATTGACCTTCTAACTATATAAAATAGAATTAGATTTGGAATTTATAATACAATGATGAGACATCAATTGATCAATTAAATGTAATTGGAATTAAATCTTATATGCCAATCAAGATTAAAATATTGCAAAAAAAAACAACATATTTTGAAATTATTTTAATATTAAAAATAATAATAATTAATTCCAATTTGAATATAATAATAAAATGAATAGAGGGAGAGGGGTAAGAGTAGATGTGTAAACATCATAAACCACCGAAAAAACACTCAAATTTTTACTCATTTATGCTAATAGTTACTATTTAAAAATATCTTTTTCATAATTAATAATAATAATTACGAATAAAGTAACATTCATCAAAATTTGAGGGCCATTATCAGGTAAGAACCGTTTTATAAGAATAAGAGAAACTTAATTTATGAACTAAAAAAAAAAACTAAAATAAGAATTTTTTACTTTTCACTTCAGTAACTAAGTTTGTGAATTACAAGCTTTTTTTTTATGTTTAAATATCGTATATGATAGCTCTGTATGACAGTTTTCCTGTGATTAATGTTCAAAGATTAATTTTCATTTATAGTTTTAGCAAATTTTCTCCCTTTAGAGTAACAATGTTAAATATTTAATTCATTTATTAGAATTTGGAATTAATTTGGGGTATGGATTGCTTGAAATATATCAAATTATTCAACAATTCATATTGTATATCTTTAAATACATTAGATTAATAATTCAATCAAAATAAATTATAAAAAGGAACGGATTCCAATACAATTTGTCATAGAGATTATTGAATGATATAATATATTTTTTTATCCTTTTTTAAAATCATACAAAATTAATAAATAATTATATAAGTTATGATTTCGTATTTTTTATATTTATTGAATTTTTTATGCATATATGTGTATACATATAAATTTAAAAAAAATAAATTTTTACTAATTATCAAATATGGGGTCAATAATTATTGTTCATCATAAGATTCATTTGGTTATCTGAGTTTTAATAAATTTACTGCCACTACTTAAATTAATCAGGCTCAATATTTAGATTATATATATAAATATCTAAAAAAAACTTTAAAATATTTACTATAAAAATTAAAACAAATAATGATATTAAAGGCTAAATAAATATAATATATTGAAATTAAAATATTCATTTTAAATTAATTATGTGAAACATATAAGATACCATACCATCTTACAAGAAAATGTTGGTTTTCTATTAAAAAAACAATAAATAAAATGTAACTGATAATAGAAAAAAAACTATTGTGAATATCTTTCTTACTAATTGTACATTATACTAATCTAATTTTAAGAAATACGATTAGGAAAGCAGGAGAGCATAGTTTTGTTGTGAAAACCTGCGTAAACGGGGGGTCTGACCAGACAGAATAACAATATAACTTTATTTTCTTTGTAATTTAGGATAAAAAATAAAAATAAAAAATAAAAAAAATTGAAAAATACATCAATAAAATATTTATTTCATTCAAAGAAAAGTAAACGATAAATATTTCATTATACAATATTTAATTTGAATATTAACTCCTAATAACAAATAAGTTTTGTTTGCTATTATATATATATATATATATATATATATATATATATATATATAATTAGAAGAGATATTTTATGTTAATTCTAACTCATGAAAAAATATTCATTAAATTTCATCACGAATTAAAATCATTTTCATTTTTGGAAATCTACAATGCAAATTATACCACTATGTATATATACATATATATATATATATGTATATATACATAATATATATTAAAAGCTAATATTAATTGCTAAGAGCAATAATTACCTTAAGATATATTATCATTTATGAATTAAAAAATATTGTTTATTTGTATTAATATTCTATTATTATTAAATAAAAATATGAAAATAAACATAAGTAAATACATTTAAATTAAGGAAAGTGTTATAAAGACAAATAATCTTTGTTTAAATATTTATATATGTTATAAATAAATATATATATATAGTAATATATATAAATATATTTTAAGAACCTTATGATCAGAAATATACAATTAAATATATTTATTTGGAAATCTTTAGTTATATTATTTATATGTGAATATAGGATTCCATCGAATGTTTTATGAAAATGATTATAAATTGGATTAAATTATTAATAAATAAAATAAAAAAAAGTTAAATATTTTCGAGGAAGCCTATATTTTAAATGTTTCAAAATTATATTTTGATTTATTTTAACAAAAAAAATTTATGAACAAGATATTTAAATCATAAAAATCGTCAAAAGATATGATATAATTAAAAAAAAATGAATATAAAGTATAAATAGCAAAATAATGCTTATCATAATAAAAGAGAAAGATGGAAAGTTATGGAGTGCTTGCGACTAGGCGGTTATCTGGTCAAAAGCGAGCACCTGGAGGAGGCTCCGATGAGTGAGCGGGGGGATCTTCAGACATCGGTTCTGTGTCCTCCGAAGGTGATCCAGTTTCTGTGCTATTTGGCCTGTTAGCCAATACTTCTTTGCGTCTCTTGGTAGGCATTCCTGCTAAATAAGCATCACTAAGTGCCACGGCAGCCGTTCGACGTTGGCGTTGTTGTCGTTGTGTATCCCGTGCGATGATTGGAACCCAATCCTATAAGTCAAATCAAATGATTTCAACAAAATTCATGAAAAGTTCTCTCTAAGTCAATTTTTATTAAGAAAATAAGATAGTAATTATTTTTCAAATCTAACATATTTGTCAGGAGGTTTTCAATTAAATATATTCGAGAGATTATGTTGATCAAATTAAATGCTCTTTTCTAACTTATCCAAACTAACTTATAAAAGAAAAGATCGGAATAGGTGAAAGTTTGCTAGAAATTTGTCAAGTAATTTTCTCAATTAGTATTATTACTAGGAGGCAGCTAGCCGAGAGTGTAGCGTAGCAATTTTCTACACAAGAAGTCGGCGTTCGATTACAACTAAGAACAAGTTTTTCTAATAAAATTCAATTTAACATCAGCTGCCTCCGACTCCAGGAACTGTCAGTACATACATGCGGAAGGCAACGGGAAACCACCGTAATAACATTCCCAAGAAAAATCATCATGGCTGGAAAGCTTCTAAGGCTATCCTAGTCATGATGATAGCCAAACTCCGAAAGGGAGACGGCACCTTAAGAAGAAGAAGTATTATTACTAAGGTTAGTAATAATTATAATTAAATTATTAAAAGAGTTATAAACATAAAATATTTTCCTTATCAATTTTTTTAAATAGGATATGAAAAGAAAATATATATTACCTCTTATATATTTATATTATAAAATATGAGCAAATTCTAAAGTTCAAAAGTTTTGTAAAATTTTATTTTTTTTTTATTATGAATATTATAAATTGTTTATCAAATAAGTTAGAATTTTTTTACTTTAGATAACAACCACTTCAGCCTTATATAATTAATTAAAAAAGTAGTCCGGATAAATTCATTTTTGTTTAATTTTTTTGTTAATATATCCTTTCACAACAGAAAATTAATGTAAAAAAATGTAATTAATTAAATTATAGAAACTTGAAGGATAAAACTTAAGTAGGAGATATATCATTTTAGACCAGATTAAAATAAAAAAAAAATTAAATAAAAGTTTCTTAATTTTGGAGTTAAACTAATGTTAGTACCCGTGCCTTAAATTTCTATATAATATTTTCTTTAATACATTTATTCAATCCATACTAATAAAAATTTAATATTTGATATCTATCGAATGACAATCATGGTGCTCTGTTAATTAAGATGTATAAATAGATAAAAAGTAAATATAAATGAATATGGGGTCTCTTAATTACAGAAAAAACTAAAATAATTTTTACATACTTTAATTATTTTTTTTTTTATAATTTTTATATATAAAATATATAATTGTTTTTGAAAACCGAGTATTGTCAATTACTAGAAAAGTAGATTTCTATCCATCGAAATCAAATCGAATCTATTTTGATATTAAACATATAAACGACAAACCATTTTGAAATTCTTAAAAAGCTATTCAAAGGATGGTGAATCATGAATTTAGATTAAAAGAAAATGATTCATTTACCTAGAAGACCAGTTAAGAAATTTATGTTTATCTACCAAGAAGTTTTCCAACCCAATGGAATTTAATTTATAATTTTTATATTCAAACGAAAAATAAAATATTTATTTTGATAATAGAGTGGTGTCAATTTCTATTAGAATCAATTATATATATATAAATTAAATGTTATTCAAATTAAACAAAAAACTAAAAATATTTGAACAATATCTCAAAAGCAAATATATTACGATCGTTCAATTTTGATTGAAAAAAGTTTTTGATAGCATTTCAATTAATATAATACACGTTTAGGTAAATAAATATAAATGATAATTATTTTAAAATAATTAAATCAACATTAAAATACCTAATAATTTATTTATTTTTTTTTAAATACATTCGATAAATAAGAGGAATTGTGACGAATAAAATAAATATTAGGCTGATTGTAATAGTAATGATAATTCGGCCAAGATGAAGAAAAATTTTCTCTCGATCCGACTATAGTAAAAATTGAAGTTTTAATAAAATAATAAAATATAAATAAATTAAATTTAAAATTGTTATATTGGGGAATGTGATATTGAAATTGAAATTTTGGTTCTAATTGGATAAAAATTAATTTAACCCCTCAAGTCGGGAACCAGAGTCCGTACTCGCCGGCTTCCAGCGTTTGTATAAATATGCATTTCTCTGCGATCTCTCGATCAATTTTGAAAATTTTTTTGTAGAATCCAAAAAGGATTAAATTCATGTAAAAAAAATTAATAATACCCTTGTATTTTAAGATATCGTAAACATTTGAATTGAATCTCATTTAGAATTCAAAATGGATTAAAATCATATATAAAAAATTAATAATACCCTCGTATTTAAAAAAGTTGAAGTTTTGCCTATAAAATTGAAAAAAAAAATTTAAAACTACAATAATTATACTTTCTCTTTTTTCCACTTTTTTATTGTTTTTTTTCGAGTCTTCAAAACTCAATTTCTAAGCTAAGCTGATTAAATTTTTTGTATACAAAGAACCATCTTTCCTTGACATCTCTTGAAAATTTCACAAATTTATGTTGAGTAGTTTATGAGATATTAATTATTTTAGGTACGAGTGCAAGAAAATGCATTTTGCTCTCATTTAATTCCCGCCGGAACGCTGGCATAGGAAAATTTAATTCCCGGCTTGAGGGGTTAATAATCGATCAATAATATTAAAAGAACTGTTAATGATTTTATTTTAATTTATATAATAATATTTATAGGATTTGTTAAAAAATAATTTTGATAATTGATTATAAGAAAAATTAAACTATTTCTAAATTAAAATAAAAAATACCTATTTTGGATTAAAAAAAATATCTATTTTTTACTGATATCAGACAGTACATATTATCGATGCCTTATTAGATTCAAATAAGAGAAAAGTTGGAATATAATCTTTAAACTATAGTCGGAGAGGCCAAAGTCGGTGCCTGAGCCGATCCCCACCCTCGGCCAACCAGTTCCCGCACTTGCACCCACCATTCCAACAAGACCACACCGCGCAACTCTGATGCGCATATCACATTTTTTTATAGTTTAGTTTGAGAGAGTAGAAGACTGTGGTGGAGGGGAAATCACTCTAGGAGGGGGTACCCCAGCCTCTCCTGGCCGCCACCCCTCACGCACCAACTTTGGTCTCTCAGACTATAGATGTATAATTTACTTACTTGAGGTAGTGCATGATGCCAAGATTCCGAACCAATAATAACGTCAGGTAACCGTTCAGGATCTGGACTAAGAGTTCTTACTTGAACCGGCTCTTGTGGAGCTGCTCGTGGTGGAGACGAGGGTGGTGATAGCATTGGTGGTGGTGTTAATTCAGTATCCATAGGTTCTGGATCTGGTAATACAACATTCGAAGTTGATGTGGTAGTGGATGTAGAATTTGATGCTGTCGTTGCAGTTAATTGTTCAGAAGGTGTAGGTGGAGCAACAGCTCGATAAACAAGATATCTTTCATAATCCACTTGTTGATTAATTACTCTTTGGAAATAATTGCGAACATGTGTTATAGAACTCGTACTCGTCCACAATTGAAGAGTAGGATGAACGCCAGTAGTTAGTTGTTGCTAATAGGAAAAAAAAATTAAATTTGAAGAATCGAATGATCAATAAATTAATTTTATTTTTTATAATCTATATCAATGTTTAACAGATATTCATACATGTTTTATTTTCAATCTTCCTTAAGCATGTGTTTATTTTAATTTAATAACAAAAAATATTTTCATTTGTTTATCTAGATTTATTTGTTGTTATAAATAAAATTAATATATATTTTAAAATGTTAACTTTTAAATCTAAATTTTTAGTGAATAACGTCTTAGCTTCTTGAGTTCGAATCCTTCTAGGTGAAAATGAATATAAAATTCATAAATATAATAATACTTAAAAAAATAAAAATAGCAGAGACATGCCGCGGTTAAATAAAATATAAAACAATGAATTCGAAAATGAAGGTAAAATAAGATTTGTTTAAATGTTGTATTAAAAAATAAATTATACAGAAATAATAGAGATTTACATTTCTATAATCTTATCAAAATTTAATTAGGCGCCATTGGGTGTGTGGGTAGCGAACCTGCCTCACATTCACATGGTCCCGGGCCTGGCAAGGGAATTTCCCTAGCTGGGGTCTATGGGACGGACCCAGCCTCCGGGAACAACATTGGGGGAAAGCTACTTGATAGTGCCTCCGATCAAGAAAATCAAGGTAAAGGTTGAGAGGACCCGTTCTACTGATCATAGGACACCTCATTGATATAACCGACTTGATAGGCGTTGTCCTTGCGTAGGACGTACAAAAGTCAGTTTTGTTTTTTTTTTATCAAAATTTAATTAAAAGTGATTAATATTTGTTTAAATAAAATGAAGATTAGATAGGATTAAACTGAAGTTTACCACATAACGATGAATAACTGGTTCTAATCCTCTAGCTCCATCCAACGAGCAATGAAGAGCAAGACGACATAATTCAGCTCCATATTGTTGACACCAAGTTAATAAACGAGCACCAAAAGGTTCTGTAGAAGGTTCAGATGCATCATCAAGAATCATACGCATGGCCTGGGGCAGTCTTTCAATATTACATCGAGTAATCGAACCAACTAAATCAATGTCTTCCCGTAAACGTGCATCGCTCTAAAATAGTCAAATAAAAATTTTAATAATTTAAAAATGAATTATTCATTTTTATTAATTAATATTCACCAGCATGTCTAAATAGGGTCTAAGTTCACTATTAATGCGATCAGCAGCGGATCGGTATAATGTTTCGGAAGTTGGTTGATTTTGTAGAAGCCTTTGCCGAACAAATTGAGCTAATTGAGGCCTTAAATTATTTAAGGGTGTGCTCACTCCAAGACATAATGCTAAAACGTCCTGAAGCGTAAGTCCTCTGGCCTAAAAAAATATACAAAACATTTAATTTCTGTATACATTAAAAAGTAAAAAAAAAAAATACTTACTAAAGTCATTACAAGATCTGCAAAAACAGATTCTCCTTCTGTATAAGAATGATCTGGTAAATTTTCAAAAAGATCAGCAATAGTATTTCCATTAGATCCACCAACTCCACCTAATCCTTCAGAAATCCCCTAGGAAAAATATCATAGATTAATAAATTCTCTTTTATTAAAAAATATTTTTATAAGAAAAATATATTTCTCTTACTTGAAGTAAATGCGCTAATACAGGAATAGAACCAATGTCTGAACTCTGTAAAAATAATCAAATAATCAAATTAAAAAAGTGGAATTATTTTATTATTTAATATAAAATTGATATAAAAAGCATTACATTAAAAACAACATTATTTCTAAGTTCATTAATAAAATATTTGAAATGTAGCCATTAATTTTACATTCTAGTTTATAATTATAATAAAAATGTATAAAAATTATTTACAAATTATTTTAGTTATTAATTACTATAATATGGAGTACCGGGACCCCGAGCCTCGGCTCGGTACTTAAGTTAAAAAAAATGATTCATTATTATTGGGTTTGGCTGGTAATATTAATACTTGGGACACCGAGCTGATATACAATTCTTTAAATATTTATTACAATTATTAAATGTTGCATCATTGCATCAATCTGATTAAAATGAATGGAACTTGGGGTAGGTATGTTTCTAAGTGCATGAATATTTTTTTTTTATTGGAAGAATGATAAATATATATCGTAATTTATAATTATAAAATATTATTAAAATATATATTTTTAATTTTATTTCGAAATTAAATAAACAATTTTAAAATATTTTAAATATAAAAAATATATATCTTTTAAAAAAAGGCGGGAGTCAAATTTCAATATGAATGTTAATATTAATAATAAATAATATTAATAAATAATATTAATAAATATTTAAATTTAATAAAAGAACAATGAATAAATAAATATAAAATAGTAATTTATTAAAAAATAATAGATTAAAAAAAAAAAAAAAAAATTATTTTCCTCCGGTTTTTTTATTACAATATTACAATTATTAAATGTTGCATCATTTTAATTAATAAAATAAAATAAATTAAATTTAATAAAAGAACAATGAATAAATAAATCACGAAAATAGATAAAAAAAAAAACTGCACGCGGCGAGTTTCGATCCTTCGAACTCGGGGAGTAAAAACAATTGTTCTTACCATTGGTCTATGATATTTTGATAATTAAAAAGATATTTTTACCATCTTTCAAAGACATTTATTTGTTTTGTTGTTTTTTTTTTGAGAGAGATTAATAAATATATATATATTTTATTAAAAATAAATATTTTTAATTTTATTTCGAAATTAAATAATAAATTAATAAATTTTAAAATATTTTAAATAAAAAAAAAATATTAATACAATTTCAGTTAAAAAATAAAAATGGATGCCAATTTTGACGTTTTCCATATATAATTTTCAATTAAGAAATTAATAATGAAGCTGTAAGTTTCAAGAGATGTGATCAATAAAACTCAATTTTTCTTTATAAATACTATATCTAGTGTGAATTTGAAAAAAATCGTTAGAGCGGTTTTTGAGCACCAATATATATAGGTAGAAAGAAATATATATAGATATATACAATTTTAGCTAGCATAATAAGATAAGATTAGTAGTATAATAAGAAATTAGAACTAAATTATTTTATATTAATTATTATTACATATAACTAAAACTTACCGAAAATGGTCCTGAACTGAGATTCAATACATTTATAGAGGGATTTCCAGGAAGATTAACCATTCCAACAACACGAGGGATGCCTGAACCAGGATTATCAGATCCTATAGTTGTTGCACCTGTTCCAATCAGGCTTTGAATCAAGTTAAAAAGAGAACCGATGGGAGGATTGGAAGAAGCATTTTGAGAATTGTTTTGAGTTCCACTTGAAGGTGCGTTTTCTCGACCAGAAGAGGCACTTTCTTGTGATGACTGTTCTTGTTGAGGAGGTTCCTAAAAATAATTAATATTAAAAATATTATTTATTAGTAAAAAAAAAAAATTTCATGGTTGTAGTTTTAATAAACAAGTAATATAAAAAAAATTAATATAAATTCCAATATACGGCCACTTTAGAGGAAAAAAATCAAAATGTTTTAGGTTGAGCTAAATTTCTCAAAAGTTGATAGAAAACTACGAATTTTGAATAATGCCCATGTACCAAATTTCATGATTCTAGCTCAAACCGTTTTTGCGTAATCTTGTCTACACACATACACATACACATTTTTCTTAACCTTAGGGAAAATAATTCAGGAACCTTCAAAACGTATAAAAACATCAAAATCTCAACATCGATCGCAATACTATCTCTGGCGAGATAGTAAAAATGTATTTGAAATTGAGTGGAAGAATAAAAAGTATTTTTTAACGATTGATTGACAGAAAAATATAGAAAAATTGTATGCGAAATAGTAGGAATTGAAACATAAATTTGAATTTGACAAATAAAATGAAAATATATATATAAAAAAAAAACCTCATGTCCTTGTTGTTGATGTTGAGCAGATTGTCTACTTCTTCTAGCAGCATGTAGATGAATTGAATTACATGGAAGAAATGGGTCATATGTATTTGAAGGGGACCCAAGTCCTGCACCAGAAGAGCCGCCGCTCGACGACGAACCTGAGGCTGCAGTAGCAGCGGCAGCAGCTGCAGCTGCTGCAACTTGGGCTGCGGTATGAGCTGCTGTATGTGCTGCTGCTGCAGCTTGCATTGCAAAATGAACATGAGGTCGAGATGTACTTCTAGTTTGTGTAGAGGTAGTTGGATGTGTCGCGGTATTTCCACGAGCTTGACTTGTTTGACTTCCACCACTACCGGAACTACCATTTGTTGATGATGTAGTGGAACCAGAACTGACAGAAGTTGTTGTGGTTGTTGTTGAAGTGGTTGAAGATGGGGACCGATTCATCATATGACCAGCTACTGCTTGCATTAAATTCTGAATAAATTCTTGTGGCGGTGGAGAACCCCATGGAAAATTTGCACTTACTAAAGGACAAAGAAGTTCAAAGATTGGTCATTTCTCTAAACACTTAATTAAATAAGATATAAGTATTCAATCTTATATATAAATATATTTATAATGATGCTATTAAAATAAATTTCATTACTTTTTATTTTAATTATTTCAGATAAAATTGAGGTAAATAAATCTACAAGATTATATATTAAACATTTATTTAAATCATTATATTATGTATATAATTTATGTTTTCAAACTACTTATCTGTTATTATTACTACTTATTATACTACTGTGTATAGAATTAAGAGTATTGAAAAAAAATAACTAATAAATTATAATCGATGATATTTTTTGTCATTATGACTAGACTTTTAAATGGTTTTTATAAATTTGAATAAAAATATTTTATAAATTTGTTATTTTTAAATATTATTACAATTGATATTAATTTTTTAAAACTAAATAAAAGTAGTGTTATTTATAAAATAAGAAATAAAGGAACAAATTTATATATATTTACCATTTGATTCTCCGTTTCCATTTGATCCATTTCCAGAGCCATTAGTAACTACAGTGGCCTCAAGAGCATCGATTGTTATGCTACTGGGCCCAACTTCCATAATAAATTCAAGATTTGCAGGAACTAAACTGAAAGATCGAGCTCCAGTTTCAACTAAAAATTAAAAATAATATTGTAATATTATAGGTCTATTGAATCTAAGTAGTATTTAATACAGTTTAGAAAGAGTAATGACTTGTGTGTGTGTGTGTGTGTGTGTTACATTGACTTAATGGGAAAATTATTTAAAATAAAGGGTGTCCCAAAATTAACGCAAGATTTGAATTAAATAGAAAACACAGTTTTTAGTCTTTTGATTGTAATTTTTTTGTAAGTCCTGAATTTATTACCACGTCGGGGTAGACCAAGAAAATTCGAAAATTTTGTATTGACATCACTCTATAATAAGTTGACCTGTGGCCAGGTCCGAACCGACTGACGGTTTGAAGTAAATTAATTTCCAGCTACAGAAACAATTTCAAATAATTTTAATATATTTATTAATGTAATAAAAAACAGATATGGATACATAAATAATAAATATAAACATTTTTAATTTTATTTTATTTATAATATCTATGCAAGACCAGGCTGTGACGTCATGAATGGCTGGATGACGTCATATAATTTTAAATCAAGAAAAAACTAATAAATATGATTTTTATCGAGGATAAAACCAAAACAAAGTGCATGATTCGTGGTGATATGTAAAAAATCTCCTCATGTTAAATTTGGTGTGAAAATAACCCTTCCCTTCCTATCGTCGATCGCTAATACTACCACTTCTGGTTTCCGGATTTGCACCAAAAGTTGATCAATTCATCCCACTGATGCATTAAGTAAATATACCAAATTTCATCGAAATCCGTTCAGCCGTTTAGGCTGTACACATCTATACGGACAGACGGACGGACGGACGGACAGACATCATGCTAAAAATACTTTTTTTCTGTTAAGAAAATGCATGATTCGTGGAGATATGTAAAAATCTCCACATGTGAAATTTGGTGTGAAAACAATACCTCCCTTACTATCGTCGGTCGGTAAAAATCTCAGACCAATTACAACAGCAAAATTCAATTTTATATAATATATACCATCGGAACATGATGTGATTTCTTCAAATCCCTTTCACACGCTCAAAATGTAAATGAATTGTTTTCTAATAAATTAGTTTGTTTTGTAGTTAAAAAATGTTATGAATTACATAAATTATGTTTCCTAAGTGTTTTTAAGATATGTAAAATAAATTCAGTATTGTTTTTTTTTCAATTTGAAGCATCTTACATTATGATAAATGGACTTGGGCACCTTCAAATTTTATAATAAATATGGTTGTTAATTTTGAGTGGCCCAACTCCTTGATAAGAAAACGCAAATTATTCACTTAATAATTGCCACTATTTTAATAGGAACTATAAATTTAACACCCCTAGATATACTTAAGCAGTAAGACTAATTAGGATCATATACGTATATTTTTAAATTCATTGAAACGCAAACCCTTACATAGATAAATGGAGTGAGGCCACTTTCAAAAGAAACGGCTCATTTGTACTTAGAAATTCAACATATCAAAAAGGGTTATTAAGAACGACTAGATTTAATAATATTTTTATAATAAAAGACATGTATAATTATTAAGAATAGTTGGAGAGGTTATTTTGAAAAATTATTAAATTTCAAATGTAAATAATAAAATAGAAACTCTAACCGTAGACTCAGAAGTCAATTTATATTACATGGGACAGAAATGATAATAGAATAGATGGGATACCGGCATAATTCATTAAATATGTATAGTGGGAAAACTTTAGTAAAATGTATATATGCACAAATTAATTCTTTCAATTAAGACTTAAAGAAATCATCTCAATAGAATGGAAAGAAGCAGTAAGTAATGCTCTTCTTAAAAAAGGAAATAGAACATAATGAAATAATTTTAGGTGAATCTCTCTTTTGACATATTATAAAATTCTCTAGAATATTATTTTATTACAATTACAATCATATGGAGAGGAAATATTAGAATATTAATGCGATTTCAGGCCAAACACATGGTTAATTTGACAGAGCAAGGACTCGGTGGGACGGTAGATCAAAATAGGGACAGTTGGAGGAGTGTAGTTGTTGTGAGCAAGAATTTTCGAGTTCAGTAGGGTCACAGAGATAGATATAATTAGGACGATTCTTACTAAAACTTATTGATTATTTGTGTTAGTAATTATTTTATTATCTTCATTATAATTATGTTTTTTATTCATAAGAAAGAAATATTACCTTGAGGCATATTCGTCCCAGTTTGAGTTGAATCATTAGATGTATTATCTGCTGAAGATGGAGTTTCAGTAGCAGTTTGAGTTGGTCCAGATTCTGAGGGCCCAGTATGTGATTCGTTTGAAGAGGTATTATTTGTTGAAGCATTTGGATTTTGTTGTGAATTACTTCCATGACGGTTAAGTAAGACATTGATCTGCCCCTTTTTAAAAAAAATAAAGTAAGAATCTTAAATATTTATTAAAATTAGAATGAGAAGAATTTAAATAAATTTTAAATAAATAAAACAAAAATCCAAGCAATTCTTCTTCTGACTCATTTAAATTAAAGTTCAAATGTTTTTTTATAAAATATAGTTACTATAATTGTAATTGATTTAATTATGTAAAAATATGTGATATTAATTGTATTAAAATTTAATAATAAAAATTGTTATCATATTCTAGATTTTTTAATTTTCAATTACTTGTATAGGTATTCCAGTAAGAAGGGCAGAGTAATCTCCGTGTGCGGGGTACGAATGAAGAGTTCTTGGTCGATTAGTGGATGGCACCCAGACAATATCGCTAAGGGCGTGACATGCGTGTGCCATATGATGCATCAGAAATGTTACTCCAATAAAAATTCTTTTGGCCTCGTCACTCTCTGCCTAATCAAATTAAATAAAATAAGGAAACAAATAAAATTATATAAATAGGGTTATTTGAATTTTTAATTACTCTTGAAGCAAATTCAGGATCATCCCTTAAAAGTTGCATGCACCGTCTCATATGCACATCAGCACGATCACGCACTCGCATTAATGAAGCCATTACATCTGCCATATCTGCAGGTCTTGGCCCTAAAGGTCTGAATTAAACAAATTAAATATTTTTATTTATTAAATATGAATATATTTTTTATTAGATAATAAACATACTCATTTCTAGTTTCACTAGATCCAGAAGCATTTGTATTTGTATTATTTGAAGGTCCTGAAGCATTTTCGGTAGATGTTGATGTTTGTTCAGTATTATTTGTTTGATTATTTTCAACTGCAATGAAAAATAAAATAATTGTTTTGATAATGAACACTATACATTAAATCTTATTTTACCGTTAGTTGCCGATGGTGCTTGGTTAGATGCTTGTGTCCCTTCATTTGGAACATCGTTTCTAAAAAAATTGCCAATTTTAAAATAGTTAATGATTTAGAAAAATTATTGGTTTTCTAAATGGATATACATATAAATTTTGTAACAATGTGATCATTAGATATTAAATTATTAAAGCTTTGGTGGCTGTTTTTATTTATAAGAGAATTTTGTAAATAAAACGACATTGATATTTTTTTATTGTAAATTTTTTGTATAAATTTAATATGATATTTAATTAATAATATCAATATGTGGTTTTATTTACAAAATTCCCTTATAATGTGATTATTATTTTTTCAAGTATAGCAAGCTATATATACCTAGAATTAATTTCATCTGGACTTTCTACATCTGGAGAATCATTTTCGGAAGATGGATTTTCCAATCTATTACATAAATAATCCATGTATCTTATCATTCTCCGTGCTACATTTAATCGATTTCTAGTTAATATGTGTGATGGTTGAATGATAGGGACACCTAAAAAAAAATATCTTTGAATATTTTTAAATTTCAATTAAACTTGAAAGTGAATTACCATGTGTATCAAGTAATTCAGCAGGAATAGCTAATGTGCCAAGATATCTAGAATTTCCATCATTTTGTCGGTTTGTAGTCCATCTTCTTTGTTGATTTTGTCTATACCCTGAACTGCCTACGTTAGAACGAGTCGTTTGGGGTGGAGCTCTTTGGACAAGATGAATTACTTTGCCATGAACATCTAAAAAAAGATTAAAAATTATTTAAATATATATTATGTAATATGAAAACAAATAATTTTTAAATTTTTTTAAAATAAATGACTTGTATACATATACAAATAAAATCAAAAATTGTATAATAAATGATTATATAACATTTAGACTAGACAAATTTGAACGGAATAATAAATTTTAGGTACCAAATTTTTTAGTTGCATGATAAAAAAAAGTTCGTTACTATGCGTTTTTTCGTTATAAAAAAATGTTTCTTTCTTCGCGAAAAATTTTAACAAACGTTTAACTCTATTTCTTTTGTATTGATGTTTTTTTTATTTTTATGTTAATATATAATAGTATTATAAGTTGTTCAAATAGGAATGTTTTGATTATGTTTGGTGTTGCCCTTTTTAAATAATGTACATTAAATAAGAACATTTTATTGTTTTTTTTGCAATTTTTTACAAGTTGATTTTCCCACTGTTTTTGTAAAAAGTATCTAAAGGCTAGTTTACACGGGCTTAGTTATTGTCATTAGTTCAGGGATGGGCAAATACTTTAAAGCGCGGGCCAAAATGAAATTTTCAAAATCTCTTCGGGGCCGGAGGACCATATTTCGAAAACACTAATAAAAAAAATTTATTATTGAACGAAAAATCAAAATAAGTTTAACTCTATTTCTTTTGTATTGATGTTTTTTTTATTTTTATGTTAATATATAATAGTATTATAAGTTGTTCAAATAGGAATGTTTTGATTATGTTTGGTGTTGCCCTTTTTAAATAATGTACATTAAATAAGAACATTTTATTGTTTTTTTTGCAATTTTTTACAAGTTGATTTTCCCACTGTTTTTGTAAAAAGTATCTAAAGGCTAGTTTACACGGGCTTAGTTATTGTCATTAGTTCAGGGATGGGCAAATACTTTAAAGCGCGGGCCAAAATGAAATTTTCAAAATCTCTTCGGGGCCGGAGGACCATATTTCGAAAACACTAATAAAAAAAATTTATTATTGAACGAAAAATCAAAATAAGAGCCAACTTTTTCAATGGGCCGGCGGGCGTTCAAAAGGCCCGCGCTTAAAAGTATTTGCCCACCCCTGAATTAATGACAAGAACTAAACCCGTGTAAACAAGGCGCAGACAAAAGGATACTGTAATGTACATTTTTAAAAATAATAAACAGAGTTTATATTTAAAAATAAAATTTTAATAATTATTTGATTCATCTGGAATTTTAATTATAAATTTTTCAAAAATATTGATTAAATATTTTTGATTTACTCATAATTTTTTTCATGATCAATAAAATATAGTCGGGTGGATCGAAATTTTACAGGAGAGAATCTGAAAGTTTTCAATTATTTTCTTTTATTGCAATTAATGACTTATTATTAAGATGTTTTATTCAATATAAACCATAATTACTGCTTGAAAACAAATGAAAATTTAAAATATAATCTAAATTAATTGGAAACATGTGGAACTTTTTTTAATTTTTCAGGTTTAAAAATCAATTTAAATAAAAATAAAAATATACTAAGAGTTTAGTGATATTAAATATATTTTTTTCAAATACATATAAAAAAATATTATTTTTTATATAAATTGTTTTTTAAAAGTAAATTTAACTAAAAATAAAAATATAATAGAGTTTAGTGATATTAAATATATTTTTTCAAATACATATAAAACAATACCTCCCTTACTATCGTCGGTCGGTAAAAATGTTAATTTGTATATAAATTGTTTTTTTAATTTTAAGATTTATTCTTAAATGTTAATAAATGTAAATACATACTATAATCTTTTAAATTTTTTTCATCTTGAAGGACCTCTCCACAATAAATAAGTCGTTGTGTCTCTGGAGGAATACTTATTGATTCTGCTATCACATCCTTTACTTGTTTTACTGTGATCTGTTAAAAAAAGGATATATATTTTATTTATTTTGAGTAATATAAGAAGAATATAATTCTATAGTTTGTTTAAATACTCTCAAATACATAAGTTAGGTCTTTAATTATAGTTAGATTATCCAATTAACAAACACACATTTTGAAAGTTAATTATTTTTTCAATTTCTATCTTTTTATAGAAAAAGACAAATTTCAAATTACTGAATGGTGGGTAATAATATTAATAGGGGTTGTTATAATTCGTAGTGAAATAAAATGTAAAAAAATTGAAAGGATATTTAGGTGATTTAATTGATATATATTGAAATGTTTATTAGTTCTTTAAATTCTGATTATATAAATTGGATGAAATTGGAATTGATACACAAGAATTAACACGTTCCCGCCGGCATGTACCACTGGTGGCTCATCCTGCCACATAAAATAAATTATGGAGCCGGCTGCACATCCCGGCGGGAACGTGTTAATGTTTTTTTTAAGATATTTGTAAAAAAGCAACATAGAATGAAATAAAATTTATATTGAGATTCTAAGTAATTTGACATATTTAAAGGAAATTGAAAATAATAATTAATTTTATAATTATTCTAATTATTCGTATTGAAGGGATTAGGCTTATGAAAAATATTATTAACTAAATTTTTAGCCAATTTAGAAAATAATGTCTTTTCCCTAAGATTATAAATGTCAGATCCAATGTTAATTTAAATATGTTTCAAGTTTGAATACAATCTAACTTTTTAAGGGAATTTTGTAAATAAAACCACATATTGATATTTGTTATTGTAAATTTATTCAAAAAAATACATAACATTTCGATTGCAGAAGTAGTAATCGAAACGTTATATATTTTTTTGAATAAATTTACAATAACAAATATCAATATGTGATTTTATTTACAAAATTCCCTTAACCAAAACTTTAATAATTTAATATCTACAATCTAACTTTATTATTTGAAAACTTGTAAGAATTTAATTATAGTTAACATAAATTAAATTTTTTCATATATTTTTCTAAAATTTAAAATTAAACCTTAATAATTATTTTAAAGATTTATATTTACTAAAATTTTCAAAAAGTTATTTATAATTATTAATTAGTTCCCTGTTTCCTTTAAAGTTAAAAGTTTAATTAAATTTTGAGACTTTGAAAAAAATTAAAAATGTTCATATATAACAAATATTTATCATTTTAAAAGATATTAATCACTAGTAGTGAATATGAAATGTCGTATAGATTATTTTTTTTACCAATCTTAATATTAATAGGAAAATATGTATATTTAAATTTACTTACATCGTCAGCAACGCTAAAAGAATGATTTCGCGAATCTAAAGTTTTTACTGTGAAATCAATCATTGTCTTCCAGATTTATATCTGTTAAAAGAAAAGAAAAATTTAAAAAAATATTCATTATTATTATTATTATTATATATATATATATACCTATATATATATATGTGCATATATATATAATATATATATATATATATATATATATATATATAAATATAAGTAATATTTATTAATAGAATATTAATAAATAATTGAATGTAAGTTTATAAATAGGTAATAAATTTATACATTAAATATATAATAAAAAGAATAAAAATGAATTTTGATGTCAAAAGCGAAATAAAATTAAAATGCAATGAAACGTAAATTTGAAGCCATGATTGGTTACCTGAAAATTTCTAGTCAATAAATAAATCTATTCCTAATAGAATTGCTGAGCTTTTATGTTATTAAAATAATTTTAATTTCTCCGAAAAAAACAATGCTTGAAAATTCCTAATATTTATCAATTAATTATTTAGAAATAACACAAACTGTCTAAAGAATTAGTTTTTCCAATGATGACTTCGTTCATCCAATATCCATTCATTATCGACATAGCAGTTTAAGGGCAAAACGTTTGAGAAGAAAACCACACAAGATGACAACTTAAATTTATTAATAATATTACTTACTATTTATCAAGAGAATTTTAAAAAAGAACATTTGTTTTTTCTATTAAAATATTAATAAAATAAATAATTAAAGAAAATTATAAATTAAATTTAATAAACCTCTGCGCGGATTGTTCAAATCAAATATATTTTATATAAAAAAAAATATGAAATAAATTTGTTTTCTTTAATTTATTATCTTATATTTTTTCAAATATAATTGTATTTAAGATGCACATTTATTATATCTTTTTGTATTCCAGGAGTTGTACGTATTTGAGAAGGCTCAAAAAACCATCAAAGTTTAAATTTTTCCTACTTGAATGAAAGGAGCCTTTAAAAATTTTGCAAATATGTTTAACAATCATTGTTACATAATATGAAAGTTGTAAAATTAAAAGAAAATTGTAAAAGATGCACGTCTCTATGGAGATTGCTCTAAATTATATGGAGATTGCTCTAAATTATTTATAATAATAAGTTGACTTGTAGCCAAGCGCAGAGCCAACCGACAGTTTGAAATAAATTAATTTTCAGCTACAGAAACAATTTCAAATAATTTAAATGTATCTATTAATGAAAAAAAAAACAGATATGGATATAACATAAATATTTTTAATTTTATTTTATTTATAATATATAAGGAGGGTCTGGCTGTAACGTCATGAAGGGCTGGGTGACGTCATATAATTTTAAATTAAGAAAAAATTAAGATGATTTTCCCGAGGATAAAACCAAAACAAAGTGCATGATTTGTGGGGATATGTAAAAAAATCTCCTCATGTGAAATTTGGTGTGAAAATAACCCTTCCCTTCCTATCGTCGATCGGTAATACTACCACTTCCGGATATGCACCAAAAGTGGATCAATTCATCATACTGATGCATTAAGTTAATACACAAAATTTCATCAAAATCCGTTGAGCCGTTCAAGCTGTACACATCTACGGATGGACAGACGGACAGACATCATGCTAAAAATACTTTTTTCTGTTAAGAAAATGCATGATTCGTGGAGATATGTAAAAATCTCCACATGTGAAATTTGGTGTGAAAACAATACCTCCCTTACTATCGTCAGTCGGTAAAAAAGTTATTAATTTTATTAATATTATAAATCACTAGGGTTGCCATATTTTTTCACTGACCAACCGGGACAGTTCTGTCTATTTTACTTTAGGTTTAGGGATGTCGGTTTCGGGGGGGGGGGGAGGGGGTTATGAAAACAGCAATGTAAAAAACACTTAAAATATAGAATAGATAATAAGCATCCATACTTAGTGCAACAAAATTTGCATTTATTAAATCATTCTTTAATTCTTCCAGCGCTCAAGGTGCTATTACATTTAATATTATAGCCTCTCATTTGGTTTTTCTCAATTAAAATCTTGGTTCAAAAAATTTGTATTACTGTGTTACTTGCCAAAACGTTACTAATCACACAAGAGCAGATTAATCATTCTCTGATCTAATAACTTTGCTCAATTATTTCCAAGAAACTGTGCCCTGAATCTATAAACCGGGACAATTTCAACAACCGGGCTGGACGCCGGGAAAACTCAGTATATCCGGGAATGTCCCGGCGAAACCGGGACGTATGGCAAGTCTATAAATCACCAACTAAACAAAACTAAAAACAAAAGTGTTATTTTCATCTTTCTTTCTTTAATGATCATTCCATGTATAAAAACCCAAAAAACATATATGATTTCAAATAGTTCATAAGACTTGCTGAGAGTGGGATGGGATGGGTATTCTTTGCGGCACCGAAACTGACGAGTTGATGAAAAGCTATTAATCATGTCATTGGCGAATTACTCACTAGGCCAGCGTTTTCCAACCTGTGGGACGCGCCTCCCCTGGGGCGCGCGAAGGTATTAGAACCAATTTTAAGTGCACGTGAACTTTTGAAAATTTTTGATTTTTTTTCAATTTTTTTCAATATGGTTCTAAAAATAGGCCCACATCTTTATATTTATATTATTTCAGAAATGTGCGCGACTATTGAAAAAGGAAATTAGATTATTACAAAAATTAAGGGGACGCAAGAATTTTTTTTAAAAAAAGGGGGGCACCGGTACAGAAAGGTTGGAAACCACTGCACTAGGCAGAGAAGTGGTCCCATAATTTAAAAATACTAAAACTATTTTTTTGTAAAAATTATATTTATTTAAAAAATATTTTCTGAATTTGTATTTATTCAAGATATGAGTAAATAAAATTTTATTTGCAAACTATTTTTTTCCATATAAGTTTTTATTTTTTCTTATTCTTACTATACAAAATATTAACGAACACAAAAAAAAGAAATTCTATCAGTAGATTTAAGTGGGAGTTGTCGGGACATGAGAAAGTACTGGAACGCGTTCCGGTTCTGAAAAAAGGTAAGGGGACGTCGTTCCCCCGCGTTCCTCTCTCAATACACCACTGGTGCTGGGAAAGTAAAAATAAAAAATATATTTATAAAAAAATAAACCTTGAATTTTCAATATAACAATTTTAATTTAATCTTTTTAATAAAAAATTAAATATTCTGGTTTATTTTTTGATGTTTCATCACTATTTGAACAAATCATTCAAAATGGCTTAACGATTTTGTTCTAATTTCAGTGGAATCTTTAAAAAATATTTTTTTTAGAAAAATTTATTTTACATCTTGTATATTATATATTTATATTTACTACATGTGTAATTATAAAAAAATAAATTTGAAATTTATTTATTTATTATTAAAAATTTAAAATAGTATTTAAAAATTTACTATATTTAGTGCAACTATTACTTGATACTGAACTTTTTTAAATACATTCAATTTACAGACAATTCATATTCTTAATTTTGTATTTTGATATATTTAATATTTATTAATATTAATATTTTTAAATAAATCAAAGAGACAGGTTATTAGGGGTTGGGGGGGGGGGGGGTAATTTAAAAAAATATTTCTTAAACTATATTTTGTATTTCAAAAAATATCAAAAATCATTATAAATAATAAAAATAAAATAATGTTATTTAATGTTTGTAAAATATTTTTTTGAATTTTCTATAAATTAATTATAGTTCTTACTTAATCATTTTATTTTTAGAATGAAAGTTTCAATCATTGTAGTTTTTTAAACTATTCTATAGTTATTAGGTTAAATTAATAAAATTATATTTTAAAATTTTATTTATTTTATTATATTATAAATTAATAGTAATCGTATACATTTTTCAATTTTTTTTATTTATTTTAATTTTAATATAAAAACTTTAAATTAACATAAACAGATATTTTATATTATTTTTAATATTTGGTATATTTTATTTTTATCTAAGTTCTTTAATAAAGATGTAAATAAATATTAAAATCCAAATTTATTTAAAAATGCATATTGAAAAAAATACTTTCCTAAATAAATTCCTTGAAATTATTAAAGAAAAGATTTATGTAAATAAAAATAAATAATTTCTAAGTAAACCCCAATGACCGGAAAAAATAAGTATTTCATTCTTATTCCAAAAATTATTCAGAGAAAATTATAAATTCTTTTAATAACATTATCATTTTATTACAATTTCAATTGTTTTACTAAATAAAATGGAAAAAAGTGCAATGATTACACCTTCTAATCCTAATCCAAATCAAATGGATTCAAATGTTTCACAATCTTTACAGAAAACTAAATTAAATTTAGATATAACATGTCTAATAGCCTATGTTTCTTCATTGTGTGACGAGGAATCTTTAAATCACTTTAATGATCCAATATTTATAAGACAAGCTTTATATGAAGAAAAAACGCCAGTTAAGAAAAAATTGGATTCTTATTTTGAAGGTATTTTTATTTTAAACTTCTCCCAAAGAAAAACAATATATATATATATATATATAAGCAAAATATTTAAAATAATATTTTAATAAATATTTGAATTATGCATTTAAGGAAAAACTTTGTGTGCTTGTAAATCAGCAGTAGAATCTTTTAAAAAAATTATAGAATCATTAGCTGGACCTAAAGAAAAAAATCGAGCTGATGAATTATTAAAAAATATAGAAATAATAGACGACAAAATGTCTTTAAGGGTATCTAAATTAAAAGTTGGAAAAAAAATAAAAAACCTTACAAAACTTATTTTTGGTACGGGAGATTATTATAATATGACCACAGTATCCTCGAATAGGAAATTTATATTATTTTCAATACATCAGGTTTGTATAAAATTAAAATAAAATACCATAATGAATTAATGTAAAGTACCAAAGTGTAAATAAACTTTTAATATCTAAAACTAATTAAAGAAAAATAGCCATCATACATATAGTATAGTATTTAAATCATTAAAGAATGAGAAGACCAATAGTTCGTTAAATTTATAAATGTCTAAAATTGAAAATGTCTTTTAATCAGACATCCGTGAAAAACTAGTAATTAGTAAGCAAATGTAAATGTTATACTCTTCTAAATAAGCTGCTAAATAATTATAGATTATTTTACTTCAAAATAAAAATTATTCTTTTATATTAAATTTAAAGTCAATAGACTCATACTCTTTCTCAATATTAGTATATTAATATATATTCCATTTCACTTATTATATATTGTTTTTTTTATTTATTTTTTTAGGGTCTTAATTTACAAATATTTCTACATGAACCAAGATCTTTGGCAGAAAAACACATCAATTAAATTTTATAAAAATTATTTTTATTTAAATTTATAAATTGTTTATTGCATTGATTTTCTTAAATATGAAAAATAATATTTCTTTCTTTGAGCTATTGTTTCAATATCAACATCTGATTTTCCATAAATGATATCGTATACAGAATATTTTTGTGTATTAACGTTATATTTGAACAAATAGAAAAGGTGATCTTAATAATGTCAGATTTTCTTATCAAAATAATAATTGTTATCTATAGATCAGAGAATTATAAAATATAGATTATATAATATGCCAGATTTCAGAAAACAAATTATTTCCATCCATTTTATCATTTTAAATAAAATTGATTTTCTAAATCATTTAAAATTGTTTTATTTTTTTCCTAATACTCATTTACATTTATCTCTAAATAAAACAAGATCTTGGAATAATATAACATTTAAATTATATTTCACCAACATAATTTTTCAATAGACTCTATTTTAATTTTTATTTTATAAAACTCGCTCGATATTCTGAAATTTAAAAAATATTAATTATTTTATATAATAAAAATAACAATTTCATTATTTTACCCATGATTTCATTTAATCTTTTTGGAAATTTCTCTTTTGCTTCATTAATAGCCTCTTTAGATAAGTTTTCCTTGCCCATTAACCAATAAGCTTTTGATCTAAAGAGAAGAGCTCGAAGACTATTGTGATTTGCCTTTAAAGCCCATTCACAATCTTGAAGAGCTTTTTCATATAATCCTAGTTCAATTCTTGTTAAAGCTCGATTTGTCCATAATATACAACTATCTTTTACTTTCTCTAAAGCCTATGAATAAATTTTTTAAGTATTAAATAAAATCATTACAAAAATATATAGATATCATTAGATATTTAAAACCTTATCATAATGAAATAAAGCTTCCTCATATTTTTTTTCTTTAAAATATTTATTTCCTATTTCTTTATGATAATTCGCTTCTTGATATCTCTCTTTTCGATTTAGAGCTCTCTTTTTGGCATCTTTTTCAGTGATTTTCATAAACATCACTTAAAAGTAAATATACAATGAATAAAAAAATATCAGGAAGAAGAAAAAGAAAATTGAATATATTAAATATATAAATAGTATTATCAACATTCAATCAATTAATTAAAACAAGTTAAATTTAAGTTTCATTTTTTCCACAAATTTATGATTGGTTTATTATTAAAAATTGTTGTGAATAATTATTCAAGTTTTTAATTTATATAAAATATTTCAATAATAATTTGAAGTAAGAAATCAATACATTGACTCATTTGTCCTTTTTGATTTGCTTCATCTTCTTCTATTACAACTGGATTGAAAATAGATCTTTTAGAATTAACTTTTAAATCATCTTCTTCAATTTGTCTATCATCATTTCTTTCATAAAGATATAAATCAGCTTTTCTTATTCCTTTCTTTTGAATTTGTTTATCATTAGAAGCAAGATCGTTGACAATTTGACCTAAAAATATAATTTATTAAGTAATAAATTTAATATAATTGATTATATATACTTATATAAATATTTACTAATTTCATTCACTCTATTTTCAAAATTGTCAAACTCTGGGCCTAAATCAATTTTAAATTTTTCTTCCAAGTTTTGAAATTCTGGATTATCCATATTATTGATTGTAGAGGTGGGATTTTATTTAATCTCTATGGAAACAAAAAAAATGTATGCTACTCAAAATCAAACAATTTCGTTATAAGTTAAATTTGATATTCTATTTTTTATAATTATATCATGCTTTTAAAGATTATTTATTCTTACAATTTACAATTAGAATAAAATAAAGGTTTAAGAAAAACAATTATATTTTAAAAAGTAATATTTAATAAATATCAATTACATTTTTATTTAATATAAATGAATATATTTTTGGAGATAATGGCAGTCTATTTTATTTTAAAAATGAGTAATCTTCAATGATCTAATAAATATTAATATTTGGATATAGCTCTCCACAAAATAATAGTTTTTTTAATACGTTTCATGACTCAGTAAATCCAATTATTTTGTGGATGAAAACTTTTCCAAAAATATGATGAGGCTGCTAAATCTATTTAAAAATCAGCCTAGATCTTTTTCCAAAGATATAAAATAAGTTATTTTCAGTCTATTTTATTTGAGTAAGCGAACACACATTAAATATGAGATAAATATAACAACATACAGTCTGTTTAAAGGTAACTGGCAATAATGCCTTATTTATAAATATATAATAGTTATAATTGTATAGCAAAAATATAATTAAAACAACATTTAAAAATAAAAATATGTTCAAGATATTTTAAATGGTAACATTAAATAAATGCGTAGTAGAGAAATATTTATTTTTCAGTTCTTAATAATATCTTATCTAAAATTATAGTTCTTTCCAATACATAACTAGGAACTTTCATTATATAAGTATTTCTTTTATAAAAATTAGAATAATTAAGTAAAGAAGTATAAAATTTATTTAATAAATAAAAATAAACTTTAAAAAGTTATGTTTTCGGTGGATTTAATGTTGTACGTATTTAAAATCAAATCACAAATGATACATGCGAATATCCGTCATATTTAATAAAAATATATAAACTATCAAATATTATTTAAATTAAATTTTTGTTTATGAAATAAGAAGTATATGATATACATTAAAAAAAAATATATAAATCTTTAATATTAAAATATCTTTCTCTCTAAAATTAAATACTAATTTGTAAGTCTTATTCAATAAAATATAAAACATCAGAGAATAATACTAAAAAATCTAGAAAAAATATTTATTTCTAAACTTGTATTTTAAATAATATCTTAAATTGGCACTTGGTTATGATTATAATCTATAATGAACATTTTTTTTTATAAAATGCTCAAATTTGTTCTAGGGGGTGATCATTCATTTAAATCTCAAAATTAATTTTTTTCTATAATTTAAATTTAACAAACACACAAATTTATAGAATATTTTCAAAAACAAGTAATATTATCTGAATTTCTAGATGTATTTGAATATTACATATAAAAAAATGATTTTCGCACCCCCGTAAGAAAATCTTAATTCACCATTATCTCCATATTTAATTTATTATATTTTACAAATTAACAATTTTTTCATCATGAACATTTTTCTAAATAGCAACTAACATATCTAGAAAACTTTTAAACAAATCTATAACAATTTCATTATTTTTCTTATTGTATGCGTATTTGACTAATTTCTCTAGTTTTTCTTTTTAATCTTTAATGAAATAGATATTTTACGTAAACTAAGCAAAAATTCCAAAGTTAAAAATTAATTTCAAAGGAAAAAGTAAAAAAAATGAATGAAATTTATAATGTTTTGTTCCATTCTTCTTGAGATGGCGATGAATTGGCTTTTAATGATTCTATACCAAACTTTCGTTTTCTCAATTTATCTTCATTGTTTAATTTTATTCTAATTGCTTCTTTAACGCTATATTCAGAAACATTAAATCTCTCCACAACTGAACCTATAAAATAAATTTAAAACAATTTGTGACAGTCTATTTTTAATATATATTTATTTGAATATAATTATACTTACGGATAATTCGAGAAACTTTAAACTTATCTAAAGGAGGCTTTGATGTTCCAGTACCATTCAGGGTGTGCGTAGCTAAAATATCTCGACCAAAAACAGACATTAATAAAATATTTGTATATTTTTTGAATTCTCCACAAGTCATAAGTTGAAGATGAAGTTTTTTTGATGATAATATAGCATCCAGAGGATCAGGTCCCTCTTGAGAAGTAGATGGGGATGGTTGATTTTCTAAATTTGTATTAAAAAAATCATGCCTTGACCAAGCATTTAGCATTTGGTCAACATATATAGGTTTACTTTGGATATTTTCTTTATGTAAACTTTCTTGATTATTATGAGGAGAATCTTCTAAGAATGTTGATTTTATTGATTTCTTTCTTTTAGGAATAATAGATATATTACCAGATTTGACTGAAATCAAAATACATAGATATCAATAAATTTTTTGGATCTTAACTTTTTAACAAAAATTTATAGATATATATATATATATATAAAACTTTTATAATGAATTAAATTAAATACCTGACTCTGCAATGTTAGAAGAAAAATTGATTTGATCAAATGGATCTTCAACGGCTAAAATAAACATACAAATAGACCCTTTTAATAAATGTATATAAGATAACATTTAAACTTAAAGAAAATAACTTATTTTACCATTAAAAGATTGTATATGAGGGATCATATCAATTTCCATTATATTATGATTAGAATTATCATGTTCTGCCTTTTCTTCTTTAAAATAATTCTAAAATTATATTTAAAAAAAACTAAGTAATTTTTAATTATTAGATATGTAGATATTAATGTTTTTATGTTGAATATTAAGTAAAATTATAAATAAATAGAAAATATTTGTAATAGATGTAAGATATATTATATTATATAAATAAAATTAATTTTTAATTAAAAATAATTAATTAATAATTGTAAAAATGATTTTCAAAAAATACATTATAAGTAAAAAAACTTATGGCTAACCTTAACATTAAGGAAAATATAAGATAATATTACAATTTCAAAATATTAAAAGATAATTTTTACTCTCTTTTCTATTCCTGTCTTTGCTAAATATAAAATAAAACTCACTTGTTCAGTTTTTAAATTATTCACAATTGAGGAATATTCATTGGGCGAAGTTTTTTTATTCTTATTTCCATCATTTTCAATTTCATTTTGATTATAAGATTTATTATTTTGTACTGCATCCTAATGCAAAAAAGTAAAATACAAACAATTAAGATAAAATCATTATTTATTAAGTGATTAATGTTTACTTCAATGGTATCAGAAGTTTCGATGTCGGATAAACCTCTAATTCCCAATTGTTTTGCAGCCTTTATAAATTGATGCAATCGTTCTCTTTCAATTTTTACTTCCCCTTGATACATATAGTGTAATAAACATCTTAAATCATTGGCAGAAATATCAGACAGTATTATAATAGGATGTTGACATGGATTATCCTAATTATAAATCAAAATTATTAAATTATTTATTCGATTATACATATTTAATTTTGTTTTTATTATTATTACCTTTAAAAGTTGTTTTAAATATGAACTGCAAGCTGATAAAACTACTTTATGGGCTTTGAGAGTTTCCTCTCTACAAGTTAAAGTTACATCAACAAATTCAGAATCAGTAAAATTCGATTCCAATGATTGAATAATATTTTCTGAAAAGGTATTCCAGCTTAAGCAGAGTTGCGTTTGGTCAGCCATCTAAGGAATAAAATATTTTTTTAAAAAAAGTTAATTTGTAAAAGTAATTATTTATTTTAATAAAATAAATAAGCTTTATTCAACAATGAACAAAGTATAAATAAACCTAAAAGGTGATTACTTTATATATTAATGTTTTTTATATTTAAAAAATAAATATTTTTTAAATTCTAGTTTAAAAGCACATAAATTCTATATATTTTTATAATTAACTTTGTATTTAAATAAACAGTGCTATAAAAATTTATGTAATAAAAATTTGAAAATAATAATTTATTAACATACTTAAATGCAATTTATAAATTAAAGATGTGTAAAATCATTTAAATTTTATATTAAAAAATGTATACTCACAGTAAACAATATTTTTTTGTTAAAAAATTTAAAAAATGTCTATTTCTTTGTCAAAATAAATTCATTAAAATAATAAAAAAATTGAAAATATAAATTTTCACTTTTTAATTCATAAAACAAAAATAATGGTTCATTTAAAAATATAACTTTACTAATTGAACATGTAAAAATATGTCAGGTTAGTTTGTTTTTATATACACAAAAAAAAAAAAAAAAAAAAAAAAAAAGTTTATTAAAGTGGTCAGTAGATGGCCTAAAGTTTGGTATTTATTTTTAATCAATTAACAATTATTTTACTTTTAAAATATTTTAGAAATTTTGAATTAAATAATTTAAAATATTTATAAAATTATTCAAATATAATTTATTATTTTTTATTTATAGGATTATATAAAAATAATGATATTTTATTAATTCTCTTTAAAAAATACATATTTAAAATTATAAAGCGAGGTTTTTTTAGGTAGATTTGGTATATAAATTTTTTAAAGAATGTTTATTATTTATTTTATACAATTTAAAAAATAAAAAAATAAAACATTTTTTTGTAATTATTATAATAATCGTCTTTATAATAAAATTAAATATAAATACTTTCCGTTGAAAGAAAACATGTTTTTAAAAAAATTATGTATTATTGTAATAATTATACTTAGAAATTAAATAGTTAATACAAGAATTTGTTTTTTGAATAGAAAGCTAGAAAATAAATATTTTATCAACATCATGTATAATTATAAAGGTCATCGCTCCTGTGTTCCAGATGAAGGGGAGATTTCTTAAAATAAATACCATTAAATATTTTATTTTTACTTTTAAAACTCTTTCTTTAAAATGATAGCTTAAGTATATAGATCGAAAATGTTTTGTAGCATATACATTATAATTCATTATTAATAATATTAATTTCTTTAAAAAAAAAATTCTGAAAATAAATTTATGGATATTCGATTAAATATTGGTAAAATTTATTAACTATAATTAAATAATACCTATATTACGAGTATAAGAAAATTGTTAAGTTTAATGACTGATTTCCATGGAAATGTTTAAGATATCGTAAGTCTTATTTAGAATCCAAAATGAATTAAATTCATATTTAAAAAATTAATAATACTCTCGTATTTAAAAAAGTAAAATATTCCCCAAAAGATTAAAAAAAATCAATTTTCATCATTTAAAATTACTAATTTGCTATGAAATTTTTAAGATATCGTAAACATTTAAATTGAGTCTTACTTATTTAGAATTCAAAATGGATTAAATTCATATTTAAAAAATTAATAATACTCTCGTATTTAAAAAAGTAGAAATATTCCCCAAAAGATTTTAAAAAAATCAATTTTCATCATTTAAAATGACTGATTTCCATGGAAATTTTTAAGATAACGTAAACATTTAAATTGAGTCTTATTTAGATTCCAAAATGGATTAAATTCACATTTAATACATTATATAGAATTACATTTTTCTAATTTTTTAAATTCATTATTTTGTAAATAAAATTAGAATCTAATTTTATATCGCTTCTGGTATTAAGTTACAGTTTTACAGTTTACATTAATATTATTGGGTTGTTCGGAAAGTAATTTCGTTTTTCTTTTTTTTGAAAACTGAAAGATAATTTTCGTATAATGAATAAATATTTCCTGGCAAAAAACAGATTCAGATGATTTTTTTAATTTCTTTATTTGAAGTAAAGGTTTTACCGTTCAAAAAAATCAACGAAAGACTTTCTCGAGTTTTTATCAGCTTCAACCTGCCTTCCATTACTTGATGCATCTTCGACATCAAAATTGCCTTATCTAAATTTTGCAAACCAGTTCTAGCACTGGCTTATTGTCAAAATATTTTCTCCGTACATATCCGTTAATTTCTTTATAGTTTGAAAAGCATTTTACCTTTTCTATAGACTAAAATATATGACGAAAATGCTGTTTATTATTTAAAAGGGCACCAATCATAAAACTACTGCTTTGATTAAAACTAAATCAGCTCTCCAAACATATAACGATTATACGGCCTAAGTGTTAAGTTGTAAATATAATTAACTCCTCTGGCGGAAAAAACGATATTACTTCCCGGACAAACTATTAGTTGGAGATTTCATTTCAAATCATATCAATTTTAAATTTTCAAGATTTGATGTAGCATTTTTAAATACGCTAAGTTACTGAATACACTTTGAATAATTCATTTAAAGATTTAAACATAGTAAATTTTCAATTTTCACAGTGAGTTATTTATAAGATATGAAGGCGCCATTGGGTGTGTAGGAAGCGAACCTGCCTCACATTCTAATGGTCCCAGGTTGTAGTCCCGGGCCTGGCAAGGGAAATTCCCTTGCCAGGTCTATGGGACGGAGTCAACCCAGCCTCCGGGAACAACATTGATAGCGCCTCCGATCAAGAAAATCAAGGTAAAGGTTGAGAGGACCCGTTCTACTGATCATAAGACACCTCATTGATATAACCGGCTTGATAGGCGTTGTCCTTGCGTAGGACGTACATAGTCAGAGGTTATTTATTAGATAGTTGTGTTTTTCTAGCAGTTAAATATAGAAAAACATTTAAAATAAATACTAAATGTGATTAATAAAGTAATATTATATTATGTATATACACAGGCTTATGTGAAATATCTCAACAGATGATGATGATTCTGAATTATACGATGAAGAGCCTCATAATCTCGCAGCACACTTTTAAAATCTCGCAGCACACTAAAGTGGTTGAGAATCACTGGTTTAGAGGAAAAAAAAAATGAAAACGTGGTAGGTAATGATCCACTTCCGGATTAGCTACATTTCTCCAAATTTTATAAAAAAACTACGAATTTTGAATAATGCCCGTATACGAAATTTCATGATTCTAGCTCAATCCGTTTTGGCGTAATCCTGTCTACATACATAGACATTTTTCTCAATCTTAGTGAAAATGACACATGACCCTTCAAAACGAATAAAAACATCAAAATCTGGACATCGACAATTTGTGATCGCAATACTATCTCTGGCGAGATAGTATAAAATAAGTATATCCCATTAATTAATTATAATAAAACAACCATTTCAAATATATAATATAGGTATATATATATATTTAGTGTAGCTTGTATCAACTAAACAATTTATAGATGATTTTGTTAGGACATTTATAAAAATTTATTAGAAAGATAAAAAAAATAACTTTTCAAATAAATACTGTTTTATGATTTGATATTAAATTGTTCAAATAGGCGAATATAAAAATATAAGCTGAGTATTAATAAAGGATTACGGATAATCTTTGGTTGTTGAAGGACGGGGAGATGTTAGGAGAATAATAACTAACATAATTTTGTATAAAATAAAAATTGTATTATATAATTTTAATTAAAAGATCTCTCTCTAACTGTCAAAAATAGGTATTAAAATTTCACTTCTGGACAATATACTAAAGTTTTACCAAAATATATTTGGGTCAAATCACCTATGGATAAAAATTTGATTCAAATTATACAAATATAAAATTAAAATTAATAAGAATTAAAAAGAATCTACATGCAATACTCGTATCAGTATTGACAAAAATTGAATCTATTTCTAAAGATATTTTCTCTAATATTTTTTTTATCATTTCAATATATATTTTTACATTTAAGATATGAAAAAATAATTATTAAACAATTTTTTATTATTTAGGAAATTTTAGATTACTACATATATAACCTAATAACAATAAATATATATATAGTAGACTCACAAAATATAAATTTTAATTTTTTTTGATTTTATTCTATTTTTATATATTTAATTGATCTCTTTAAATAAATTAAAATGTATTTTTTTTGTATAGTAGTTAATGAATTTTAATGTATAATTGGGGAAATCATATTTAAAATTATAATTATTCATAAAATAGTGTAGATTCTAGATTATTATTAAATTAAACTTGATTACAATTACAAAAAAATAAATAAATTGAATATCTTTTTAGATCAATAATCAATTTAAAATATTTAAAATAAAATTGAAATACTTATATATACATTCTTAATACAGAAATAGCTATAGCCTTTAATAAAAATTGAAATTTTTGTCAAAATCAGTTATTTTCTAGTAATTATGGCTCATTATAAGTAGGTACATAAATATATATAACATTATCAGTAAAAAATTAAATACAGTGTTATTATAAAAGAATGGTGCGGTTTTTAACATAGTTTAAATAAAAACAAAATAACTTACCGTTTGTTTTTTATTTTTCGAATTTGTCTTCTCAATAATTTTTACATAATTAATACATTTCAATAGGTGCACCTTTAGACGCTAGACAAATGTCCATACTTTAGTTAACATTTCTTCGTTTATGGTTGTCAGTGTTTCATTATCTCGCCAGAGATAGATTGCGATCACGAAAATTTTCGATGTCGAGATTTTGATGTTCCTGAATCATTTCCACTAAGGTTGAGAAAAATGTCTCTGTGTGTGTGTGTATGTATGTATGTAGACAAGTTTACGCAAAAACGGTTTGAGCTAGAATCATGAAATTTGGTATACGGGCATACTTCAAAATTCGTAGTTTTCTATCAACTTTTGAGAAATGTAGCTCAACCGAAAGAGGGTCATTACCTACAACATTTTGATTTTTTTTCCTCTAAAGTGACCGTAAAAATAAAGATATATTCTTGAGTTTTTCACATGATTAAAAATTGTATAAAACTGCTATATATAGAATTTCAATTTGATTGAATCTCTGAAAGTATCAGAATTAATTTTTTAACACTGCAAACCACGCGCCAACACGTGACATGGTGCCATCAACAAACAAATGCGCTGATTTAATAAATATTATTTATTAATTTTAATTTATAATTAATTAAATTTAATTTAAATATAAAATATATTAATTAATCCAATTCAAATTTGCGAGATAGTCGAGTGGAGACACTCCATCTTTTTACCGACCGACGATAGTAAGGGAGGTATTGTTTTTAAGTGGTTTAGAAACCATTAACGAAGAAATGTTATCTAATGTTTGGACATTTGTCGAGCGACTAAAGAAACACCAATTGAAATTAATTAATTATGTAAAAAAACTTTTTGAGACGACAAATTTGAGAAATAAAAAATATTAACTGTAAGTAATTTTGTTTTTATTTAAACCATGTTCAAAACCGCACCATTCTTTTATGATAACCCTGTATAATACTTTAGATTTTAGACGTTTATATAAACGTTTTAATATAATATTTTAATAAATCTTCACAAGATGTTTTTTAATACAATTTTTTTAAAACTCATAATAAATTCTTTCATTGATTGAATACAATATAAATTATTTAATATACATTTAACATTACATATTTAATCTATCTAATATAATACAAATAATGTTCATTTCAAAAATTAAAAGGAACGTTTTGACGATTTCAGTGTTTATGCCGATGCCGATGTCCTGATGCCGCAACAGACGTGAGCACCATTGTCGATGATTCTGATGAAAATAAAATGTTATTCTATTATTTTTAATAAATTTTCTAGCAATTTAAATTATTACGAGATTACCTGATGAAATTCGTTGATTTAAAAGTGCTTCAATTTCTTCAGGCGACTTTTTTGGTCTATCAGGAATATCCATTGTATGTAAATCTATTACAGGAAACAATGGAACATCACTAAAAATGGGCTTAGATGAATTTTCGTTGAATTTGAGACGTCTAACCAAAATTCCCGGGATTGGTCGGAGAAAGGCTAAAATTATGAAAATAAATAATTAAACAAATAAATAAGCAGAAAACAAAATTTAATATATAAAGATGTTAATAATTTTCTATCTATCTATCTATATTAGTGATTCTCAACCTGGGCGATATAGCCCCCTAGGGGCGATTATTAGATTATACGATTTTGGGGGGCGAAAACATTTTCAACTCTAAAAAAAGGTAAGATGATTTAAACATTTTCGCTTCTTTTCAATTTTTTCAATATGGATCTAAAAATAAAATAAAATAAGCTGGAGTGTCTCCACTCGACTATCTCGCAAATTTGAATTGGATTAATTAACATATATTATATTTAAATTAAATTTATTTAATTATAAATTAAAATTAATAAATAATATTTATTAAATCAGCGCATGTTTGGCTCTTTGTTGATGATACCACGTCACGTGTTGGCGCGTGAGATTGGCAGTGTTAAAAAATTAATTCTGGTACTTTCAGCGATTCAATCAAGCTGAAATTCTATATATAACAGTTTTATACAATTTTGAATCATGTGAAAAATTATCAAACATATATTATTATCTTTTTTTTACGGTCACTTTAGAGGAAAAAAATCAAAACGTTGTAGGTAATGACCCTCTGCCGGTTGAGCTACATTTCTTAAAAGTTGATAGAAAACTATGAATTTTGAATAATGCTTATGTACCAAATTTCATGAATCTAGCTCAAACCGTTTTTGCGTAATCTTGTCTACAAACACACACATTTTTCTCAACCTTAGTGAAAATGATTCAGGAACCTTCAAAACATAAAAACATCAAAATCTCGACATCGAAAATTTTGGTGTTTGCAATACTATCTCTGGCGAGATCGTAAAAAAAAAGATTAATTTTTAATTTATTTCAACCCTTCTCCAATTAACCTACATTTAATAACTTTTGAAACAGAGAACAATATATTTAGTTTGGATGAATTTATTTATTTTAAAAAATTTAGTTAAGAAAATTTTGAAATTCATCTACAAGATCTAACATTTTTTCGCATCCCAAATCATATTGATTTATTAGTATATAATTTGATTTGATTTGTTATTAACATTCTAAAATTTCCTATTTATACAGGAAAAAAAAGATGAATAATATAATATATTTAAAATTTTTATTTTATTTTTACTATCTCGCCAGAGAACAGTTTGAGTTAGAATAGAATTAGTTTTCTATCAACTTTCGGAAGAGGAACATTATCTACCACGTTTGCATTTTTTCCTCTAAACTGAATGTAAATATAAGGATATATTTTTGATAGTTTTTCCACGTGATTAAAAATTGTATAAAACTGCATTATACAGAATTTCAGCTTGATTGAATCGCTGAAAGTACCGGAATTAATTTTTTAACACGTAGATTGCAAATCACGCGCCAGCAAGTGACGTGGTATCATCAACAAAGAGCCAAACCACGCTGGGGCGCTTGTATACGATTAAAATAATATCCCTGTTTAATACATATTCAAATCGCACTATCCATTGAAATACTCGTATATGTAATTGTATACACATTGAACATCCCATATAAGAGATTTAACGGGTCATCCTTTGCTACGTCCCCGTCGAATACCTGGTAATGTATTTCATTTTTATCAACACTATGATAAAAGTTAATTGCAGCTAAAAGCAGTTGAAAACAAATGCTATTTCATAAATTTTTGCAACTCACAAAAATATAGTATTGAGTTAAAGTCTTCTTATTTCAATAAGTGAAACCTTAATTAAATCCTATGATCGGATAGAATAAAATTTTAATTAATTTTCAAATATAGAAAAAAAGCTTGATTATCCAATCAAATTTGTGAGATAGTCGAGTGGAGATACTCCAGATTTTTTTTTATTAAATTCACATCTATTACCTATTCTATATATCAATTAAACACAAATTTAATTTAATAAACACCCGATTCTTCCTTTCTACTCATATATAAACTTGAGAAATAAATAAGAGAAAAGATTAAGAGAAAAAAACAAATCTGTGATGAATAAAATCTTATAAAGTGTTAGCTATTTAAATTATTGATATAAATAGAATTCATTACAGATCTTAAACTTAATTAATTAGAGTAGTGATTCTTATCCTTTTTTTTACCGAGGCACACTTTTTACTGTTTAAAAATTTGGCGGCACACAAAGAAAAAGATAAGTGTAAAAGTTTACCAAATTGAAAAAAGTGGTCACAAATACGGTTTACCTTTTATTTTAGAACCATATTGAAAAAATTTACAAAGTCGGAAATGTTTAAGAACCTAGTCCCAAAAAGGTTTTACCTTTTTTTAGAACCAAATTGAAAAAATTTAGAAAAAAGTCGGAAATGTTTAAGAGCATCATAATCTCCCGGCACACTTTTGAAAATCTTGCGGCATACTAAAGTGCCGCGGCACAGTGGTTGAGAATCACTGAATTAGAGAATACAATACCACAAATTGTTCTATTGTAAATAAATATTAATGAAATTATTTTATGAAAAGGATAAAAGGGGAGGGATCACACACTCACATGCCTTAGACCCGCAGTCCATCGGTACAAGATAATCTCGTGCTTGTAATATGTTATTTTCATCATCTTCAACCTGGGAAAAAAATAATAACAATTTATAATAAATAAAATATATTGAAATTTTATAAATAATAAAATATATTGAAATTTTATAAATAATAAAATTAATTGTAAAAATTTTATTTTCTAGGTCCTTATTTTACATTTCATTTCTTATTTATTTTCTATCAGATTAATTTAATATTCATTTTAGGTTATTTGAAAGGTTAGCCAGGAGTTATTTTTAACAATTTTTTATTTATTAAAAAAGTGAAAAAAATTGAAAAAAAAATAATAAATAATTAAATCAGTAGGTTAAAGGTATTTTATTAGAAACAAACACTCGATTTTAGTTTGAATATAAATTTTAGAAAACTTTATGATCATTTCGAAAGTTGGTATTAATCTAATACATATCATCTAATCCAGTGATACTCAACTTTTTTTTTACAGCGGCACACTTTTACGGATTAAAAATTTAGCGGCACACAAAGAAAAAGATAAGTGTAAAAGTTATTTACTTATTTTCGATATTGAAAAAATTGAAAAAAGTCAAAAATGTTTAAGAGCCTTAAGTTTAAGCTCACAAAAATGCCGCGGCACAGTGGTTGAGAATCACTGATCTAATCTGATGATGACGTAACTAATTGAATGTGTCTGAACAATATTAAAATTTTCTGTAATTATATCTCTATCTCTGTGGCTCTACAGAACTCGAAAGTTCTTGGCCGCAGCAAATACACTGCTCCAAATATCCCTATCCTGAGCCACAACCCTCCAATCCCTACCCTCACGTCCCTTTCTACATTATCCACCCACCGCGACCTTGGTCTTCCAAGTTATTTATATTTAAGTCGTCTGCGTAACCTAATACTTGAATTTTTTTGTTTAATTGGATTCCGTTTGATTTCCCCCCCCCCCCAATTTATCTAATTACATATTCCAGTACTAAATTATTTAAAATTGGTGATAATGCGTCTCCTTGTTTTAACCCATTCCGAATTTCGAAAGGTTCTGACAATTGATTCACGTATCTTACTCTTCCTTTACTTCCTTTAAGACAAATTTGAATCATAGGTACTAGTTTTTTCGAAATTCCCATTAAGATCAAACTTTGAAAAAGTTTTTCCCGGTCTATTGAGTCGTTTACTTTTCTAAAGTCTACAAAAAATTGGTAAACAGAAATATCTAATATCTGCCTTAATGAAAATATCTGATCTAAAGTTGATCGATTTGGCCTGAATCCGCATTGATATTCTCTTAATATTTCCTCTGCATATGGTTGTAATTTTAATAAAATATCTGTAATCATAGTATCTCGTAAATTATTCTTTATAATTTTTTAATAATTTAGAAAAATATTATTTTTTATGAAACCCCGCGAAGTTTATTGATGGCTAATCCAATTGTGGTAATACCAAAGAATTAAGAGTGGATAAAATATATATGGAGATGGTTTAAGAAAGGGACGTTTGGATAAGTTTGATTGCTGCAAGCACAAATTTTCAAATTTTATCAGATACCACCCCACAGAGTTTGATAATTTAAATTACTACCTGTATTGAAATGCCAAGGTTAGGTTCTTTATTTCTCCAAGCTTTTGCTGCACTTTTAATATTAAATTCCATCCATTCTGAAACAACTGCTGGAACCATTTTGGAATCCAATAATTTTTTCTTTACTGTTAACACAATAATAACCAATAATTAATTAAAATTATAAGTTATGTTAAAGTACCATAAAGTAATAAAGATGAAACAAATAAATAATAAATTTGATATCTTGGTATTTTACCCAACTATGCGAGATAATGTGCTAAATTCTACTAAGATTGCGTTAAAGTAAGTAAGTAATAATAACAATAGAAGTGGATAAAATTATCTATAAATTGATTCATATAAAATTTTCTAAATTTTTATTAATTTGACCATTTTATTTTTTTATTTATTTATTTATGAATGGATTTAAGCGAAAATGTTGCCAGGTCGTTAGCACCCCAATAGAAGCTTAATTATAAAATTTGGTCATGATCGGTTTACCGTTTTTGACCGTAATTTTGTTCACAACATTTCTGCAACACACACACACACACACACACTTGTGTCAACAGGAAACCACTTTTAGAATAAAAATGATATGAAACGTGGAGAACTGTGAAAAAACACCTACCGGAAATGATTCGATATTATAAGATTTTTAATCTCAAAAAACTTATACATTTTTCCGATTGAAAAGTAAAAATCAATAATACTATATAAGTCAGAAATTTAGGTTTCAAAGAACGGCTACGAAATTATATATCTGACAATGAGTTATGCTAACTTACCACTTATACTTTTTCTAAACTAACGATATTAAGAGCACTTTACTCTTGAGAAAGGTCCTTCGTGTAAACATTTGTGTATGTGTGTAATAATTATGAAAATAAAAACCATCTTAATAATAAATTCAGGGAACTTCCATATTTTAAAAAACTAAAAAAAATTAACAACATTAGAGATTGCATTTTAATTCCTTATTCACTCTATCAATCAATCCCTAAGTCAGTGGTTTCCAACCTGTGGGGCGCGCCTCCCTTGGGGGGCGCGAGACTGTTGCAAGGGGGACGCAAAGGAAATTCAAGTACCCGCAAACTTTTGAAAATTTTTATCCAATATGGTTCTAAAAAAAAAGATAAGATGATTTTGCGATGCTCTGAACCATGGCCCACCCCTGTTCCCTGTTGTAATATTATTTCAGAAATGTGTTAGGGGGCGCAAGAATTTTTTTTAGAAAAAGGGGGGCGCCGGTACAGAAAGGTTGGAAACCACTGCCTTAAGTGCTAAATCCCCCCCTCTACAATATTTATTTATAATTTCTTTTGAAAGAATAATAATAATTTATTAGCAAATAAATGTTTCCTTTTCTATTTTGCTAATTAATTTTTAATTTTTACTAAATTAAGATTTTATATTTTCTAAATTAATGTCTTTTAAAATTTGTCAATTTGTTGTAATATCCAAATAATTTAAAAAAAAAAATCATTTTATAAGTAGATTTTAAATTATGAATAATTAAATTAAAAATTTATATATAATTTGGTATTGATATAAAATATATAGATTATTTTAATAACTTACCTAATTGATTTTTTTGTGCCTTTGAGAACCAATAAATAGATACTCGAATTTTACTTTCATCTTCAATTTTATTTGATGAACAAGTGGCTTCAGTAGGTTGCGATGCCTTGTTAATAATAAATAAATATACTGTAAGTTTAATTAGTCTATAATTGCAATATTTATTACAATTTAAAGATTAATAATCTTTTTTAATAAAAATAATATAAGATTTACAGGTCCGGGCTTCCCCTTAAAAAGGCCCAGAAAGAAAGAAAAACATAAAATATTAATTTAAACTAAATAAATATTTCAATATAATGTATACTTCATAGTTAGGAAACATAAATAAAGAAAAAATAATTGATATTATTTTCAAAATAATATTTGTTTTTAACAAATTACTTAAAAACAAAACAAATCAAAAAAATAATCAAAATTTTATTACATCACAATCTAAAACAGGAAAATATATTTATTTAATATATCTGAGGGCATATTATAGTTGAGCACAGATATAATTTTTAATTAATTATAATTTAATGTACGAATTTTAAGCACGTGTTACAGTTACAAAATATTCAAAACAATATTGTGGAATTATATTGAATGTTTTTGTTTCGCTCTTCTCTCGTGACAAGAAATGTGTTAATCCATTAAAATAGTAAAAAATTAGTTCTAAATTCTTCGACAAGATTTGTGGGTAATTGATTTTTGGCCAATTGAGAAAATAATGTTTTACTCTTTCTAACAAATTTCTCAGGGAGAAACCTGAATTTTTTTTCTTTTAATGACAGACTAATTTTGATGACATAAGAAGAAATAATTCTTTTATTGATCAAAATTTATTATAGTACGTATATACTGAAATATTTAAAAGTTCGTAATTTATATAACTAGTATTATAAGTTTCTTCTTTCAGATTGAATATAATGGGTCTGGTAAAAAGTTTGCGACTTTTTTTCCTATAGACAAATTCAAATTCAAATTACCCTGAAAATACAGATCCAGAATATCGCCATCACAAAATATTCATTTGAAAGGAGACACTTCAAGAATTAGATTGAATGTCAAAACATGGAACTTGGTTTAGTAGTTCAAAAGTTATTTGCGTTTAACCATGGAGAAAAATAATGAAAAAATTCGATATATTTTGCAATATTATTATAACAAAGTTAAGAGCGCTTCACAGGATTAAGGAAAAATTTTTACTATATACGGTGAAGGTACTGTTTCAAAAACTACTGCAAAGAAATGGTTCACTCACTTTTGTCCTGGAAATTTTGATATATATGAAAGATGAGTTGCGCTCTAGTCATTAAAAAAGTTGGGTAATGGTTAAGGATATATGTCAGCTCTCAGATTTTGATGAAACTTCGCCACCAAAAAGTTGATGGAATTTTTGAGAAAGTCGATCAACATAGGCATATTAGCTGGGTCGATATTGTTAATGATCTAGATTTTAGTCCATAGGTTCCCAAACTTTTTTTGTCTTGGATCCCTTGGCATGTTTTTCGGTTTTGGGTAGACCCCCTAAATTGATTTTGATTTTTTATAAACGATTTACCTTTTTTTTTTTTTAGAAACATATTGGAAAAAAATCAAAAAATGTGTCAAAAGTCACGACGGAAAAACGATTTACCTTTTTTTTTAAAGACATATTCAAAAAATCCATGTCGGAAAACACGTGGACCCCGTGGACCCCCATTCCATTTTCATTTCATAGACCCCCAAATTTGTTATTCGCTGACCTGGACCCCCTAGGGGTTAAAATAGACCCCCAGGGGTCCATATACACCACTTTGGGAACCTATGATCTAGACTCTAGACATTACCCACAAAACGATTTTAAACATTTACTTAAAGCTGGTTACAAAAAAATGCTAGATGTTTGATTATGAAAAACATTTTAGATCGGATCAATATCTGCGATGCGCTGCTAAAATGAAATGAAACCGAGCCTTTTCTGAAAAGTATCAGAACTGGTGATGGTATGCATATTTTGTTTAAACAAATTTATTTTCATATATAAAAAACGAGCTGAATTTTAATAAAAAAAAAAAGACCGCGAACTTTTTTCCAGGCCCAATAAACTTATATTTAGCGAATCGTTAAAAGTCAACGTTAAAAACGAATTATTCTTGAATTGAAAAAAATATATATTAATATTTTTAGCATTCTTATTTTTATTTTAAATTTAATGATCTTTATAATTATTTCTACTTAATTTTAAGAAATAAAAAAACTAACATTGGAACGTTTATAAAGGCGTAGTTTTGCAGCAAGTATATGCGAGGTACCTTCTAATGAACTAGGAAAGCTTAAATTGAAGAATAGATTCAGAGATAATTTGTCTGTCCACGCTTCAGAATCAATATTACGCGGCTGCTCACCTGAAACCCAATGCGAAACAAGAAATTATTACTATAATATAATTATAATTTATAATAATAATTAAAGTCGCTACATTAATGTCATATTAAATTATCTTTATTATAAAAAAATATTTTATTCACTTTCAAATACTCTAAAAGAATTTAAATAACAAATTTTCAAAAAAGCTATCACTAAAGAACCAATATTTTTTTATAAACAATATAAACAAAATTGATAATTATCAATCAATTGGTTTTTTCAGTTTACCATGACAAGACACTTCGGTGGTGAAAATTGATAATTAACTTTAGAAAAAAAATTGCAAAAAAAAAAACTATAAAACTAGGTGGTAAGAGAAAGTTGTGTGATGCTCTTGCTCAGAAAAATATTAATAATAATAAAATTTCGAGATTCGACTTTCTTTGGGTTCCTTTTTCAAATTCAAAATAAAAATATGCCAGTGCACATCATCTTTTGTACAATATTTTATTTTAATTTGTTACTTTCTATGAAAATTTTAATATCAAATATAGAACGATTGGTATATAGATACATATTTATAGGTAAAAGGCGCCTTTGGGTGTGTGGGTATCGAAACTGCTTCACATTCACATGGTTCCGGGTTCAAGTCCAGGGCCTGGCAATGGAATTTCCCTAGCTAGGGTCTATGGGACGGAGTCAACCCAGCCTCCTGGAACAATATTGGGGAAAAGCTACTTGATAGCGCCTTCGATCAAGAAAATCAAGGTAAAGGTTGAGAGGACCCGTTTTACTGATCATAGGACACCTCATTGATATAACCGGCTTGATAGGCGTTGTCCTTGCGTAGGACGTACAATGTCAGAGGTTTTATTTTTATATTTATATGTAAAAAGAAAATGTAAGTTAATTATTCAAATTGATTCATTTTTTTTATTTTAATTTTATTTTTAGTTTTTTATTTTAGAGATACGTTTTAATTTTTTTTTTTAATTTAAAAAATAAACAAACATAAATATTAGTAGAAAACATTTTTAGACTAACAGTAAATATTGAGCAGTTTGTCCAATAAAAAAAAATCTTATTTTGAAATGGAACGTTTTGAACGGCATGCTTTTCGATTTTAGATTATAAAATGTTCAAGGTGATATAATTTATTTTTAACTTTTATTGGAAAACACCAAAATTTAGATTTTTATGTTTTTTTTTTTATAATTCTTTTTTAAACGCTTTTTTAAGTTAGTTTACCAAGTATATTTAAATTTTTTTTTTAAAGCTTATATAAATATTTAGCTTCTCTGATATTTTTGAAAAAATTGCTACCCACCTGTTTCTAATTATATTCAATCATATAAATATAAAACTTACATGTTGGATAGAAGCTCTGTCCCTTTTCAGGGTAGACATCACCCGCTGCCCATGGATTGGGTTCAAGAAAGTTGCGTGTTGTCATGAAACCCGGATCAAGACTGCGATTGGCAGATGAGGGTGGCACATCACCCACAATAGACAACACCTGGCTTCGGATGGAGTCTAGACGATATTGTTTATTCCTAAACACAGAAATAACTAAATTATTTATTTAAAATAAGCTGGAGTGTCTTCACTCGACTATCTCGTAAATTTGAATTGGATTAATTAACATAGATTATATTTAAATTAAATTAAATTAATTATAAATTAAAATTAATAAATAATATTTATTAAATCAGCGCATTTGTTTGTTGATGGCACCACGTCACGTGTTGGCGCGTGATTTGCAGTCGTGTTAAAAAATTAATTCTGGTACTTTCAGAAATTCAATCAAATTGAAATTCTATATATAGCAGTTTTATACAATTTTTAATCATGGGAAAAATTATCAAACATCTATCTTTATTTTTACGGTCACTTTAGAGGAAAAAAAAATCAAAACGTTGTAGGTAATGACCCTCTTCCGGTTGAGCTACATTTCTCAAAAGTTGATAGAAAACTATGAATTTTGAATTAATGCTCATGTACCACATTTCATTGTTCTAGCTCAAAACGTTTTTGCGTAATCTTGTCTACATACCCACACACACACAGACATTTTTCTCAACCTTAGTGAAAATGACTCAGGGACCTTCAAAAAAAACGTATAAAAAAACCAAAATCTCAACATCGAAAATTTTCTTGATCGTAATACTATCTCTGACGAGATAGTAAAAAGAAAGATAATAAAAGTAAAATACATAAGGTCTATGCATTTTGGATTAAATCCAACTGTATTTATCTATATAATCTTAGATAAAGAAATATAAACAAACGCAGCTTTTTTATTGGATTTGTCTCCATCCCAAATAAATAAAAAAAAAAATTTTTCAACATATAATAATTAATATTTAATAGATTTAATGAAGCAATCAAATCTCTATTATGTGATTTGAATAAATTTGATCTTTAGAACAAGTGGAAGCAATTATGTTTAAAATAATTTATTTTTAACGAGTTGCTTCTTCTTTAAACTTTTCAACGTGCCTTGAGAATTAATACGCGTATATAAACAAGTGGATTAAGAGAAAAAGTTAAAAATTCTTTACAAATTCAATTATATATTAATACTAGCTGCCCCGAGCGCCTTCGGCGCTCTCCGCACCTAGACGGGGGCTCCGCCCCCTGTACCCCCCCGAGTGGTACATAGTATTTGGTTAAGAGTAGTAAAAGGTTTTCATCCATTTTGTTTCAATCAGTATATTACATAAAACATTCATTTCTTTTTGTGTTCTTATTTAAAATATATTTTAATTATATATATTATTATTGTATATTATTGTATATGTTATATCTATCTATCTCTGTGTGACTCTAAGGAACTCGAAAGTACTTGGCCGCAGCAACCACATTTCTCCAAGTGTCCCTATCTTGAGCCCTTGCCCCATCTCTCTTACGTCCCTTCCTACGCGTCCTTGGTCTTCCAAGCGGACGTTTTCCAATCGGTCTCCGCACCGTTTTCCAATCCATATCTTTTTCCTCTCCCATTCTAGCCACGTCTCCTCCCTATCGCAGCTTTTTCGCTTTTATAACCCTAACTATTTCTGAAGATGCATAGAGGTCATGCCATTCCCCGTTATGCAGTCTCCGCCATTCCCCGGTGACCTCACCTTTCTTTGGCCAATATATGCTGGAAAGAATACTCTGAATCTACTCTCATCTCCCAGGGTCATAGACCATGCGTCCCACCCATATAATACAACAGGCAGGCAAAATAATTGGTTTATATATTTTAATTTTGATTCCTTTTGATAATAATTTTGATGAGATAACCCTCTTTACTGCATGATAACAGGCGTTTCCCGATTTCTACCTCGATTTAAATTTTCTCAAATATTATTATCCTTCTACATATTCAAATTCTACATTTTGTATATTAAGATTTTGTTAATAAATATATTTTCTTATCACTATTAATTTCAATCTGAATTAGAAGAAAATTATAAATTGCCTCCTCTTCCAGCCCATTTATCTATCCAGGAATCTTAATTTCGTAACACTCCGTTTTTTTTAAAATTTAAAATAGAAGGAGAAAAATAGTTTTAAATTATATTCGAATGGTCTATTATATTCTATATATGAGTATTTTTTTCTGAATTTAATACTAAGTTGATTTTCAAAATTTTCCATTCGTTATGCATATGATTGATTACATGTGTTAAAATTTAAAAAAATTCAAATATTCTAATTTTTAATTTTATATACAATTTAATATTATTTTTTATTAATATCATATCAAAAAAGAGAATTTATTAAAAATTAAAAATAAAAAAAGAAGCCTATTAATAAAAAAATATAAAAAAGACATAAATTTAAAACATCTCGTTTATATCATTTGTCTAAAAAAACATATTTTAATTAACCAAGAAATCATTTTTGCACTTAAAATATATTTGTAATTAATAATTGAAACAAAAACAAAAATAATATAATTTAGTCATTTTAATTGACGATTAGAAAATATTTTTGTGTTCATAAAAGTTTAAAAATAATATATTCTGTTTTTTTAAGCTTTCACTTTCAAATAGAAAAGAAGAAATATTCAAATATATATAAAGAATTAAGTTAAATATGATCTAAATATTTTATTAAATAAATTTAAATGACAACTTTTAGAATAAATTATTTAATTTAATTGATATTTGAATATTAGAATTTAAAATAAAAAGTGAAATATTATAATAATTTTTAAATTCTGAGCACAGAGCATCCAGCTGCAATATGCAGACAAAAACCTTTTTTATATATATACATAGATAGTTGACGCTAGGGATGGCAATATGGGTTTTTCCAAGAAGGAAGAGAAAGTTAATATCATTTTAAATGAATGAATGGATGAAAATTCAAATTTTATATATAGTTTTTATATTTGTTTATTTATTCACAAAAAATTAATTGACATAATTATTAATTTAATAAAATAAAATTTAATATTAAAATTTAATAAAATACAATTTAATAATAAAATTTAATTTAATAAAATACAATTTAATAATAAAATTTAATTTAATAAAATAAAATTATTTTAATAATAAAATTTAATTTAATAAAATATTAAAATAATAAAAATTAATAAATTTTAAAAAAAAATATATAATACTTAAAGAAAAAAATGTGCCTTTGCAAGTTTCGAACTCAGGGTGCAAAGTCATAAGAAGACGCGCTAGCTCGCTCGGCCAGGAACCGCTTTTGTTTAGAAGCTTCTTATAAGGGTATATATAAGATTTCAAATTTTTGCCACCAGCGCCTCTATGAGCTAGTATGGTAACTAAACTATTTTTAATTAATTAGCATTTCCTGGACACACCTTACCAATTAGCGGTTTTCTAAAGGAAGTCTGACATGCCCTGAGACCTACTGAATATACATAAAAAATTTCATAAGAATCGGTCAAGCCGTTTCGGAGGAGTATGATTTCAAAGTTTTGTGACACGAGAATTTTATATATAAGATAACTATATATTAGTTGATTTCTCTTATACATTATCTGCATATTGCTCAAAATTTAAACATTTTTGTATAACATCACCTTTCGCGAAATTATAGGACAGAGCCGATTATAATAGTGTTTTACTAGCATATGAGGGTGGGGTGAAAAGTTTCCAGCCTGACCAAGAAAAACGATGTTTTTAAATTTTTTTTCCTATATTTTTCAACATAATCTCCATCAACACAGATATATTTCTTATAACGGTGTTCTAATTAATTACATTAATTAATTAATTAAATTTGATTTAATTTAATTTAAGTCTCAACAACAGTTATGAATCGACGAAAAAATTCGAGTGGATTACGCCTGCAGCGCCAAATTGTCGGTAGAAATGGTTTTTTGAAGCTGTTTTTGGTCTAACGTTAGCAAACGCGGCACCCAAGCAGCACACAGCTTTCCATATTCAAATGGTTGTGCAAAATATTTCGCACACGTTCAGCTGACATCGTACAGTTCTCAGCTATCTTGAATGTTAAAAAAAAGCAAAAAAAAAATTTACAAACATCGTTTTTCTTGGTCAAGCCGGAAACATTTCACCCCACCCTCGTATAAATTATACCAGTATATCAATAAAACAAAAAAAACCTCTGACTTTGTACGTCCTACGCAAGGACAACGCCTATCAAGTCGGTTATATGAATGAGGTGTCCTATGATCAGTAGAACGGGTCCTGTCAACCTTTATCTTGATTATCTTGATCGGAGGCGCTATCAAGTAGCTTGTCCCCAATGTTGTTCCAGGAGGCTGGGTTAACTCCGTCCCATAGACCCCAGCTAGAGAAATTACAACCTTGGACCATTAGAATGTGAGGCAGGTTCGCTACCTACACACCCAATGGCGCCTTCATATCTTATAAATAACTCACTGTGAAAAAATATTATTATGGACAGACATCATGCTAAAAATACTTTTTTCGGTTAACAATGGAGAAAGAAGCTAACGAAAAGTTTGTTTATAAGAAAACCAATTGAGAAACGTGAGCTAAGTAGACAATATCAAGGTGGACTTAATAGAATTTGAATTGGATAAAGAGATGAGTCATGATATGTACAGTTGTAGGAATATGTTTGCTGTATCTAATGAGGTTTACAGACCGACGAGAGTAAGGGGGATATTAGTTTCACACCAAATTTCACATGTGGCGATTTTACATATCATGCATGCATTTTGTGAAATTTTCGGAAATTTTTCACTTAAGATGTAGTAGTAATAATTAATAATTGAGTAATTAAAAAAATAATTAAAAAAATAAAAAATAATTATTTACTTTTTTTATTAGTATTATACAATGTTTACAAATATAAATCCCTTAATCTCTCTAAAAAAACAAACAAACAAATACGGTTTGGTAATTGTTTTGCAAGGATTGTAAATTGTAAGTATTGTTATTTTTTTCTAAAATATTTGAAATTTTTTAATGTTTTGTCGTTTAATTACCGACCGATGATAGTAAGGGAGGTATTGTTTTCACACCAAATTTCGTTATTTTCACACCAAATTTCACATGAGAGTTTTTACACATCACCACGAATCATGCACTTTGTATTGATTTTATCCTCGAGAAAAATCATCTTCATTAGTTTTTTCTTAATTTAAAATTATATGACGTCATCCAGTCATTCATGACGTCACAGCCTGGTCTTACATATATATTATAAATAAAATAAAATTAAAAATATTTATGTTATATCCATATCTGTTTTTTATTAAATTAATAGATATTGTATTGATATTGTATGATATATTTGAAATTGTTTCTGTAGCTGGAAATTAATTTACTTCAAATCGTCGGTCGGTTTGGACCTGGCAACAGGTCAACTTATTTAATCTATTTTCGTGTTTAATTTTTATTAATTTATTAAATTATATTTATTTATTCATTGTTCTTTTATTAATTAATGTTTAGATATTTTTATAATTTTTAATATTTTTTTAATGCATCAGTAGCATGAATTCATCAACTTTTGGTGTTTATCCGGAAACCGGAAGTGGCAGTTTACAAAGTATTAATTTTATATTCATTGTCGGAAATTTTAATAAAATAGTAATAATTAATAATTGAGTAATTAAACTAAAAATAAAAACCAAGATAATATCATTTAGTCATTTTAATTCAAGTTTGAAAATATTTTTTTTATACTTTATATATATATACCAATAATGTTGTTTGGAAATTAATTTATTTCAAATCGTCGGTCGGTTCTGTGCCTGGCCACAGCTCATATTTTTATAATTATATAGATACCTACATATATGATAATATAATCACTGAGGTAGGAATATATATATATATATATATATATATATATATATATATATTTTATATTCTCATTTTTTGTTTATAATTAGCTATTAAATTTTTCATTTTATGTTGAAAAAATCAAAGACAATTATTAAAATTAATAACTAAAGATAAATAAAATTCATATTCCATTTCTATTAATCATTAACTTGATTAGTTGCTTGCTTTACCGTTAGGAAATAAAATTCTCCCCACTTAACAACATACATACATGGATCTTGTATGCATTGTGAAAGTATTCCTGCAAAGATTTGTACTTTTTTTTTAGAGATTTTCTAAAAGTAAATTAACATATAAATAAATTTAAAAATTTAATATTTTTTTTAATTCATTGTTTTATAATATTTAAATATTCATTATAATGATAATAAATAAATGAATATGTTGATTGGTAGAAAATTTTTGGTTATTTGATATTAAATTAGGAAGGACATATTTAGACTATAGACTAAAAAACTCTTAAATAAGCTGGAGTGTCTCCACTCAACTATGTCGCAAATTTGAATTGGATTAAATAACATAATATATTATATTTAAATTAAATTATAAATTAAAATTAATAAAAATTATTATTAAAACAGCGCGTGTTGATAGCACCACGTCACGTGTTGGCTCGTGAGATTTGCAGTGTTAAAAATTTAATTCCGGTACTTCTACTTGATTTCTTAACCTCTAAAGTGACCGTAAAAATAAAAATATATGATAGTTGATAGTTTTTCACATGATTAAAAAGTGTATAAAACTTCTATATATAGAATTTCAGCTTGATTGAATCGCTGAAAGTACCAGAATTCAAATCTCACGCGCCAACACGTGACGTGGTGCCATTAACCAAGAGCCAAACATGCGCTGTTTTAATAAATATTATTTATTAATTTTAATTTATAATTTAATTAATTTAATTTAATATATGTTATATAATCCAATAAAAATTTGCGAGATAGTCGAGTGGAGACACTCCGGATTTTTATTCTTAATTCAATCCTTGTTATTGTTGTTGTTGTTTTTTTTTGGTTTTTTTAAATTGTTGCGCGCACAGATGAGCGAGAATGGGGTTGGGAAACAATGGATGGGGCAGAAAGGTAAGGTGTGAGAAAAAGAGAATCTCCTAGTAATTATATTTGTGTCGAGCGACGTAATGTCTGGCCAGTAATGGTTGACCACATTCTCCCAGGACACTCAGACGTACGCACACCCACTTGCAAACTAACTGCTCTCTCAGCTCTATCGTCTACGAAACATGTGCTCCGTCTAGCCGTCTAGACTTCGGCTAGACAGCCTCCTAGACACGCACGGTCCCACACCCTAGATGTCACCTCAATGACAACCGCCAATCGTTTGCATCCAGTACACGGCGAAACAACTCAACCCAACCGACACGCAAACCAGGCCTTCTGCTCTCCTTCTTCTATCATTTCATGGATTTCGTAGCAACCAACACACCTCCAACTACCTCACCATTCATTTAGCCTAGTCTTGACTCGTCAACAACCCCTTCAATACTCTCCCCCCTATACATCCCAATACATTCATTGCTCTTCAATAATGTAATGATATTCCTTTTTGTATTATCATTTCAAGATTTAAGAACAATTTAATAAAAAATTATATATTTACAATTGACTAATATAATAAAAATAACCTGGAGCGTCTCCACTCGACTATCTCGCAAATTTGAATTGGATTAATTAACATAGATTATATTTAAATTAAATTTAATTAATTATCAATTAAAATTAATAAATAATATTTATTAAATCAGCGCATTTGTTTGTTGATGGCACTACGTGAGTGTTGGCGCGTGATTTTCAGTGTTAAAAAATTAATTGTGGTACTTTCAGAGATTCAATCAAATTGAAATTCTATATATAGAAGTTTTATACACTTTTTAATCATGTGAAAAACTATCAACTATCATATATTTTTATTTTTACGGTCACTTTAGAGGTTAAGAAATCAAGTAGAAGTACCGGAATTAAATTTTTAACACTGCAAATCTCACGAGCCAACACGTGACGTGGTGCTATCAACACGCGCTGTTTTAATAATAATTTTTATTAATTTTAATTTATAATTTAATTTAAATATAATATATTATGTTATTTAATCCAATTCAAATTTGCGACATAGTTGAGTGGAGACACTCCAGCTTATTTATATAGCAGTTTTATACAATTTTGTATCATGTTAAAAACTATCAAACATATATCTTTATTTTTACGGTCACTTTAGAGAAAAAAAATCAAAACGTTGTAGGTAATTAACCTCTTCCGGTTGAACTACAATTCTCAAAAGTTGATAGAAAACTACGAATTTTGAATAATGCCCATGTACCATATGTATCAAAATCTCGACATCGATAATTGTCGTGATCGCAATATTATCTCAGGCGAGATAGTAAAAATAGAAACCACTTCATTACTCATTCCTTGATTATAGTCTAATTTGTCTATTCAACTTTAATTAAAATGCCATAATCAAAGAAATTTAGCTTTGAATCTTAATTCGTTCTCGATTTTCATTGAATTAATAGTGATTGAGTAGATAGAAAATACATAATTAAATTATTTTAAATAACAAATTACCTACTGAAAAGAGAGAAAGAAAATCTTTTGATTAAAGAATTCAGATTATATATCATTAATTTTTGATTATTAAATTTCTGAAAATATAAATGTTTAATATTCTTAATATATATAGGCAATCATTTCTAAATAATCTACAATTTTACCAATTTTTTATAAATAAAAATGAAATCTAATTAAAATTATTTAATTTAGGTATAATATTTAGAAATATATATATATATATATATATATATTTATTGCTCGTGTGAATCTCCGTGATAAATTATTTTTAAATTAATTTTGATTATGGGTAATGCAATTTTCTTACAGACACCAATTTATAAAAACTCTTCTGATACTACGAGGGTAGGTCAATAAGTCAGTAACTTTTTGAATGAAATACAGATTTTTTGATAAAAAATTATATTATTCTCTTATGATCTATATACACTTCATTCAATCGTTTCTCCAATTTTTTCATTCTTTCCAAAAAATAAAATTTGTCGAGGACATCAAAATAGATTTGTTTGTGAGATGATTTCATCGTTGGAGTCCAATCTCTTTCTTCAGGTTTGGAAACAAGAAATAGTCACTCGGGGCTAAATCCGGAGAATATGGGAGATGAAAGAGAAAATTGTATCCCAATTCTCTGTCATGCAAATTCCCTTTTTTCTATTTTCTTCTGAAATCACCAGGTAGTCTGCTTTTAATGGAATAATCAAACAAAAACTAAAAAAACTCAGCTGGTTCCAATTTCGACAGGGGTCAGCTGATAACTGCCTACTGACATGAGCAATATTGCCATTTCATTTAAGAGACGGGAAATTAAAAAATGACGGACTTATTGATTTACCCTCGTATATATACATATATATATATAAATAAAATTCAAATTTATTCTTAAGTATGAATGAGAAATATTTCATCATACAATATTAATAAAATATATATTAATATTAAAATAAAATATCTTTAATGTGAATAGTAATAGATATTATATAATTTAATTTGAAAGAATTATTATACAAGTATATATATTGCATTATACATTTCTTTTTGGGAAAATTCAATGAAACGAAATTCAATTATCATTAATATAATACATACAATATAGTAAATGTAGTATTTAAAATTATACAAAAACAAAAACAAAATATTTTTTTTTCTATAATATACATAATATATAAATGATATTTATTTTATGTATTTAAAGTTTGAAAACAAATAATTTTGTAAAATATAATTACCCACATAAAAAATAAATTGAATTATAAAGCATATTTTTCATATTATGGGACCTGTAAATAAATGCACCCACCCCACATTCGAAATGATCAATCTTAAAGATTTAATTTCAAATCAACTCCTAAAATATTATGTAACCATAATATAAATATAGATTTTACAAATCAATTGTTTTTTTTTATTTGTTTTATAAATGTACTTTAAATATATATATATATATATATATATATATATATATATATGAAAAATTATTAGTTTTCATTAATATAGTCAATAAATAAATATTAATATTATCCTTGTGACTTTTTTTTAGAAAATTCAAAAACACATATATAGAATATGTAGATATGTTTAAGGAAAAAAATTTTTACTATATACGGTGAAGGTACTGTTTCAAAAACTACTTCAAAGAAATTGTTCACTCACTTTTGTCCTGGAAATTTTGATATAAATGAAAAGTCGAATAACATAGGCATATTAGCTGGGTAAATATTGTTAATAATTTAAACATTACCTACAAAACGATTGTTCAAGCTGGTTTATTTACCTTTTTTTTAGAGACATATTCAAAAAATCTTGGACCCCCATCCCATTTTCATTTCATAGACCCCCAAATTTGTTATTCGCTGACGTGGACCCCCTAGGGGTTAAAATAGACCCCCAGGGGTCCATATACACCACTTTGGGAACCTATGATCTAGACTCTAGACATTACCCACAAAACGATTTTAAACATTTACTTAAAGCTGGTTACAAAAAAATGCTAGATGTTTGATTATGAAAAACATTTTAGATCGGATCAATATCTGCGATGCGCTGCTAAAATGAAATGAAACCGAGCCTTTTCTGAAACGTATCCAAACTAGTGATAGTGCGCATATTTTGCATAAATAAATTTATTTTCATATATTAATCTTTGTGCTGTCTCCGTTTTGAATTTTGGCGCAACTGAACTAAAAAAAAGTTCTTGATACGAACATCATTCCTCTATCAAATAATTGTTCTGTTCTCTTTCTTAATTATATTATATCTGATTTCATTGTATTGTATTCTTGGTCACTTCACATCACTGGGGTTAGTTTTGAAAAATCAACTTTTCACAATTTTTAGTTTTTCTGTTCTATTCAAACAAAAAATGTCTCTCTTGCTTCCAGATTGCGCCCTTCTTGATTTTTATAATAATATATTAACTCTAAATATGCCCAAAAATAACAATTATTCATGATCTATACAAGTCAATTTAACAATCAGTATTGATACTAACTTGTCTATTCACATTCTTAGACATCAGGTAATAATAATTTATCAAGGCCATAAAGTAAAGTAAACTTTCTAAATAACATATCGCACCCCCGGAAAGAACAGTGACACAATTAAAAAAATCCCAATTTTGTGTTAAGTACACTGGTAAATGGATCTGTTATACAACTACGAGCATGAAAAATGTCATATCTGTAACTCTAGATTTGTCCGCAATATGGCAGTCGTGTCACCTTTACTTTTAGGTTAGTTGACACTTTTAATTTTCTTTAATTCAATATTGTAGAAATTCAAGGTTTTTTAGTTGTGTCACTGTTCTTGTCGGGGTGCAATATAGTGTTTACATGATATGAAAACAAAAAAAAATAACCTTATTTTAAAAAAAAGATAATAGTTTAATTTTTTACTAAATAATAATTTCATATGAATATGAAAATGTTTCATATTTTCACAAATATTCATTCTGAAAGATTATGAATCCTTTTGTAAACAATCATTATAGCACCATTTTACTATATCGCCAGTATTGCGATCACGAAAATTTGAGATTTTGATGTTTTTATACGTTTTGAATGTACCTGAATCTTTTTCACTAAGGTTGAGAAAAATGTCTGTGTGTGTGTGTGTGTATGTAGACAAGTTACGCAAAAACGGTTTGAGCTAGAATCATGAAATTTGGTATACGGGCATACTTCAAAATTCGTAGTTTTCTATCAACTTTTGAGAAATGTAGCTCAACCCGAAAAGGGTCATTACCTACAACGTTTTGTTTTTTTTTCTCTAAAGTGACCATAAAAATAAAAATATATGTTTGATGATTTTTCACATGATTCAAAATTGTATAAAACTGCTATATATAGAATTTCAGTATGATTGAATCTCTGAAAGTACCAGAATTAATATTTTAACACTGCAAATCTCACGCGCCAACACGTGACGTGGTTCCATCACCAAAGAGCCAAACATGTGCTGGTTTAATAATTATTATTTATTAATTTTATTTTTTAATTTATAATTAATTAAATTTAATTTAAATATAATATTTGTTAAGTAACATTTAATCCAATTCAAATTGCGAGATAGTCGAGTGGAGACACTCCAGCTAATTTCAATTAAAAAAAAGTGTTTTATTTTATATTAAATCTTATTAAGAGTTAAAAAGGATTATAATAATCAAGAAAAAAAACAATCCTTTTTATTATGATGAACTTCAATTGAATAGCATACAATGTATGATAAAAATATTCTATAATAGGCGAGAGAATGATAATGATGGTGTTAGAAGGAGGCAACCAATAGAAGTTCAATCAGACTATGCACGGTTAAGTGCCTGTAATAGTGTGGGTAATAGAAAAGCCCATGTCGTTGCTAGTATGAGTCATTCGCAATACAGACAGTCCATCCATCTATCTCACTATGACATGGACAAAACTGGAAGGCGGGGCTTAATCAATCAAGTCCAACCAACCTAGCACAAGGTTTATAATTTATTATCTTGTATAGAAACAAACGGTTATTTTATAATGCAATTAAATAAAGTATTAATAAATAAATGCGAGACAAGAAAATAAAAAAAAAAAAAAAATTAATGATATAGGTATTAAATATTAATCGATTACAAAAATATAACTATCTGAAGAAATTTGAAATACTTTGAAACTTAAAAAAACATTTTGAAAGCTCTTTATTAAAAGTTTTCTCGGGATTTTGATAAATTAACAAAAGAAGGAAAAAGGTAAAAATCACACACAAAATTATTTATTTTTATTTTTAAACTATATATATATATATTGCTCAGAATTTAAAAATTTTTGCATATCTTCACGATTCATGACCTCTAGAAAATTCAAAAGGGTCTTAATCTGTCTGTCCGGAAAATTGTGACGTTATAGACTCAAAATTAGTTCAACCCAATTATTATGGAATTACATCACAATATTCTTATATCTATATGTACATATATTTGAACATAGGATATAATTTTCATAAATATCTATTTAATAACCGCAGAAATTAATTTTTAAAAATTTCCGACAATGAATATAAAAATCGTAATAAATATTTAAATTTTTATTTTAATTTCTATCATTTCAATTAAATAATTTATTCTATAAATTTTCATTTTAATTAATTTAATAAAATATTTAGATCATAAATTATTATTATTTTTTTTTAAATTATTCTCATTTTATTGGAATATATCCCCTTTGTTATTTAAAAGTCAATGGAATAAATTTTATTCAAACCTAATAAAAAAACACAAAAATTATTTTTTAGTCATAAATATATTTAAAACGTTAATTAAAATGACTAAATTATATTATTTTTGATTTTAGTTTAAATATTTTAACTTCTCGGACTGCCTGCGGCGCTCTTCGCTCCTAGACAAGGGGCTCTGCCACCCTGAACCCTGGAAGTGATACATAGTATTTTGTTGAAAGTTTATATGTAATAAGTTTTCATTTCTATCAGTATATTATAACATTTTGTTTTCTTATTTATAATATATAAGGCGCCATTGGGTGTGCGGGTAGCGAACCTGTCTCACATTCACATGGTCCCGGGTTTAAGTCCCGGGCCTGACAAGGGAATTTCCCTAGCTGGGGTCTATGAGACGGAGTCAACCCAGCCTCCGGGAACAACACTGGGGAAAGGTTACTTGATAGCGCCTCCGATCAAGAAAATCAAGGTAAAGGTTGAGAGGACCCGTTCTACTGATAATAGGACACCTCATTAATATAACCGACTTGGTAGGCGTTGTCCTTGCGTAGGACGTACAAAGTCAGAGGTTTTTTTGTTTTTTTTTTATTTATAATAAATTTTAAATTAGTAATCAGTAAATTAATTATATATATTTTATTGTATATGTTCTAGTAGAGTATAATATTCATTTTTATATTTTTTTTTTCATTGATTTATTGAATATGCGGCATGTTTCTTAATAATAATTATTAATGTTGGAATGAACATAAAAATTAATTTAACAAGGACATTTCATCTTTTACCTGAATTTGAACTTTAACTTAGAAAATTAAATAAAAGTACCTTTATTCCTAAAAAACATGTATACTTACATATATGTAGGCACAAAATAAAAAATAAAAGTTAAATTTATTAATTTATTCATCATAAAATTAAAAATTTATTTAGAATAATGAAATTAACAAATTTATATTTTTTTCTTTTTTATTCTTTTTTTTTAATATGTATAAATAAATAAATAAATAACTTTATGTTTTTATGTCGTTTTTCTTACATAACTAAATGTTTACATATATATGTTATATATGTCGTAGGTCGTAGGTAAATGCCAATTTTAGGAAAATGGTATTTGCCTAGACAAAAGCCATTTGGGTAAATCTTTGTAGGGCAAATAGTTAAGTATATACATAGTTTATATTTAGTTTCACTTTAAGTCAATACATGTAAATGCTTATTATTATGTTGCATAATAAAAAGAAAAATTAAAATTACTCCAATCACAATATTTCACTGGATTTGGTTATACGTGCATAACTATAAGATGCGAGAAAATATAAAAAAATTAAACTTTAATGGAATGAAAATAAATATTAAATTTAAATGTTAGTTTGTTTTTTTGTTTAAATATATTATATAACTAGATTTTTTTTCTAAGCTATTTTATTTAATTATATTTATGTATTAACAAAAAATGTTTTACAGGGATAGAGTAACGTGAAAGAAACGAAGTGGTGTAGAAATGGTTGCCTAATAATCAGGCGTTTCTAGCTCTTAAAAGATCGTAAATGATATTTAAACATCACAGTAATACGAATTTTAAAATATATATATATGTATTGGCAAATACATTCAGCCATATTGATAGCAAATTATTGCTATATAAACAAGTCCTAAAACCAGTGTGGACCTATGATAGTCAGCTCTGGGGCTGTGCTGCAAAGAGCAATCCAAAAATCATCCAACGATGCCATAAAAAACACTAAGGGCTGTTGTCAATGCCCCTTGGTATATTCGAAATGAAGAACTTCACCAAGATCTTAAGATAGAGACAGTAAAAGAAGAAATTCGACGATTTGCAGTAGCTCATCAAAATAGACTGCAAGGGCTACAAACACTGAGGCTGTTCGACTCTTTGACGTAGCCAACCAGACCAGAAGATTAAAAAGGAATTAACACCATGAGCTAATGGATTAAACTGCTCATGTTTGCATGTTTTTAAAATCATTAACTTTATATATTTTCTTTAAATAAATATCACTTATCAGTTAAGGTTTATAACTAGATTGTGATTTGTAAAATTAATAAATAAAAAAAAAATAAAAAAACAGTAATACGAATTTAAGCCTTAATGTTGACTGGAAAATAAGCTTTAAAAAACAATTGAAAATGTTCTTCTTATTAATTACTATCTCGCCAGAGATAGTATTGCATTCACGAAAATTTTCGATGTTGAGATTTTGATGTTTTTATACGTTTTGAAAGTTCCTGAATCATTTTCACTAAGGTTGAGAAAAATGTCTGTCTGCGTGTGTGTATGTAGACAAGATTACGCAAAAACGGTTTGAGCTAGAATCATGAAATTTGGTATACGGGCATACTTCAAAATTCGTAGATTTCTATCAACTTTTGAGAAATGTATTATAGCTCAACCGGAAGTGAGTCATTACCTACAACGTTGTGATTTTTTTTCCTCTAAAGTTGCCGTAAAAATAAAGAGATAAGTATATTTGATAGTTTTTCACATGATTAAAAATTGTATAAAACTGCTATATATAGAATTTCAACTTGATTGAATCGCTGAGAGTACCGGAATTAATTTTTTAACTCTGCAATCACGCGCCAGATTGTGAGGTGGTACCATCAACAAAGAGCCAAACATGCGCTGATTTAATACATATTATTTATTAATTTTAATTTATAATTTATAATTAATTAAATTTAATTTAAATATAATATATTATCTTATTTAATCCAATTCAAATTGCGAGATAGTCGAGTGGAGACACTCCAGCTAATTATAATTAACGATTATGAAATTCGTTTAATTTTTTTAAAACTAGATAAGAATAAAAAAATGGAATGCTTATGCGTAATAATAGGTTTTCAGGCAACTTTATTCAATAATTCCCATATATATTCATACAATTAGTAAAGTATGCATATATTTGTTAAAAGTACCGAGCATTTGTTAAAAATTATATGATTTATTTTAAATAGAAAGGAGAGTTAACAACGTTGACTCCACATTCGATGGATCAGCATACAAATTTTCTAATGTGGGTAAGAAATAAAGAAGTAATTGCAATCTGTTTAATTGACTTTAACAAAACCTTCGGTACAGTTTTTTCACAAAATAATCTCAAAAGAGTTCGATTAAAATCTGGTTAGATTTATATGAAATATGCTTGAAGGCAAATCATTTGTTAAATGTGACAATTCTTCTAATTCTTCTATTCAATGCCAAATCTCAAATGGTTTGCAGCAGGGTACATTTGTAAGTTATATACTGAAAATTCACTAGTATTATTCAAGATGCTTTTATAGCTTGAATAGTCAAAGAGAGTAAGGCATTTTTTTATCATTCTATCATTCCTCTAAATTAAAATTATCAACAAATGTGAAACTATTTTATTTTGGTTTCAAATTACTAAATGTAAGCAAAATACAAAATTAAACTGAAAACAATTTCAAATTAAAATTAACTGACAAAAATAATTTCTCGCAAAAGGATATTCAGATAATTACCTGTTTCTATAGATCAGTGATGGCGAACCTATGATCCGTGGGTCAGACACTGACCCACCCAAGCTTTTAAACTGACCCAAGCTTTGATTTTTATAAATTTTTAAATTTTTTCGATGTGGTTCTAAAAAAAAGGTAAGATGATTTTGTGGCCAAACTTTTGAACATTTTCGATTTTTCTTTTAAATTTTTTTCAATCTGGTTCTAAAAAAAATAAATCATCATCAAAATTTGACCTAATTCTCAAAAAGGTTCGCCATCACTGCCATAGATGAACGTCTTCTATTTGAAAAACATGTCAAAAATCAATTAATTAAAGTCAGACTGGAATTTATGGGATTAAAAAAAGTCATTTTTCTGTCCTTATCGAAAATGGAAAATTAAAAACTGTATGTTATATAGTTTGCTTATTCGGTCAATAATTACGTATGTATGTTGCACATTTGGTTCTATTAAATTACTTCCTTAACGAAATCAATAAAAATAAGAAGGAAAGTTCCAAAAGTGTTGTCTGGGTAACTACACCCCACTCTAATCAGTTTACAAAAAATATTTTAGTAATGAAATAATATACACACAACTCTTCAAACTTATCAAGAATATATATTTTTATAATTAAACTAATTCGTAACTACTTTAGTATTAAATAATTCATATTCGTCGCTGTGTGTTGTAGCTGTGTATATACTTTAGACAAAATCGAATTTCAGACTTTATTCACCTATTTGAACGCAAATGACTACGTCAAAGACACAAATAACATTCCACATCATTTACTATATATTTATTTAAAAAAATGAGCTGTGGCCAGGCACAGAACCTACCGACGATTTGAAATAAATTAATTTCCAAACATTATTGGGATATATATATATATATATATATATACAATTTATATGGTATATATAAAGAATCAAAAAAAAATAATAATATTTTTAAAATTTGAATTAAAATGACTAAATGATATTATCTTGGTTTTTATTTTTAGTTTAATTACTCAATTATTAATTATTACTACTACATTTTAAGTGAAATATTTTCCGACAATGAATATAAAATTAATACTTTGTTAACTACCACTTCCGGGTTCCGAATATAAACCAAAAGTTGATGAATTCATGCTACTGATGCATTAAAAAATGTTAAAAATTATAAAAATATCTAAACATTAGTAATTTAATAAAAAAATAAACCCTAAAATAGATAAAAAAAAAAACAACAACAACTTGTCCAAAGACTCCCCTTGTCGCTTTGTGCCTTTAGTATAAAAGATATTTTGTATTTTCAACAATTTCATATTTCTATTCATAATTTATTATTATTATCCTATTTTAGTGTAATTGTGCATAGCCCGGAGAACAGGTAAAATTGGTTAATTCTAGTAGTGAGGAAAGTTGTAAACACAAATAACATACCATTTGAATTAAGACAGATAAAGGAGAAATGCAGCTAATACATTTCAAAAAATAAAAATATCAAACTATACACTCTTCATCATTCATCGAAAATGAAGGAGAAAAATAACGAATTAATGTCTCATTACTCGTATTCACCAGATTTATCCCCTAATGACTTTTTCTTGTTCCCCACTGTCAAACAACAGCGATTTTCATCACCTCAAGAAGCTGTTGAAGACTTTCAAAACCAAGTTTCTGTAATATCAGAGCTTCAGAGTGAAGAAAATGTTTCCAGAATTGGTTTGAACGAATGCAAAAATGTATAGCCCTTAAAGACGAATATTTTGAGAATCAATAAATCACTTTTTTCCAACTTATTCGTTTCTGTTTCACTTTTTGTAAAAACTTAAAAGGCAACCCTCGTATTTAGGAATTGGTTAAATATACTCCTCGTTCAAAGTTTCGTTTGTGCAGAAAAAGTTTTGCCACAAATGCAGAAATAACACATTTTTTTCATTTAATTCACATCAAATTGAACTTGAAATTAAAAATTGTTTTGATTAAATTTTTGAAACAAGAATGTTGTTGTTGATGTTGAAAAATTTTCAAATAATAATATTCGAAAGGAAACTTGCAGCCTTATATGTAAAGAATTTTAGAAAAAAATCTAGTCGTTTGTTCAGAATGCTTTGAACCTTTTTATACAAATCTAATCAATTTTCTTTTAATATTGAATAGAGTTAATAAAAAATAATGAAGCGATTTTAAACGAAATTGTTTTTGAAAAAAAAAAAAAAAAATACCGAAAATGTTGGCGTAATTCCATTAAATAACTATGTTATGTAGATACGTAACAACAACAATAGAATACGCACCGAAATTTATTGCTGTATTGAAAGTCATTTGTTTACTATGAGATAAGTTATATTTTTTTCATATTCCATCTAATATTTATGGATTTTCTCTCGACACCATTGCATGTATTTGTCTAACTATTTAATGTCTTTGAATGAAAGTTTATATCCCTAAATGAACATTTTAAAACATTTATACTGTCTAAAGTAACCAGAAAAAAAGTTTTGTGGCATTTTGATGAAAATACTTAAATGGGTTTAAAATCCGTAGTGTCGACGGGGGACAAATATCTCCACCCTCAAATTCAGCTAAAATTAATTAATAATTTTATATTTAATGTTAAATTCATGAAATGATTTAATATCCAATGATTAGAGTTCATAGAATTAATTGAAATGTATTAATTTTTTTTTAAATGATAAATTGTTAAATTAAATTCAATAATAAATTTTCTATTTCTCAAAATACAACATCAGTCATTTGTATGCCTTGCGACAACTTGCAATGAAAAGTGAATTTTCTTATGATTATTTGAAATTTATTGAATAGGGTAATTGAGATAATTAGATTATATTATACATTTATATCATAAATATAAATGGTGTATACTGTGTAGAAATGATAGAGATGATAATGTCGATATTTAATACAATTGTATCAGTTAAGGTTTTTCGTCGCATCCAAAGACAATTTTAATTATTGGATTAAATTATTATTATTATTTTTTTTTCATTTCAATCTCTTTTTGATCTAAATAATTATATATATATAGTAGGAGGACAAAATAATACGAACACATGTGAAATAATGAAAAGTCTTTATTAATAGAGAATTAGACAGTATAGAATTAATTCGACGTGGGATAGATGCATAAAGGTCATGGACAGCATTTAATGGAATATTAAACCAATTTTCTTGCAGAGAGGTCTCTAATTCCGAATGTCTGGATAGAGGTAGAAATTGAGAACGAAGTTTGGATTTCAAAATATGTCCATAAATGTTCAATAACATTCAAGTCTGAAGACTGCGGCTCCCACAGCCAAGCGAGATGTTCAAATTCATCCTCATGCCTTTCGAACCATTCTTCTACACACATAACAGTATGGATAGGGGTGTTATAGTCTCGAAAAGTCGGTTGTTCTTTAGGGAATACAGTCTGGGTAAAAGGATGGACATGATCCCCTAGAATGCTTTGGATTTGATTCTCCCATGCAGAATACCAAGGAGTTAAAGACCGCGACAAGCTATCATACTCCAAACCATAATTGAGCCATCCTTATGCTTCACAGACGGCAAGAGGCATTCAAGATGAAACGCTTCTTTGGGCATTCTCCAGACATAAACGCGTCCACAGATGTCAGAAATAGTCTTACCATATTACCTATTTCTACTGCTGTGGAGACCAACCTTTGTAATCTCAACACCAGAACAGAAGTTGCTGTCAAAGGGTTTACAAATAGCTTGAAGATTGAATATCATACACCCAGAAAACTAACTGGTGACTTCATCAGAGTTGGAATCCATCACTAGGAGTTTCGGTGGTCATATGAAATTTTAAATACTTTTGTATTTTTGTGTGTAATTTGAATATATATACAGGATGGCGCAGGGAAACGGGAAATTTGGAACCCGCTCCCATGCGCTGCCACTCTGTACTTGTGTGCAGCTAGATCAACTCAAACTCTAAGTGCTCAGATAGTAAATAATTGTTTTTAAACAACCAAGCTAATATTTATAAAATGTAGATATTTTTAAAGTTTATTTAATTACCTTTAAATTGATATCAATATCAGTGAAATTGATCTATTACTTTATAAATTATGCGATCGGAATAATGGAAATCAAAAAATTGCCGTCCTAGCTCTGCTACTACTGTTCATTTGTAATTGACGTTGAAAATTATGATTGAAAACCGGGCCGCAATACTGAAAGGTGAATATACGGTGCTCTTTGTTAACGTCTTTTAAATAGAAGAAAATACTGTATATATTAAATCTGGTATTTTAGCAGGCAAGGGAACGTTGCTGAGATAATTAAAGACAAAGAATTTTCCCAATCCATGGGGTTGATTTTGTAAATTTTTAAAATTCAATTAAACATCAGTTTAGTATAAATTCTCAAATTATTTTCCAGGAATCTTCAGTTTTCACAATCATACGCTACTCAAGTAAATGGTAAACATGTTTCTTGCCTACCAGTGAAATTTTCTTATATTATTTGCTTTGACTCTTAAATATATGTGTTCCTATTTTACATAAAATTATATATATCTATATATCTATAGATATATAGATATAATAATTAATGAAAAGATACTTTAGAAATTTACATTTTATTTAGGTACTAATTAAATGTAATTCTTTTATAAAATGAAATAAAAACAATTACTGATCAAGTCCATTCAATTCCTAAATGGTTTCGCAAATATTGAAATATTTATGAGTGGAGAAGAATTGAAGGTTCCAGAAACATAGGTTAATAATCTCATGTTATGCCAAAGACTAGATTAGATTATTGAGCTTAATATTATACTCGTATTCATTCATTAGTTTTTTAGATAATTTTTTTTCATATTTTCAAGAAAAAAAGACTATGTAGTGATAAAGTTGTGTATAGAATAAACTATTACAATGCACGTTATCATCAAATTAATGAATAATCAATGAGAAAAGCATAACTTATTCATTATTCGACATGTAGTTAAATTATTTATATAAATAATTTATGCTGAATTTAATTTATCATACATATAAATATATATATATATATAACCTATAGAAAATACTAAAGTACTTTAATATAATAATATTTCATGATGAATTAAAATAATACGTTATTAAATATATTTATAAATATATATAAAATGGTTTTATCCATTTATCCATAAATAAATAAATAAATAAAATATACAATTTATTATTTACTTTTTTATCTCCTCATTCACTTTTATGATTTTCTTAATAAATAAATTAAAATTTCTATATATTATTATACATATCTATAAACAACTCTCCTCCTTCCTCCCTTGTTTTATCTTATTCTTCTTGCCCCTATTGGCCCCTATATTCTTATTATCCAATTCTTTAGGCCAGCGGTTTCTAACCTGCGAGACTGTTGCAAGGGGGGTGCGAAGGAAATTCAAGTGCACGCAAACTTTTGAAAATTTTCAATTTTTTTTTTCAGTATGGTTCTAAAAAAAAGGTCAGATGACTTTTTACCATGGCCCATCCCTGTTCCATGTTGTTATATTATATTATTTCAGAAATGTGTAAGGGGGCGCAAGAATTTTTTTTAGAAAATAGGGGGCGCCGGTACAGAAAGGTTGGAAACCACTGCTTTAGGCAAACAAAATTTATTATAGGTATTATAAAGTTAAATTGGTAACTTATTAAAATTCATTTAGTAACAAATTATTTCATATAATAATTTATTATGAACCCGAAACTAATTTGTATGCATTTAAACATTTTTGCTAGCCTGTTTTATGACCTTATATATATGTGCAAAGGGATGAATACTACTAAAAAGATTCTTATTTTTTAAATATCCTGAATTATGAGGTAAAGTTATTTAGTCATGTACCACGTCTCATATCCATAAGTCAAAAAAGTTGATTCTTTTTCTATTTATGCGTTAATCAATTTTTTCATAGTATCTTAATTTATTTTTTGTCGTGTCTCCTAAAATCCTAATATTATTTAAATCATCCACATAACTTAATAATTGTTATTTTTTTTTTTGGAATTTCAATAAATATAAAAAGGTATTATTGTAGCATGTGTATTCGAGTTTGATCCCCGAGATTGACAAGGGAATTTTTCTCTTTCAGGGGTCACCTACCTACAAGATCAAAATTGGTAAGCTACTTGAAATCAGAACAAGAAATTAGATTAGTTTTCACATTAATATAAACATTTTTAAAAGTTTTTCTTCAATTAATTATCAAAGTTGTATAGAAAAATTAGATCTTATATATATTTACTATTTATTTTATTTCATTTTTAATTATATTATAAATTATATATGTGAGGAAGGGAATTTGGAATGAAATCATTTTGAAGGGTAATGACAATTTAGCAAAGATTTTTTTTTAAATTTTGAATTTTAGAACTTTAAAAGATTGTATTTAATTTGACTCTCTTTTTACCGACCGACGATAGTAAGGGAGGTGTTGTTTATATATTATATACGAGGGTGAAGTGAAAAGTTTCCGGCCTGACCAAGAAAAACGATGTTTGTAAATTTTTTTTTTTTGCTTTTTTTTTAACATTCAAGATAGCTGAGAACTGTACTATGTCAGCTGAACGTGTGCGAAATATTTTGCACAACCATTTGAATATGGAAAGCTGTGTGCTGCGTGGGTGCCGCGTTTGCTAACGTTAGACCAAAAACTGCTTCGAAAAACCATTTCTACCGACAATTTGGCGCTGTAGGCGTAATCCAAACGAATTTTTGGGGCGATTCATAACTGTTGATGAGACTTAAATTAATTAATTAATTAAATTAATTAGAACACCGTTATGAGAAATGTATCAGTGTTGATGGAGATTATGTTGAAAAATATAGCAAAAAAAAATTAAAAACATCGTTTTTCTTGGTGAGGCGGGAAACTTTTCAACCCACCCTCGTATATAATATATACCATATACTTAATGTTTATAATAAACAAAAATCACTCAATCAAAATCTCCAAACCAATTTTTATACAATATATGTAGCTATAATAATAATAATAATAATACTAATTATATGAATATATTTCTAAACTACCTCTATTTGCAATACTTAATTTAACATTACATTAACATTTTTTTTTAATTTTTATGCAAATAATACCAAGATAATACCATTTTAACTCTATTGTCATGAAAATAATCAAAACTCATATTGATTTCAAATTTAGTTATTTGAAGAAAAATAATAACATTTTGTCAATTTTCCTTGACCCCTCTGGGTGAGAATTTTTTCTATGTTGATACCTCTAAAGCAATCTAGGTCTTTAAACACAAACTATTAAATTTGAATAAATTAGAAGATTGCAATCATTCAAGAAAGAAAGAAAAATTAAAATGGCAAATGATATGAATGTGTCATCCGGAATATGTAGGTATACCTTTATCATACATATATAGTATAATAAAGTTGTTTTATTTTTTGTTTAATCATGCAATCTAAACAAAATTCATTCATAACAACAAAAAAAGACTTTAATGGGATGAATTAATTATTTATTATATCATTTAAGAGTTTTGACAAATATTATATAAATAATTATTTGTTATATACGGTTATATTTTATTTATTTAATACTGTTTTTTGTTTTTAGAAAAAAATAATGAATTGTTTAAAAAAAAAATTGTAAACATTAAAAGAAAAAAAAAGAAAAAAAAATGCATCGTGCAAAAGAAAGACAAATTAAAAATTAAAATAATAAATAAATAAATAAATAAATCAGCAGCATTCAATCACGAAAGACAAGAAGAGATGCAAATGAATTCAATCACATGCATTTCCCTTTGCTCTTACCTTTCTATATGATCAGCATCATTATTATTACTGAAATCAAATCAAGTTGCTTATTAATATTTCAAAGATATTATATTTTATTTTGTTTAAAACAAATCAAAATTAATATATATATATATATATATATGTATATGTAAATTATATAAATATATATAATTATATTAAAACATGTTTAAGTGTGTGGAAGAACGTTAGAGGCGCTAGTTATTCTACTTTATTATTTAAATTAATTGTTTGTTTGATTTAATTGTTTCTAATTTATCTTTCTCAATTTAATGGTTTAAAAATAGCTTGTAATTAAATTTATTCTTATAGGGGTATTGTATTTCATTATTTTTATTTTATTATTTATGTATATATTTTTAATATTTGTTTATTTATCCCCCCCCTATAGAATTAAATAAAATCTCTTTCTTATTTAAAAACCAACTTACCTATTTGTTTACTGTAGTACATATATAGGTTTTCTACTAAATATTATCCTTATTTTTATTTTCAAATTTAGAATATTTCTTTGACATGTTCATTTATTTTTTCTATAATTATACTTATGTATTTTAAATTTATTTTATTTTGTTTATCTTTAATCTACCTCTTCCATCTCTTATCTTGTTTCTTTCACAAATCGAATTCATGCTTTCAAAGAATATTACAAATTTTTTTTTATTACTCTTTCATTTTTTTATATTATCAACATCATCATCAATTTGAGTTGGATATTTAAAAATTCTGATGACTATCTATTTTCATTTTATTTCTTTATATAGATTAAAATAATTATTTTTTTTAAATTATATAATATATATGTATACTGTATATTAAATATTATGATTTAATTAAATAATGATGAATATACTACATATACATGTTCACAATGAATAAGTAAAAATAAATAAATAAAATTAAATATTAGTTTTAAAAATATATTCAAATTGAGGGATATAAGTATATTTATATTTATACTTTTGATAAATTTATTAATTTAAAATTTATTTTATTACCATATAATTTGTGTGTGATTATTTCTTTTTAATATTTAACCAAAAAATCAGCTTTATTCTAATATTATATAATATAATTAAATCATTACAAATTACAAGATTAGTAATTTATTAACCATTTTATTTTTTTAATTAATATTCAGAATTAAATTGGATGATTTTTTTTAATAATAAAATAATTTCTATTCATAAGAGTAAAATTTTTAAATTGAAAATTTTCAATGAATGAATAGAATGATTATATAGAAAGTAGATAATATTGGAATTTCATTTTTTAAATTAAAATCTTTGTAAAATGTATATTATTTTATTATTTTTAATTACTAATTGAAACTTAAAAGATATTTTGTTGAAATGAATGATTATTTTATTTGCTATTGGTTGATTTGAAATGATTTGTGCTGGGGGATGGAGGAATGGAGTGAATGCATGGGGTGCCTACCTCAGTCGCTCGTTAAGCAATTGATTGACACTCTCGTTGCTGGTACCATTCTTGGAGCTGGAGGTGGTATTATTGGTGGTGGAGGATTGTTCGCGAACCACCTCATCGGTGGGTAGCAGCGATGAGGAGGGCCTGCCTTTGACAAGAACCCCACAAACTGCCAAAAGCAATGTTGACCAAGGAAGAAGGTTCATCGTCGCGATGGGGTGTCGGATGCAAGATGCTTAAGTGGAAATCGCCCCCGTGCGATGTTCTTATCGGGCGGGAGTCGGGAGCAGACTGCGAGCGAAGGCTCCTCTGGCGGCGACGACGGCAATAACGGCGGGGACGCAGCGGCGGGGAGGGTCCGGGGTGACCATACAAAAACAATAGCGAATGTGGTCCGCATGTGGAGCTGGAAACTGAATCTCCGATTGCCTATCGTTCCGTTTATATAGCTACCTGAGGGAGATGTCCCCCTCCCCGGAGACACCGCATCCCTCATCCATTTAAATCGCAAATGTTCCAAAATGATTGAATATTCGGTGCTGGGTCCTAGACGAACAGCTCATGTCTCAACATTTGACCCCCTTCTTTCTTGCTTGCTTTGAGAGGTGCAGAATTTCAATTTCCTGATTTCCCGATCTGTTCTGCATATTCAGCAACCCTCACCTTCCTTATTAAATCAACTTCAACTCGTTAAACCAAATCGACAACAACAAAATTGATTTACACACAGAATAGCCATTCCTTTATTTACTACGAAAATTATCCCCATCGCCAGGGAAATCTTTTCGCTCTTTTTCTTCCTTCTTTATTTATTAATTAATAATAACAACCGTCGTACTAATAAATGAATTAGATCATAATTAATTAGCTAATTTGAATAAATAAAAATAAACAAATTTAAATATCAAATATTTTCTCATTAAGCTTTTTATCATCCAATATAAATTATATCTATACATTTTTTTAATTCTTGCAAGAATTATTAACAAAATAATAATAATAATAATAGCCATTCCCTGTATCATATACTGCCGGCGGCACAAAACTCTTCTTATGTTAGAGGGACAGGCGGCTTCTAACTGCACGAGATTGATTAATAATAATAATTTATAGGATATTTTATTTCAAATACTTACAAAATAACACAATTTTTAAATATAAAATTAATAACTTTATTCAAATCGTCGTAATATTTTTTTTTATTTTTTTTTCAATCTTTAAAAATAGGAAAACAAAATTTAAAAAAAAATGAAGTTAGTAACAAATTAATAATTTTGATAGGTTTTTTTTATGTTTATTATGTTTAATAAATTCTCTTTTATGATAAACAATACCTCCCTTACTATCGTCGGTCGGTAAAAATAATATTAATATTAAAAATTAGAATATTTGAATTTTTATTTCAAATTTTTTATTTTATTTTAAATTCTAAAAAAAATGTAAATTGTAAAATTCTAAATTTATAACTTCATAATGGGTTACAGACATTTCATACATACATACACACTTAGTAAATTATATATGTCATGTTCCCACGGCTACTTGTGCTCACATAACTAGAATAAGTTATTATAGGGATTGACAGGGTCCACTATCTGTCAATCAACTTCGTAATTTAGTGTATTCTGACCCGACCTAACATCTGGTCAAAGGATGGTCCATCCTAACCCTTTCTTTAGATTTAAGTTATTATAGGGATTGACAGGGTCCACTATCTGTCAATCAACTTCGTAATTTAGTGTATTCTGACCCGACCTAACATCTGGTCAAAGAATGGTCCATCCTAACCCTTTCTTTAGATTTAAGTTATTATAGGGATGAACAAAGCCCAAGAAATGTCAACCCACCTAATTAATTTAATATCTGCTAGCAATTAACGTCATGACCAAGAGACGGCTAAGTGTCGTCCAGATGAATGTCTTAAATCACCCACCTAGACACTTTCTTCCCACAGCCCCTTCTACGAACCTCCATGTGTCCCCTCAGCTCCCCCGCCCCCTAGTCAAGTAATATATATATGGAGAGCAGAAATTGCAGACAATTCAATTGCTAGTCTTTAGTTCTTAGTTTTAGTTTTAAGAAACTCAACACACACCTTTTCGGCCTTGTATGATTTTGTAACAAGTTCACAAATAAAACTTCCATTTCCTTCTTTATAAAATTCGCCTTTTATTGTTACCTTTTAACTACCTACTATCCTAGTAGGAAGGTAAGCACATAACTGGCACAGTCGGTATTTTTCGCGAACGTAATATTTTACGTAAACTTTTCTAAGTTTTATCGCGAACGGTGTTAAAACTTCAACATCTTGCTTCAATCTCCCGATCAACTGACGGCGTCTGATCATCGTCTTCAGCTATCAAGAAGCAGGAGAAGTCACCGCGAGCTTACGAGCCTACCACGACTACACGACACTGAGGAAAGCGACGTCCACTGCCTTAACGAGGAGCGGTTCAAGCAAATAATCCCAGGTCACCTATAAATACTAGGAGCGGTTATCATCTCTCCGAAGGGCGCAGTCATCAAGGAAGGAAAAGAAGAAGAAAAAACGTGAGCCATATAAACAATCATACACCAAAATTAATTAAGCCTAAATTTAAATAAATAAAATCAAAATTATAAATAAAAATTTTAACAATTAAATAATTTTTAAATTAATTAAAATAAAAAAAATATAATAATAAATTGCCATTTAAATATAATAATAATTAAATAAAGAAAAATAATAATTAAATAAAGAAAAATAATAATTAAATAAAGAAAATAATAATTAAATAATGAAAAATAAATAAATGATATTAAACTAAATAATTAATTAAAATAAAATAATAAAAGAGAATTGATTGAAATAATTAAACGATAATAAATAATCTTTGAATAGTTAGTTAATAATAAATCTGAGAAGGAGCGGTCATTTTTACGCAGCTGTATCTCAGGAATATAACGTAATTAACAATAATAAAGATACTCCGAGGAAGTTTGATCCATTAATGCGACCAAACCTCGTGAAAAAGTTAGGAATAAAATAAATAAAAATAAAATTAAATAATATTGATTGAAGTGTAATAATAAATAATAATTGAATAATTAATTAAAATAACAGTGAATAACTAACTAAATAAAAGAAATAATAATTAATTAAAAATTGAAATTAAATAAAATAATTTAAAATATAAAAATAAATAAAAATTAAAATTGAATTATTAATAAAAAATAAATATAATAAATAGCTAAATAATTAATAATAATAAACAAACAATTAAAATAAAATAAAATAATTAAAAATTATAGTAAAAATAAAATAATCTAAGCTTCAAAAATGAATGTAAGTGATTTATTAAATTGTATCCCCATTTTCACGGGCGACTCAAATAAATTGGAAAGGTTTATCAGTACAGTTGATGCGGTTTATAGAGGTATCTCCCACGACCACCATCAATTCCTCCTTTTGTTTGTTAGGAATAAAATTCAAGGCCAAGCCGACGAATTATTATCTCACGTTAGTCTGACCATTTGGGAAGATCTGAGAAAAGTGCTTAATGACTTATTTTTAGAAACAAAAGATGAGAGCACCCTCCGCCGCGAACTTTATGACATGGAGAGGTCTCGAGCCAAAATTATAGATAGGTATAAAAAAATTCAGGAGCTTATCGGAAAATTCGCAGCGCGCATCAACGCGTCAAATGAAACCTCCAGTGGCAAGGAAGTGGCCAAAAGGCATTTCGAAACGGATGCTGTTAACATTTTCGTTAGGTCTCTCCCGGAGCCAGAAAGATCGCAAATTATAGCGCAAAATTTCAAAACAATCAATGAAGTTTTTAGTTACTTATCGAATAAAACCAGTCTATTAAGTAGAGAGAACAATGTCAATAATTCCAATTCCAATGGACAGCAGAGGCCTAGACAATTCGCCCCCAGGAATCACTCCTATCATAATAATTACCATCGAAATTACCAACCCCCTCCCCGCCACAACAATCCACAAGGCCCCTTTAATCAATTTAATTCACCAAATTTTAACCAACCCCCCCAATTTAGAAACAATGGCAATCGCCAACATAACCCTCACCACAGCAACCCCTCCCGGTTCGGCAACCAACAACAAAATTTTTACCCCCCTCCCACCCCTATGAGTACTCAAACGACTAGATCACGAAATACTCGATCAGGCCAGTCTAGATTCAATGAATTTAATAACATCAGGGATGAAAATAATTATTTTTTAGAAACAAATGGCCAAAGACCCCCGCGCCGCAAATAACATACGAAGTGCTCACGGCCAAGCACAAACACAATAGTAGATTACCATATATTTTATTATGCGAAGGAGAATTTAAAGTATTAATCGACACTGGAGCTACATGTAATTTGATAAAACCAGAAATAGTTAAAGAATATACACAATTCAATGAGGAAAATAAATTAAAATTGTTAGATAAATTTACGAACACAAAAAAAACGACCTATGTTGGAATCGCAGGGTCAAAATTTAAATTCATCGTCCACCCTTTCCATGAGGACTTCGATATGCTCATTGGAATCGAAACATTGCGCGAATTAAATTTCACCTGGGACACGGAAAACGGTTTGATTATTCTTAACGGAAACGAGTATAGTATTAATTATGCTTGCTCTAACGATTCGAAAGAAGGGCAGTCAATCAATGACGTAGCCGAACTCTCGAAGGTTGGAAATAAGCTTGATATTACTGTAGAGCCGATTGAAAATGATCACTCAGATGAAGAAAGGCAATCAACAAATGTTGACGTAGTCAAACTTCAAACCGACAATAATGACAATGAAGAGAGGCAATCAATAAACATTGATGTAGTCACACTCCAAGAAAGTCATAACATAATCCCAGAAAGAAAAGAAAATGATCTAATACAAAGAAAAATAAACAAATTAATTAATGAATTCGATGAAATTATATTTAAAGAAAATTCTCCCCTAACACATGCGCATGGTATCACCCACACGATTCGAACAAAAGATAATTCTCCTATTTATAGTAAAAATTACGGATACCCCATAAAATTGCAACCAGAAATTAGGAAACAAATTAATGAAATGCTAAAAAATAACATAATTCGACCAAGCATTAGCCCTTTTAATTCACCCCTTTGGGCCGTCCCTAAGAAAAACGGAAAAATTAGGATTGTAATTGACTATCGGAAGTTAAACGAGAACACCGTAAATGATAAATTCCCCATCCCCGACATGAATGAACTCCTTATGAAATTCTATGGACAACAATATTTCACTACCTTAGATTTAGCATCAGGCTTCCACCAAATTTTAATGAGCAACGAATCAATCGAGAAAACCGCTTTCACAGTTGACAACGGACACTATGAATTCATTCGTATGCCATTTGGTTTAAAGAATGCCCCCGCCACATTTCAACGTCTAATGAACTCGATACTCTCCGATCTGATAGCGGAAAATATTTGTTTAGTTTATTTAGACGATATTATCATTTTCGGCCAAACATTTCAAAAACACATAGATAATATAAAAAAAGTTTTAAATACATTAAAAAGATATAATTTAAAAATTTCTTTAGAAAAATGTGAATTTATTAAAAGCGAAATAAAATTTTTAGGCCATATAGTTACAAATGAAGGTATCAAACCCGACCCTGATAAAATTATTAGTATTAAAAATTTCCCCACCCCCAAAACGAGGAAAGAAATCAAAAGATTCTTAGGGATGATTGGTTTCTATAGGAAATTTATAGACAACTTCGCTAAACTAACAAAGCCAATAACAACCTATTTGAAAAAGGACACTAAAATTAATGTCAACAACGTTGAATACAGAGAAGCTATTGAGACATGTAAAAATGTTATTTGTAACCCTCCAATCCTTACTTATCCAGATTTCAATCGTCCATTAGAATTAACAACAGATGCAAGTAACTATGCTTTAGGCGCGGTCCTGTCACAAGATAAAAGACCAATAGCATTCATTTCGAAAACATTGAATAAAGCAGAATGTAACTACTCAACCACTGAAAAGGAACTCTTAGCAATCGTTTGGTCAATCAATTATTTTCACAATTATTTATATGGAAACAAATTCACTGTATTCACGGATCATAGACCACTAGAATGGTTATTTAACTTAAAAGACGCGAACTCTAGGCTAATGAGATGGCGGATAAAATTAAGAAATTATGATTATGATATTAAATATATAAAAGGGAAATCAAATTATGTAGCTGACGCTTTAAGCAGATTAAATAGCCCACAAGAGATTAATTGCAATGAATCAATGGCAGTAAACATTGACGAATCTGATAAGGGAACTCAACATTCAGCTGACGAAAGCCCAGTCTGCGGGATAAAAATTTTAGAAAATACAGCTGTGAACATATTTAAAAACCAGATAATAATGGATAGCCATGATAATGAAACGATAGTAAAAAGAACAAAATTATTTGATAACAGAAAAAATCGGTTAGAAATTACCTTCAATATAAATTGCATCGAGTCGAATTTCAAAGAATTCATTAAGCAGAATATTAATCCAAGAAATAAATACTATTTTTATTTCAAAGATACAGAATTATTCATTAAATTTAATAACTTTGTCCAGGAGAATTTTGAAAATTTAAATTTATTTAAATGCAGTAAATTTCACATAGACATTACCGATAGGAATGAACAATTGAAAATAATCAGAGACACCCACACAGGTATAACTAATCATCGAGGTATAATGGAAAATTGTACTCAAATAAAAGGAAAATATTTTTGGCCCAGTATAAACTCCGACGTGCAAAAATTTATAAATAACTGCGAAACATGCTTAAAGACCAAATACGAAAGGCACCCAATAAAAAATTCGAATAGGACAGAAACTCCTGAAAAACCATTTGACCTAATTAATATAGATACATATGAACATAGCAATACTAAATTTCTAACGATGATTGACCAATTCTCGAAGTATGCCGAGGCTCATTATATAAAAAATATGACAGGACAAACGATAGTTGACACATTAACAAAATTATTCGATAGGAACCCCTACCCGAAGAAAATAATTGCAGATGCCGGCAAGGAATTCGATAATGAGTTAGTGAAGGAATACTGCCAAATAAATAGCATAAAAATCCATTATACATCAATTGAAAATCCAAAGTCAAACAGTCCAATAGAGAGATTTCATTCTACCCTGAGCGAACATATTCAAATTCTCAATCTTAACAAGAATCACGGTCATTATAATATAAAAAACAAAGTAAAAATTGCGCTTTCCGCGTATAATAACACTATTCATTCGATAACAAAAATGACCCCTCTGCAGATATTATTTGGAAAAGACCCTCCCCCCTCCGATAAAATTCAAAAGATATCACGTTCAGAAATTTTAAAAAACTATATAGAGGAAAAAGAGTCGGTAATCGAAATAATTAGAAATAGACTACTTAAGGCGAAAAAACAGACAGGTGAAGAAAACCCACCAGAGTTACCTGAAAATTTATTTTTAAAAAGAAAAAAGAGAATGAAAAAAGGGACCCAGAACTTTCAAAAAATAAAAGTAACTAAATATAACCGCAAATTAGGAAAAATAATTGATAGCAAAAATAACAAATACAGGATAGATAGAATTAAAAGACCTCGCTTGTTTCAGGGACAACATGACTTTGATTACGGTGCTGATACTAATTACGCTAACTACGCCCGGATTGCTGGCCGACGCACTAGAACGAATAGACGCGAATGCAGGATTCCACCTACTAAAAATTGAGGACACAAAAACCTTTCTAGAAAACTCCTACATACACTATTACTATGATCTAATTCCCCTCCATGAGAATTATGCAAACGCGAAACTTGCCTATGAAGCTATTAAGAAACAATTGACTAAAGAGAAAGCCCCTATAACGGACGTAAAATACCACTTGGAGCTTTTAGATTTCAATATGAAAATATTGAAAACGAAAAATGCTAACTTATCTCTTCATAAGAGAGATAAGAGAGGGTTGATTAACGCTCTAGGCTCAGTTGTTAAAGCCATAACGGGCAACCTTGACGATGACGACAGACAGAAATACGACTCCATTCTCGATAAATTAACTAAAAATCAGAGAACCCTCCAAGACCAAAACAAGATAATTTTGAAATCCAATGAGCAATTGATCAGTAAATTTAACGAACAATTGAAAATTATCCAGTCAAATCAGGAATACTTGGCAAGCTCCCTAAAAATGAGTACAGTACAGGATCTGATTAATCAAATCTCCCAGATGTCGCTTTATATAAATTCTTTAATAAATATTCATGAAAGCTTAGAGACAGCTTTAACTTTTTGCTCCTCCTACACCTTGCATGAGAGCATTATTCCTTTGACCGACCTCCTCGATTTGCTCAAACTATATAAAATTAATATTGAAATCAATGACTTTTGGGAGGCAGCTAAATTCATCAGACCGTTCTGTAAAGTCCATAATGACATTATTGACATTGTCCTCGAAATACCGAACTATAGCGAGAAAGAATCTAATATAATTCAAATCACCCCCATACCTAGATACCAAGAAGGGCAACTCGTACTACTAAATGAACCGTTCCAATATATTGTAGCAGATAACTTAGACTTAAAGAAAATAACTAATTGTATAATTAATAATAATAATAAATACTATTGTAAGGTTAGCCATGAGAAGGCAAGCAATTGTACAAGAAACTTAGTTATTGATAATAACAGCAAAAATTGTAAATCTCACCCCCTAAAACATTTCCCACAGTTTTTAGTGATCCCTAACAGTGAAGTGGTAATCATAAATGTAATAGATAATAATAATGTAAAAATTAATTGTAAAAGTGTCAATACAACATTGTCAAGAGGATTGTATAAAATTGTAAATAATGAATGTATAATTAACAATAGAAAGATTCACACGATTTACAGGTCCAATACAGAAATTTCAATTATCAATTTAAGTTTAAATATGAGGAAAATAGACACAAGCAAAGAAATCACTATGCATAGTATTAAAGAAATTAAGATAGATAGCCCCAGGCTAAAAGAAATTGAGGAAATTGGATCAGTAATTCACGAAAACAAAACCACATTGTTAATTATTACAATCATTATATTAGTATTAATTATAGTGACAATATTTGTAGTAGCATTTAAGAAACGCTTATTTGTAAGAAAAAACAGTCTCGTTGGAAATAGCAGGGTTCGATTCATATCAAGCAAAGAGACATGTAAAGAAAAAAACAGTTTAAATGAAAATAATAAAATTCAATTCATACCATCCAACGAAACATGTGGATGTATTCACTGAAGGTGGACAGATTAACTTCGCCCGCTAAAATTTGTTGGACAAATTTCCTTAGAGGGTGGAGGTGTCATGTTCCCACGGCTACTTGTGCTCACATAACTAGAATAAGTTATTATAGGGATTGACAGGGTCCACTATCTGTCAATCAACTTCGTAATTTAGTGTATTCTGACCCGACCTAACATCTGGTCAAAGGATGGTCCATCCTAACCCTTTCTTTAGATTTAAGTTATTATAGGGATTGACAGGGTCCACTATCTGTCAATCAACTTCGTAATTTAGTGTATTCTGACCCGACCTAACATCTGGTCAAAGAATGGTCCATCCTAACCCTTTCTTTAGATTTAAGTTATTATAGGGATGAACAAAGCCCAAGAAATGTCAACCCACCTAATTAATTTAATATCTGCTAGCAATTAACGTCATGACCAAGAGACGGCTAAGTGTCGTCCAGATGAATGTCTTAAATCACCCACCTAGACACTTTCTTCCCACAGCCCCTTCTACGAACCTCCATGTGTCCCCTCAGCTCCCCCGCCCCCTAGTCAAGTAATATATATATGGAGAGCAGAAATTGCAGACAATTCAATTGCTAGTCTTTAGTTCTTAGTTTTAGTTTTAAGAAACTCAACACACACCTTTTCGGCCTTGTATGATTTTGTAACAAGTTCACAAATAAAACTTCCATTTCCTTCTTTATAAAATTCGCCTTTTATTGTTACCTTTTAACTACCTACTATCCTAGTAGGAAGGTAAGCACATAACTTATAGATATTGATAATATTTAAATTCAGGAAATTATATATATTAGTTATAAATTATAATTGTAAATACTTTGATAGCTAGGACGGAAAATATTTATAATTATTAAACACAACCACACCCAAACAACTAAGACATCGAAACGATTCATTAATATTTAATTAAAATTTATCAAAATTTTTTAATTTAATATTATTAATGAACAATATCAATCGCAATGAGAGTAAAAAAGACTAATTTGAATAAAAATTATTTTAAAAATTGAAATCATAAAAAGTTTTAAAATGTCTCAATGATTATTATTATAATATTATTTTATACATATAAAATTATTAATTAATAATTGTTATTGAAAGTCACAATATATTCAGTCAAACATGTAAGATATTCTTTTAATGTTTAAAGAACTGAAAATGTTTTAGTGATCTGATTAAAAAAATATATGGAGTGTCTCCACTCGACTATCTCGTAAATTTGAATTGGATAATTAACATATATTATATTTAAATTAAATTTAAATAATTAAATTATAAATTAAAATTAATAAATAATATTTATTAAAACAGCGCATGTTTGGCTCTTGGTTAATGGCACCACGTCCCGTGTTGGCGCGTGAGATTTGCAGTGTTAAAAAATGAATTCTGGTACTCTCAGCCATTCAATATCAAGCTGAAATTAATCAATAATATTTATTAAACGCGTGTTTGTTTGTTTGTTAATGGCACCACGTCACGTGCTGGCGCGTGATTGCCAGTCAACGTGTTAAAAAATTAATTCCGGTATTTTCAGTGATGAAGCTGAAATTCTATTTATAGCAGTTTTATACTATTTTTAATCATGTGAAATACTATCAAACATATATCTTTATTTTTACGGTTACTTTAGAGGAAAAAAAATGCAAACGTGGTTCCGAATGAGATACATTTCTCAAAAGTTGATAGAAAACTACGAATTTTGAATAATGCATGTGAACCAAATTTCATTATTTAAGTTCAAACCGTTTTTGGGTTATCTTGTCTACATTCACACATACACAAACAAACATAGACAGACATTTTTCTCAACCTTAGTGAAAATGACTCAGGGACCTTAAAAACGTATAAAAACATCAAAATTTCGAGATCGAAAATTTTCGTGATCACAATACTATGTCTGACAAGATAGTAAAAAGAGTACTGATTAAAAAAAAATTTAATAAGTATATAAAATAATAAAAAAAAATCTTAAATATGTATAAAAATCAGGGCTTCGAACCGGAACTGAACCGAAAACCGAAAACCGTAAAAACCGGTATTTTTGTCGGAACGAAAACCCGAGCTGAACCGAAAAAAAATATCGGTTTATTTCAGTTCAGTACGTGTTCAAGCCAGAGTTGCCAGAAGTGGTGTTTTGGCAACACACAAGCCCGAATTTTTCTCAATTAGTTATGCATCACTCTGCATGGTGTCACTAAAAACTTTGTTTCAAAAATTAACATAGAGTGTCCTAGTCTTACTCTCCCTTCGGTTGCGTTGGAAGCGTACAATGAAAAGGAAGACGATTTAGAGAATTTTAGACTCCCTATTTCTACAGATGTTGACATTGAATTCATATTGAATAACTTTGACCAAGTACGAAGATTAGACAGTAAAAAACATTTTTTAGAATTTTGGGAGGAAAATAAAAATACATATCCTCATTTATACAAAATTGCAATGGTGGTTTTAGGAGCTACTGCAACACAAGTTAGTGTTGAAAGGGCTTTCTCTGGTTTAAAGTTTATTTTACGAGACAATAGAAATAGTTTAAATAAAAATATATTGGAAGATATTTTAATAATTAGAGGTAATTTTCATCTTTTATAATTCTAGTTATAATTATAAGTAAATATATCCAAGAATCCTGTATACTTTAACATTAAATATACGAATTTGTTTCGTTTGTTGAGTGTTTGAAAGTAGAAGGATGTAAAAAAATATTCATACTTATTTGTTCCGCGTTTAATAAATTATATTAACATCTTATATTATATACTTCTAATTATTATACCTTTAATTAATTATTATTATTTATATTATATTGTATCAATTCATGTAGTATGATTTAGGGTCGTAGCAAGAAATATTTTTTGGGCGCTAATTTATGGCAGACTCGGCATACCCAGACCTAAATTTCTAATACAAATAAAAGGTCTTTAAAATTAATTAATCGGAACTGAACCGAAAACCGAAAAAAACCATTATTTTTGCCGGAACGAAAACCGGAACCGAACTGATATTTTTTTTTTATTGAACCGGAACGAAAACCGAAACGAAAAAATAACGGTTCGAAGCCCTGATAAAAATGCCTTTTTACTATCTCGCCAAAGATAGTATTGCGATCGTATGTGTGTAGACAAGATTACGCAAAAACGATTTGAGCTAGAATAATAAAATTGGTATACGGGCATTATTCAAAATTCGTAGTTTTCTGTCAACTTTTGGGTAATATATTTTATCCGGAAGTGGGTTACCTACCACGTTTTCATTTTTTCTCCTCTAAACTGACCGTAAAAATAAAGATATATGTTTGATAGTTTTTCACATGATTAAAAATTGTATAAAACTCCTATATATAGAATTCCAGCTTGATTGAATGGCTGAGAGTACCAGAATTCATTTTTTAACACTGCAAATCTCACGCGCCAACACGGGACGTGGTGCCATTAACCAAGAGCCAAACATGCGCTGTTTTAATAAATATTATTTATTAATTTTAATTTATAATTTAATTATTTAAATTTAATTTAAATATAATATATGTTAATTATCCAATTCAAATTTACGAGATAGTCGAGTGGAGACACTCCATATATTTTTTTAATCAGATCACTAAAACATTTTCAGTTCTTTAAACATTAACCCTTTCAATACTGTAGGGACATATTGTCCCAGAGAATCTCTAATATATACTAAAATAATTTAAATGCTTACAAATGCATTGGGATCTGGGATTTCAGTTGTGTACGGTCATAGGCTAGTAAATAAGCCCAAAACTGTCTGCGTTTTTAATTTTTTATAATATTTTGTCATTCTAGATGTTACTAGCAAACAGTATACACGGGTCATGCCTATTATTACCTGTTTTTATTTGTTCTGTGCTCGGATTTGCGTAGGAAGCTATTTATAATTTTATATTACTTATTTAGTGTGCAGCAATAATTTTTATCAGTTTTTTAGTTCCAAAAATAATAATGGGACTTATATGTCCCATCAGTATTGAATAACCGATATATTCAAAAATAATGTGAACAATTATCAAACAAAAATCTTTATTTTTACGGTCAGTTTAGAGGAAAAAAAATCAAAACGTTGTAGGTAATGACCATCTTCCGGTTGAGCTACATTTCTCAAAGCCTTCAAAACGTATAAAAACATCAAAATCTCGACTTCGAAAATTTTCGTGATCGCAATACTATCTCTGGCGAGATAGTAAAAAGGGGACAAAGATCACTTGCCAAATGTGCACAGTAGTGCTCTGCATTGATTGTTTTGCTAAGTATCATTCTTGATTACTTTATATATATATATATATATATATATATATGCAGTAAAAAATAAATGTTTAATTTCAATTATGTTTTTCTTTTCTTTTTTTTCTTATTTTATGTGCTCCACAATTTTACTATCAAAAAATACTGTTGGGACATACGACCCACTCACCAATAATATTGGGACAATATGTCCCAATTATTATTGTACAATAATCAAAAAATAATATGATCATTTAATAATATGATGTTTTTCCCGCTAAACTAAATTAGAAATAAATATTTTCTGCTATAAATATCACATTAATTATTAGAAAAAAAAATCGTATTGAAAGGGTTAAAAGAATATCTTACATGTTTGACTGAATATATTGTGACTTTCAATAACAATTATTAATTAATAATTTTATATGTATAAAATAATATTATAATAATAATCATTGAGACTTTAATTTTTTAATCACGCGCGAGCACGTGACGTGGTGTTATCAACAAAGAGCCAAACATGCGCTGGTTTAATAAATATTATGTATTAATTTTAATTTATAATTTATAATTAGTTAAATTTAATTTAAATAGAATATATGTTATTTAATCCAATTCAAATTGCGAGATAGTCGAGCGGAGACACTCCAGATATTTTTGTTCTTTTGTTGAGTTATTAAAAAAAGATGAAAAGCAAAAGAAAAAATTCAATTAAAGAATGATTTTTTATTAAAAAACAAAAATAATTATTAAAACATAATTACAAATATTATCTCATAATGTTTATTATTTGTTTTGGTTTTAAATGAAGGTATTTTGGTTTTAAATGAAGAATTTTAATAACAAATATATATTATAATTATAATAAATTTTTTAAACAAAAAATAATCATCTTGATCTTATTCTATATAAATATAAATGAGAAAATTTTATTGCATTTTGTTTTCTAATTTAGAGATTTATTTATTTTTATGCAATTTTAAATTTCAACCAAGTTTTATGTTTATTGTTTATTTAAACATAAAATCATCAATTTGTTTTTTTTTCCATTTCTTTTTTTTATTTTGTACATGTATACATTTTACAGGTATATATATATATATATATATAAAGAGAGGTAGAGAGAAAAAGTGGATATATATTAAAGAAAAAAGCTGGAGTGTCTCCACTCGACTATCTCGCAATTTGAATTGGATTAAATAACATATATTTTAAATTTAAATTAAATTATAAATTAAAATTAATAAATAATATTATTAAAACAGTGCACAACGTCACGTGTTGGCGAGTGAGATTTACAATGTTAAAAAAAATTAATTCTGGTACTTTCAGCGATTCAATCAAGCTGAAATTCTATATATAGCAGTTTTATACAATTTTTAATCATGTGAAAAATTATCAAACATATATTTTTATTTTTGCGGTCACTTTAGAGGAAAAAAAATCAAAACGTTGTATGTAATGACCCTCTTTCTTTCTTTCTCAAAAGTTAATAGAAAACTACGAATTTTGAATAATTTTATGATTCTAGTTCAAACCGTTTTTGCGTAATCTTGTCTACATACACACCCACACACAGAGACATTTTTCTCAACCTTAGTGAAAATGACTCAGGGACCTTCAAAACGTATAAAAACATCAAAATCTCAACATCGAAAATTTTCATGATCGCAATACTATCTCTGGCGAGATAGTAAAAAAAGATTTCACAAAATTTTACTTTTTTGCAATCACATTTTTTTATTTCTAATTATTAATTACTAATTGTTACTAACAATAAATAATATAATTAATTTTTTGAACCGTTATAAATAGTTATTAAAGATTATTAGTATTAAATTAAATTAAAAATTAATTAATTACTATGTATCTGAAATGTATGGAAAAATTTGAAAATTTTGTAAAAATGTAATAAATACTTATTATTATTTGTAATAATATAATATAAAATAAATATAAATCTATCTATCTGGTTCTAATTAACTTGATAACAACCACCTTTTACCAGTCAAATAAAATAAATACATACATAAATAAATACAAATACCCCAAAAATATTATCACCCAATTCTTCATTTTGATCTAATAAGAAATTTATATACTATTTTATTAAAGATTTATATTGATTTTATATGACATTAATGAAGTGAGTTTAATCAAATTTAATGTAATTAAAGAGGCGTTATTAACGAATATAATTTATTTATATTTTAATGAATTATAAAAATAAGTAGTTCGCCAAAAATGATATGTAATGTAAAGATAAATCGTGAATTCTTCCAATCTTCGAAGCACATCTGAAATGCGCTTTTTGGTATGGCCATCAGCTCATTCTTCGATTCCGACTTTATCTCATCCATTGTGAAAAAATGGTTTCCTTTCATTGCTGTGTTCAGTTTTGAGAATAAAAAAAAGTCACAGGGAGCCAAATCTGGTGAATACGGTAGTTGAGGCATGATTACGGTATTGTTTTTGTCCAAAAAATTTTTTAAATAAAAAAAATCGAAGAACACAAAAGGACTAACTTTTTCAGTTGTCAAAAACAAACTACTAATCCAAAATGGTTGATAATGTCAACATATGAGAAACTTATGTTTACCAACATAACAAAAAAAAATATTTCATTTATTCATTTCTTTTTATTATTATATTTTAATATAAGATTAAAAACTAATAAAAAAAAATAATATAAAATTGAAATTATGTTTTTTTATTTAAATAACTTGAACTGGATTTTAGTAATTTTTGTAAAAAGAAAAGAATATTCAGAAAAAGTATTTAATTAGTAATGATATAAGAATATAATATCTTGTTGTACTTTATTTTTAAGAATCCATTTAGGGAGCTCTTCTCGAATGTTGATAGGGTGTTTGTTAAATATTTATGTTTGCAAATTAATTCGTAATACAATTCTTGCAATTAGTTTTTATTTTCCTCCATCCGAATATGAAATTGAAATGAATTCAATGAATATTCTTCTTTTTTGTTATTTTTTCGTTTATATGAAAGGTATATATACGAAATGTTGGCAATTTTCTTGAAAAACAAGTGGCCTTTAGCGAAATTGACAAGGGGGACCGATGGATGGACTGACTGTCTAGACAGTGCGGCTGATGAACAAGTCGGCTTATTAGTAATTAATCAATCATTGAACTGGTATAACCTTGAATTGCCGAAAAATTTAAATTAAAAAAATATTATAATGGTGGTCCGAAAGAGAGAGAGAGAAAGAGAGCCCTTAGCGTGCAATTATCATTTCCTAACGAACAGGGTTTGAAGTTAATAACCTTGATACTAGACTAATTATGTCTAGTCACACACTGATCTAGCCTAGAATTACATAATCTTCCATCTCTCTCTCTCGTGAAATTTGTTCATTCATAATTAACGATCGTGAATTGAATCTTAAGAGATAAAATGTCCATTTTCTCTCTCCCTCTTTCTCTTCAATTAAATACCTTCCAATTGTTTTGAATAACTTTTTCAATTGTCATTAGATTTGTTTTTTTTTTGTTTTTGTTTTTTCTTAACAAATCTTTAATATATTACTTATATAGAATTTCAATTATTATTTTGGTTCTTATTCTTAAATTCAAAAAGAAAAAGAAAAAAAATAATAAGTTGACCTGTGGCCAGGCGCAGAACCGAGAGACGGTTTGAAATAAATTAATTTCCAGCTATAGAAACAATTTCAAATAATTTTAATGTATCTATTAATGCAATAAAAAACAGATATGGATAGAACATAAATATTTTGAATTTTATTTTATTTATAATATATAAGTAGGAGTTGGCTGTGACGTCATGAAGGGCTGGGTGACATCATATAATTTTAAATCAAGAAACAACTAATAAAAATGATTTTTCTCGAGGATAAGACCAATACAAAGTGCATGATTCGTGGAGATATGTAAAAGAATCTCCTCATGTGAAATTTGGTGTGAAAATAACCCTTCTCTTCCTATCGTCGATCGGTAATACTACCACTTCCGGTTTCCAGATTGGCACCAAAAGTTGATCAATTCATCATACGGATGCATTAAGTAAATATAACAAATTTCATCAAAATCCGTTGAGCCGTTCAAGCTGTACACATCTATACGGAGGGACAGACGGACAGACATGATGCTAAAAATACTTTTTTCTGTTAAGAAAATGCATGATTCGTGGAAATATGTAAAAATCTCGTCATGTGAAATTTGGTGTGAAAACAATACCTCCCTTACTAACGTCGGTCGGTAAAAATGAAATGATATTGTAAATTAAATCAAGATCATACTGTAATATAATTGAATCGCATCAAATGATGAGATGAAAATAATTTAAATAAATATTCTTGAACTTGAAGAATGTTTCAGTGAAGTTGAAAATCAAAAGAAATATAAATATATATCTTATCTTATTATACTAGCAAAAATTGTATATATATATATATATTTGTACTTTTGAGATATTAAACCGCTCTAAGGATTTTTTTTAAAATTCACACCCCATAGATAATATTTATAAAGAAAAATTGATCTGTATTGGATTAAAAATCCCCTTTGTTACTTTTTTCTTAATTTAAAATAGTAAATTTAAATGACGTCATCAACTACATCATTCAGTGCTTCCTTAAACACAAAATATTATTAATATAAATAAAATTTAATTAAAAATATTTATTTTAATAATATGTAATTAAATTACGAAATATATATTATGTTATATCCACAGGCCATCCTTTTCTGTCTTTCGATGCATTAATACATATGTTTAAGGGCTTTATGTTTTGTGATTATTTTTTATATTCTTTTAGATTATTTGAAATTGTTTCATATATTTTGTCGTTTATTTATTTTAAATAATAATCGTAATCTTAAATATTCATATAGTTCATAAGGAATAATTTTTTAAAGTACCGAAACGCGGCTCGGTGAACCAGGTACTATATTATACTAAGATTTTAAGATTAAATTTAAGAAAAAAAATTATTTTTTTTAAAGATCAAGTTGTTATCAACACCCTCTGAAATAAATGAATTATGAATTAAACTTTAAAGGACAAAAAAAAATCGATCGAATTGTGGCATTACTTAAAATGAAATCATGAAAATGTGACACTAAAAGATAAAAAAAAGAAAAAGGTTAATTTAGAGAATATTTTGTTTAAAATGCGCGCGTAATTTATCAATCTGTATAAGATATGGTGGTATATACTATTGGTATATACTAATTGAAATTTAATATTTATAATATTATAATAGAACCACAAAATATTCTTCATAATGACTTTTTTATAAGTTATATTATAACTTTTAGTGTACTACAATAGAACAATCAGAACCCGCTCTAGAGGGCGGCAAACCGGGCATTTGTCAGAGTCGGTATATCTGAAGGGCGGCAATTTATTCTATTGTTCGAAGCGTTGTAAATGCTGGAGCGGGTGCTGTACAATTTAATATGTGGATCAAATAATATAAAAAAAATTGAAAAATAAACTTTTTTATTAAAATTTTCAAATACCTATATATATATAAAACAAAAAGCGCCACAGGGTGGGAGAGAGTATAGCTGGCTAACTTCTCGTGATCCCGGGCCTGGCAAGGAAATTTCTCTAACTGGAGACTAAGGGACGGAGTTAACCCAGCCTCTGGGGTCAAAATTTGATAAAAAAATATCGCCTCCGATCAAGAAAATCAAGGTAAAAATTGATAGGAGCCGTTCTACTGATCATAGAACACCTCATCATTGATATAACCAATTTGATAGACACTGTTCTTGCGTAGGATGTACAAAAGTCAGAGATTATATATATATATATATATATAAAACTTTTATGAGCATTTAAATTTGAATTTTCACATTGACTAAGATAAAAAGAAGATGAGTTCACATAGGAATGGTGAGATTGGAAAAAAACCCCGACTGTTGGATAAACCAAAAAGGACGCGGTCACCTGATAATATAATTGAGGAAATGTGATTGATGATATTAAAAAATTACTAGTTGAATATCCATAATCATAAAGATAAATGGATTTGTCTAATTTAGTTATATATTTTTGTTAGACAGTAAATTATTCTTAACTTTGTAATTTTACATGTATATATTTATTTATTGGAATATCTAAAGAAATTTTCACATGTATAATTATTATTTGTTAATAATGTTATTAAATAATATAAATATAATAATAAATTACAAATCTGAATATTTTAGTGTATGTTTAAACAGTTGTTATTGTCTCTAAATAAATAATAGAATATATAATAAGTTTCCTTTATTTATGCTTTACTTGTTCTGATATGAGTATTTGGTTGTATACATTTCAAGGGATAATATAAAACTTTTATATAAGTCATCAAATTTAGTGTCAAAAATTTTACTTTATGATTAACTTTTAAGTATATTAATCTTAACATTTGGTTTCTTTATTTCTTTTGAATGTTATATTATGTTATATTATTATATAATCAGTGATCAGGTAAAATAAAAAGTAAGGGAACGCTTAATGGAAGCAAAAAAAAGTCATACGAGGTAGGGTCAAAAAGTTCGCGGAATTGGTTATTAAAAATTTATTAAAAATATTTATAACATTCTTACATTATTTCCCTTCAAAATACTCTCCTGCATCTACACATTTATTCCACCGTTGATATAATTGTTGGAAACACTCTTGAAAGCCGTTTTTTGAAAGTTCCTTCAGCCGCTCCGTCGCATTTTCAATCACCTCTGATGTTCAAGTCATTATGAAGAATGCTGTGAACACTCCCATGTGAAATACCAACTTCAGAGGCAATATTATTGATGGTTGTTCGTCTGTCCGCACGCACAATTTGTCGAACGCGCTCAACTTTGTCGTCTGTAGTGGAAGTGGAAGGCCGCCCAGTCCGAACGTCATCATCAATTGTTGTGCGACCGTCGCGAAAACGCTTATGCCACTCGTAAACTGCTGTTTTCTTCATCGCAGAATTTCCGTATGCTTTAATATTGCCACGCTGCTCTAATGACGACATTGCACAATCCGACAAAAGAAAGAAACTACGATCTACAATATTAAACACCGAACGCACGGAACCAACTACAACTGCCTGCTAACCTCAAAAGCACATTCACTACCAGTTATGCCAACCTCACAAACAAAAATTTCCCTTTCAGCTAAGAAATACTTGACTATAAGCGACCATTCCGCGAACTTTTTGACCCTACCTCGTATTATCAGCAAACTATTTTTTTCCATTTAAGTTTTTATTTTTTCTTATTCTTACTATACAAAATATTAGCGAACACAAAACAAGAAATTCTAACAGTATATTTAAGTGGGAGATGTCGGGACATGAAAAAGTACTGGAACGCGTTCCAGTTCTGAAAAAAGGTAAGAGAACGTCGTTCCCCGCGTTCCCTTCCCAATACACCACTGTATATAATCTGACAATGAGTATAAAAGATATATATATATATATATATATATAAAAGAGATATGTACATAATTATATATCTATGCTGATTACATGATCAATAGATGAGGAGTAAGCAGAAGAAGAAGAAGAACAAGAAGAAAAAAAATTGAGTGTTTGTTTTGTATTGGAAGGAGATATTGGTGGTTGAAGGAAATAGGCTGAAAGAGACGAATATATGTTCTAACCCCACTGTTATTTATCGAACAAAAAGATAAAAAGAGATTTTTGTAAATGCATGGAATGGTAGCAATGTTGTGAATTTACACTCCCGCCAGAAGTCAAAGAGTTCATCAAAGTATTTTTAAACAAAAGTCGAAATCGTAATTCGAGTTGAAGGACAAATTCGCCATTCTTTTGTTATTTCATTTTTACTCCTTCATGGATTAGAAAATTATATTTTTTTTTTTGCAATTTATTTTCACTCTAATATTATTATTATTATTATTATTATGATTAAATACATATTCAGAGGGTTACTAGCTCCTAGTCAAATGGTTAAAACATAATTATTATTAATTTTTTATTAATTAAAAAAAATCTTTCCCTATCTTTCTATTTACTTCATATATATACATATCTCTGGTGTAAATAAGCTGGAGTGTCTCCACTCGACTATCTCGCAAATTTAAATTGGATTAATTAACATATATTATATTTAAATTAAATTTAATTAAAAAATTATAAATTATAATTAAAACTATTAAAAAATATTTATTAAATCAGCGCATGTTTGGCTCTTTGTTGATGGCACCACGTCACGTGTTGGCGCGTGAGATTTGCAGTGTTAAAAAATGAATTCCGGTACTTTCAGCGATTCAATCAAACTGAAATTCTATATATAACAGTTTTATACAATTTTTAATCATGTGAAAAACTATCAAGAATATATCTTTATTTTTACGGTCACTTTAGAGGAAAAACAATCAAAACGTTGTAGGTAATGACCCTCTTCCGGTTGAGCTACATTTCTCAAAAGTTGATAGAAAACTACGAATTTTGAATAATGCCCGTATACCAAATTTCATTATTATAGCTCAAATCGTTTTTGTCGTCTTGTCTACACACACACACACACACACACACACACACAGGCGAGATAGTAAAAAAAACTTAAAACTTTTTAGTTTTTAGTAATTATTTAATACATTTATATATTTTTTTTTGTCTTATTATAGATATTATTAAATTATAAAGATTTAGATTTTCTGAAATAATCAGTTTTTACATATGTATATGTACTATGTTTACGTTTCCCTCTTAAGTCATTTCCGTTATGTAAACTTTTGGAAGTCTGAAAGGGAATAAAAAAAAATACTAAATAAAAATAAAAAATAGTTACTGCCAAACTTGGCACAAAACTTAAATGTTTAAAAAAATAACCTAGTAAAAATAGTGTTGATATTTGACAATATTTTTTATCTATCTATCTTTTATGTACCAAAAAAATATATCAAAAAACTTTCATTATATAAGTAATTAAATAAAATCCAAAAAAAAAAAAATAATTAAAAATGTTGTCGGAAATTAAATAACTACTTCTTAACATAATTTACATTTTTAATGACTACTTATTTTTTCTTATTTATTCATTTTTTAATTAATTATAAAATTATTAAAGAGAACGTTATCTTCAAACAAATAAACAAATAAAATTATTTTGATTTATTTATTTTGAAAATTTATTAAAATCCTATTTAGTTAGATAAGAAAGTAAGGTAATCGATTAATAGGTAATAAAATAATTTTAAAAGAACATGGAAAATGTTTGTTAAATAATAATATTAGCAAACATTATTCAAAAAACAAAACAAAACTATTACTAAATAGATAGAAACTTTATAAAAATTTATTCTGGATTTTTGCATTCAAATACCCATGTATTTTAATGAATTCTAAAAATAAGTAGTTCACAAAAAATGATATGTAATGTAAAGATAAATCATAACTAAAAAGTTTTGTAAATAAAATACATACACATTTAAATATAAATACGAGGTCTGTTCAAAATAATAGTTAAATTTGGAATTATTTCGAAAAGTATTTCTTTATTCATCAATATCCATTTTGTTCCCTTGAAAGTAATTCCCCTCAGATATAATGCACTTATGCCAGCGCTTCTTCCAATAATCGAAGCACTTCTGAAATGCGCTTTTTGGTATGGCCATCAGCTCGTTCTTCGATTCCGACTTTATCTCATCTATTGTGGCAAAACGCTTGCCTTTCATTGGTCTCTTCAGTTTTGGGAATAGAAAAAGTCACAGGGAGTCAAATCTGGTGAATACGGTGATTGAAGCATGATTACGGTAGTGATTTTGACCAAAAAATAACGAACATGCAATGATGTATGATAAAAGATACAGTCGTTGGCCCCGAGGCAGTCATTGGCCCCCTATCACTAGAACACAAATAATAAGAGATTTTTATTTTAAAAATTGTGCTATTAACTATGGTTATGTATGGTTGTATGGTTGTATAATCACTATAGAATATCTAGGCCAATAACTGTATTTTTTAGGATTTTTTTTTATAAGTGCTTATTGAAAATGTCATGAGAAAATGATTTTTTTTATTCATCAAAATGCACATAGTATCTATGATATGTTCTGCAAACCTAATTTGACACAGATTGAACACACAAAATAATAGCTAACTTTTTAGTTGTCAAAAATAAACTAACTAATAACTAATCCAAAATGGTTGATAATGTCAACATATGAGTAACTTATGTGTACCAACATAACAAATAAAAAAAATTATTTCATTTATTCATTTCTTTTTATTATTAAAAATGGCTGATAATGTCAACATATGAAAATTATATGTGTACCAACATAACAAAAAAAAATTCAATAATCGAATGTATACAACCCGTGAAAATTCAAAATTCACCTTTTCTTTTGAACAGACCTGGTACCCATAGAAATAGAAAGTAACTTAAAGATAAAATTTAAAATTGAGATTTCATTAATAGCTTTTTTATAAATTAATCCATCTCTATGCCTCTTTGTATATATTTGATAAGTCTAATACCTTGAACCTAGAACAAGCAAAAACTGAATTTCCTATAAAGCAGAAATTTTATATTTAAGATATCTTTCTCTGCACCACAATTATATTATAATATCATTCATATTGAAATGAGAGTTTTCTTCAAGATTTATTTTTCAGATTTTCAAAAATGTCTGTTGTTTAAAATATATGGTTTCATATATATATATTCAATGATGTATTGGTAAAATAAGAATTAAGGGAACGCATAGTGGGAGCAAAAAATAGTACTATTTTCAGCAAACTATTTTTTTCCATATAAGTTTTTATTTTTTCTTATTTTTACTATACAAAATATTAACAAACCCAAAAAAAGAAATTCTAACAGTAGATTTAAGTGGGAGTCGTCGGGATATAAAAAAGTACTGGAACGCGTTCCGGTTCTAAAAAAAGGTAAGGGAACGTCGTTCCCCCGCGTTCCCCTCCAAATACACCACTGTATATATTTGATAACTCTTAAAAAAATTTTACTATTGCCTTGACAATTTTTATTAATACTTAATTGTATTTACTAGGTTTAAAAAATTTTAGCTCGTTTCATAAGTACCGCAAGATTATTATTGAAATGTATTGTTTTAGTCATATGGAATTATATTACAACGCACATTTATTACAATTATGCTACAATTTGTCATCACTAAAAAACGAGTGAAAAAAAACTTCAAAATTCTTTATCATTGTTATCTCTAATTAGAAGCAAATAGCTTGGCACTAAGTTTTGATAATTGTAGTAAATTTGTGTTTAAATATATATATATATATATATAGTGCACGTGTCTGTTTACCAAGTGAGAGAGCCTGAGACGACGAGGAGCCGAAACTTGCGGGAGGTTATTTTGGCGAATCTCTTTTGGCACCACATCTGGACACATTCTCCTTCATCTCCTCTCTTATATATATATATATATATATATATACATCACATATTTTGCATTCTTTCTTGCTCTCAATAGATATACCCAGCTATAAACATTTATTTAATTTAATAAATTAATATATAAAGACCCAAGGTCCAGTAAAAACCATTTTGATTCCAAATTTCACTTTAGGAGATTGAAAGGGTCTATATAAAAATCCTGTTGCATGCTAATAGTGTACGAAAGATAATAATATTCGAGAAGAGTTTAAAGCGAGATTACAATCGAGAAACGCCTGTTATCATCCAATAAAGGGGCTTATCGCGTCGAAATTACTATCAAAGGGGATAAAAATTAAAATATATAAAACAATTATTTTACCGGTTGTGTTATATGGGTGTGAGGCATGGTCTATGACCTTAGGTGACGAGAGTAGATATAGAGTATTTATTTATGGGCCAAAGATAGATGAGGTCACTGGGGAATGGCGGAGACTGCATAACGAGGAATTGCATGACCTCTATGCATCTCCAGATAAAGTTGAAATTATAAAAATCGAGAAGGCTGCGTTAGGCAGGGGACGTGGCTAGAATGGGAGAAGATAGAATGGCGAAAAATATATTGGTAGGGAGACCGAGTGGGAAACATCCACTTGGAAGACCAAGGACACGGTGGGTGGATAATGTGGGAAAGGACGTGAGAGAGAGGATAGGGATTGGAGGGTTGTGGAGCAGGATAGGTATACTTGGAGAAGTGTGGTTGCTGCGTCCAAGAACTTTCGAGTTTCGTAGAGCCACCGAGATAGATGCTAATAGTCTAATACTCTGTTTACAAACATGGATTTCTAATCATTTTTATAATCCAAGCCTAAATCAAATAATTTTGAAAAAGAAATTAAAACAAAAATAGATTCGATTTATGTGCATACATTCATATTTAGCATCTTTAAAAATTTTATTTTCATTATTTTCCTACATTCCTTCATCATCCTGTTAAAATTTATTCATTCAAAAATAATAAAAGAAAATATGATACTTCTTTACGAAATAAATAATATTATAATGAATTTTCATTATGTCATCATGAATTTTATTAAAAGTTTTGATTTAATATCTCCAAAAAAAAATAGACTCATTAAAATCAAATTAAAAAAAAAATCCAAATGATTAACATGTGATAAACACATTTATCATTTATTATCTTTTCAAAAAATAAATTATGACTTTTATTTATTAATATATTTTATTTTCAATTCATAGGAATTAAATACTAAAAAAATGTTACCACTATAAATTAAAAATAAAAAATTTAAATTTACTTTTTTTCGTTTAACCTATAAATCAGTTAAACTGTACCTAAAATTTCCTTATGAATTTTTATATAATAAATTTTTCAGTTTTTTTTTTATTTTTATTTCCTTCTAAGGACCCGTTTAGGTTGTCTTTAATTTAAATTGGATAATAAAAAAAATAACGTCAATAAGTTTTTGTTTGGAATTTTCTACTGGAGATAGAAATGTCAGGAAAATAGTGATGTTCTGCTTCGCCATTAACTTCGACGACCATCAGCTTTACATATGACGATGTCGAGGGCAGAGGGTGTGTGGGTGGGCAGTTATTGGATATAGGTTTGAGAAACTTGGACGTCAGAAACATGCACCGTCTTCGCATACTGCCCCGTCTGACATGTTTGTCTAGGGCAGTGATTCTCAACCCAAAAACGGTTTACCTTATTTTTTTTTAGAACCATATTGAAAAAATTTGGAAAATAAGTCGGACATGTTTAAGGGCCTCTTTACATTTGTAATAATTTTGATAATCTCGCCTCACACTTTTGAAAATCTCACAGCACACAAAAGTGCAGCGACACTGTGGTTGAGAATCACTGGTCTAGGGACTACTTAAAGCAGCGTTTTCCAAACTGTGGGGCGCCCCCCCCCCCTTGGGGGGCGCGAGAATGTTGCAAGGAGGGCGCGAAGGATTAGAACCAATTCCAAGTGCCCGCAAAGGCAATTCAATTGTCCTCAAAATTTTGAAAATTTTCGATTTTTTCATTATGGTTCTAAAAAAAAAATGATCAGATGATTTTGCGATGCCTGTTGTTATATTATTTCAAAAATGTGCTCGACTATTGAAAAAGAAAATTAGGTTATTACAAAAATTAAGGGGGGCGCAAGAAATTTTGTTAACAAAAGGGAGGCGCCGGTACAGAAAGGTTGGAAACCACTGGCCTAAAACATGTTGAGATCCTCCGTGGTCAGCATGATCTCTGAACATCTCCAAAACTCCGATGAGGAGCATCATGAACCCAAGGATAAGATCCAAAGTCTGTTTGACACCATTCCAAGCCGCATAAGAGGGTATTATATCCTACTAACCTGGTGCCAACATTCCACCTGTAATGCCAACACTATTGTATCTTTTATCTCATATTATTATTATTATTATTAATATTAGATTATTGGTTTATATATACATATATCTTTCCAAAAACAATATCACCATTACTTTATTTGATATTCATTTAATTTAAAAAATATTTTTACAAAAAAATTAAACATGATTTAAATTAATATTATATTAATATTTAATTACTATTTTTCAATATTATTCAATATGTACTTACTATTTTGTACCACTATTATGCAATATGTAATTACTAATAGATAAAGATAATATCTCCTAGGTTACCTATGACCTAAGTTGAATCAGAATATTGCATTGTCATCGGAGTTACATATGTATGCGAAATTTCAGCTCATTCGAACATTGGGAAATGGGTCAAATTAACGTTGCAAGATTTGACGAAAGGGAAACGGGTGTAAGCTAAATAAAAGCGTGTAATAAAAAAGTGATCTATAAGTTAAGTAGTTATTTTAAAATTGATAATTTTATTACTATTAATTATGCTATAATATAAATTATGCTATAATATAAATATACCTCCAATAAATACACATAATAATAGAACGAAAGACATTAAATAAGGTCTCATTTAATTTGATTAAATCAGGTAGTTTTAGTGGATCGTAGGTGAAAGAAAGAAAAAAATGATACGTAGATTTACAGAGAAATATTTTAAAATTCCAATTTTTATGATAAAATAAAACAAAAAAAAAAAAAAAAAGAGGACAAAAGGAGATTTTTCGTCTTCATTTATAAATATAGAATAATTGAACTGGTCCAAGATATAAGAATCGAATTTTGATGGAGACAATATCTGTTAGAAAAACAAATTTAAATAAATGGCAGGACAATTTATTCGGGAAAAATTTATTCAAAATTATATAATAAATATTAATATTTTATTCAAATTTAAAAAAAAAAATATTTATATTTTTTTATAATTCAGAGTTTATGAAATCTCATCGAAAGCAGAACAATAAAATAAATTATGATCTATTAAAATAATGTAAAGCTTAAGAATCTTAATTAAAAAACAGAAACCAAATTAAATTTATTATGTGAATCAACTAATTTTTATTTCCTTAAACATTTTCTTTCTTTCGAATATAATTTTTAATTTAAAAATTGAATTTGTTATTGATGAAATCTTAACCTCATAATAACTTCTGGCGGAATATTAAATAAGCTGGAGTGTCTCCACTTGACTATCTTGCAAATTTGAATTTGATTAATTAAGATATATTATATTTAAAATAAATTTAATTAATTATAAATTAAAATTAATTAATAACATGTATTAAATCAGCGCATGTTTGGTTCTTTGTTGATGGCACCAACTCACGTGTTGGCGCGTGATATTTAGTCGTGTTAAAAAATTAATTCCGGTACTTTCAGCGATTTAATTAAGCTGAAATTCTATATATAGCAGTTTTATACAATTTTTAATCATGTGAAAAACTATCAAACATTTATCTTTATTTTTACGGTCACTTTAGAGGAAAAAAAATCAAAACGTTGTAGGTAATGACCCTCTTCCGGTTGAGCTACATTTCTCAAAAGTTGATAGAAAACTACGAATTTTGAATAATGCCCGTATACCAAATTTCAGTATTATAGCTCAAATCGTTTTTGTCGTCTTGTCTACACACACACACACACACACACATATACAGAGAAAGACATTTTTCTCAACCTTAGTGAAAATGATTCAGGAACCTTCAAAACGTATAAAAACATCAAAATCTCGACAACGCAAAATTTTCGTGATCTGGCGAGATAGTAAAATTGATCGTATACATTGAAAGTTTAATAAAGATATATGTTTGATATTTTTTCACATGATTAAAAATTGTATAAAACTGCTAGATATAGAATTTCAGTACCGGTATGAATGTTTTAAATTTTTTAACACGTTGACTGCAAATCACGCGCCAGCAAGTGACGTGGTATCAGCAACTGTATACGATTAAAATAATATCCCTGTTTAATACATATTCAAATCGCACTATCCATTGAAATACTCGTATATGTAATTGTATACGCATTGAACACCCCATATAAGAGATTTAATGGGTCATCCCCTTTGCTACGTCTTCTTCGAATACCTGGTAATGTATTTAATTTTTATCAACACTATGATAAAAGTTAAATGCAGCTAAAAGCAGCTGAAAACAAATCCTATTTCATAAATTTTTGCAACTCACAAAAATATAGTATTAAGCCAAAGTCTTCTTATTTCAATAAAATGTTATCAGAGAAAATTATGTTAAAAACCTTAAATCCTATGATCGGATAGAATAATATATTAATTAATTTTCAAATATAGAAAAAAATTTGATTATCCAATTCAAATTTACGAGATTGTCAAGTGGAGATACTCCAGATTTTTTTTTTCGAATAACAATCAAACCATTTTAATATCAAGTCTTCAATAATATATGAAAGTAAATAATTTATTATAATTTATAAAATTTAAATATAAATTTAAAATAATGTAAAATTTCCAGATAAAATTGTTTTTAAAAAATAAATAAATATTTTTATTTTTTTTTTTTATTTTAAACTAAGTATAGTCATCTTGTGATAATTTATAATTTACATGAAATTTTTGACTAAATCCGTGGAATGAATTAAATGTCCCTACATGCATACTATAAATAATTTTCTTTTTTCTTTTTTACTATCTCGCCAGATTTTGATGTTTTTATACGTTTTGAAGGTTACTGAATTATTTTCACTAAGGTTGAGAAAAATGTCTATCTGTGTGTGTGTGTATGTGTATGTAGACAAGATTACGCCATAACGGTTTGAGCTAGAATCATGAAATTGTGTATTAAAAATTTGTAGTTTTCTATCAACTTTTGAGAAATGTAGCTCAAACGAACCACGTTTTCATTTTTTTCCTCTAAAGTGACCGTAATAATAAAGATATATGTTAGATAGTTTTTCACATGATTAAAAATTGTATAAAACTGCTATATATAGAATTTCAGCTGAAAGTACTGGAATTAATTTTTTAACACGACTGCAAATCACGCGCCATCATGTGACGTGGTGTTATCAACAAATAAATTTAATTTAAATATAATATATTATGTTATTTAATCCAATTCATATTTGCGCAATAGTCGAGTGGAGACACTCCAGCTTATCTCCTTTTGGAAGAAGACTTGAAATATTTATTTTAAATCAAAATATATAGTATATATATAAAAAAACAATTTTTGAACTCTTTGAAATGGAAACGATAAATAGCAATTAAATAAAAGAAGAAAATATAAATATTAATCTTTTATCTCTTAAGTAAGCCAAGTTGATAAAGTTCTTCGAGTGATTTTCATTTTAAGTTTACGTTTGAAGGGTGATTTCTATTTTCTACCCGGAAAAGTGCGGTAGGTTAATGTTGCTCGGGGGGTTTTTGCTTCCCTTCCACATTTATTCAGACAGAGGCTTCTTTAGTGACCCAGATTTACCTGGCTAGACAGACAGACCCTCAGCAAATGGTCTGTCTGGTCGCAGATTCATAGAAAAATGCCCCCATGACTATTAAAGTTTCGGCATTTATCCCTTGTTTGACGAGAAAAAAAAATTGACTCCAAGGAAAAAAATCCATAAAGTATCTACAGGAAAACTTCCCCAATATTTTGTGAAACTTGTAATCAGAGCCGTCAGTTTGGCGGGCAGACGTAAAGATTCGATTCCGAGAAAACCCGCCGCCATCAGAGTGATTTCCTCACACACACACGTAGACAGACAGACACATACAATCAGTCTCATCGATATATTTTTTTTAACCAAAACTATTTCCTTCAAATTAATATTTCATAAAAATCAATCAGACGCAAGGATAGGTATATAAAATTTAATTATTAAGGAAAACAGAACACAGTTTCTATACCTATTATTAAGCAATTTAGTGTTTCTCGTATATTTTCAACACGATAATAAACATTATCGAAGGAGGTAATCTTTAACCAGGTGTTAAACTCTCTCAGACCTTCTAATCATTTAATTTATTTACTTTAAATTATTAAATAGATGCAACATGTAGTGTTTGAAATAGTTTCTCAACTACAAATTATACCAGTATATCAATAAGAAAAAAAACCTCTGGCTTTGTACATCCTAAGCAAGGACAACGCCTATCAAGCTGGTTATATCAATGAGGTGTCCTATGATCAGTAGAATGGGTCCTCTCAACCTTTACCTTGAATTTCTTGATCGGAGGCGCTATCAAGTAGCTTTTCCCCAATGTTGTTCCTGGAGGCTGGGTTGACTCCGTCCCATAGACCCCAGCTAGGAAAATTCCCTTGGCAGGCCCGGGTCTTGAACCGGGACCATGTGAATTTGAGGCAGGTTCTCTATCCACATACCAAATTTTTTTTTTTAAATGTGTTTATTAGCCAGAAAAAGAAATATATAAAGAAAAGTTTACAATGAAACAAAATATAAATACCTAAACACATCGGGATTAAATAGTACATAGTGTGTAAAACATATTTAACAAAAGTTATATTCATGTTTATAACATATTAAAATTTAATAATTATTAATTAATTTTACCTATTCTAAAAAAAAATTATTATTTACATTATCTTATTAAGCTAGCTAAAATTGTTTGTATGTATCTATGTATATACCTATAGCCATGGGTTCTCAAAAACCGCTCTAACGATTTTTTTCAAATTCACACTAGATATAGTATTTATAAAGAAAAATGAGTTTTATTGATCACATGTCAGAAAAAGTACATTTTCATTATTTATTTCTTAATTCAAAATTATATATGGGTGACGTCACATGACATCCATTTTTATTTTTTAACTGTAATTGTATTAATATTTTTTTTTTTATTTAAAATATTTTAAAATTTATTATTTAATTTCGAAATAAAATTAAAAATATTTATTTTTAATATAATATATATATATATATATATATATATTTATTAATCTCTCTCAAAAAAAAACAACAACAAAATAAAATACTGTTAGTAAAATTTGGCTTCAGAAGATGCTATAAAAATGTTATTTTTATTATCTAAATATCTTAGACCAGTGGTTAGAAGGACTGTTTTGACGAGTCAACTTCGTATAAATAATTTTTTTTTTTTTTTATTCTATTATTTTTTAATAAATTACTATTTTATATTTATTTATTCATTGTTCTTTTATTAATTAAGTTTTAGATAGTTTTATAATTTTTAATATTTTTTCAATAAAATATTATTTAATATTTAAATCAGATTGATGCAATGATGTGACAAATACCATGAAGCTAGCGCACATTACGTCTGCTTTCAAATTTCTTATAAAGGAGCGCGAAATTTGAATTGTCATTAGAACTGTTTTATAAATTGTTATCTCTGACATATAAATATATATTTATTATGTAAAGTTCATTTCATATATACATATATAATCAAAATTATACGAAATGAACTTCATCTTTCTCGTGAAATAGCGCGAATTTCGTGTTTTAAAATTTCTTACGCAGAAGTTTTCACTTCTGTCGGCCAGTTCCACGACTGCCAATTTTGGTTTTTTAATTCCGAAAAGCTGCAAAGAACGTTTTTTTGTCTTTAGTTTGTTTTATAACCACTTGGGGCGTTAAACAGTTTTTCAAAAATAATCTATAGAAAAAATATATATGTACCTATATATTATATATTTATGTATTATTGAGGAGCACAAGTTCATTCATTTTAATCAGATTGATGCAAATGTGTATCATTTAATAATTGTAATAAATAATTAAAGAATTGTTTATCAATATTTTTTAAAGGGTAGAGCGAGAGCTCGGTGTCTCAGGTATCTATGCGCACGGCAACTTAGCAGGTTAATTTATATATTTAAATAATAAATATAATTATACAATTAATCTAGTGTTACGTAGAGCACGAAAACCTGCCAAGTTCAAATTTCTAAGTATTATAATTTTAGATATTTTAAACCATGTACCTATGTATTTTAACAACTATACCATATTTTAAGTTGGGTGTATGGTAAAGTGAATTTCGGCCAGATGGACCGTTGACGCGAATAAAGTGGCGTGTCTGGATGCAGGAGGCGGAGGACTGGGTGTGGTGGCGATTCTTGGGAATGCCAAATGTTTACCAGTGGATCAGGCTGTTGATGAAAATGATTATGATTGATTTTTAAAGTGCATCTAAACTTGGCATTGGGATGGATTTGAACCCTTTTTTAGGCAAACAAATAGACGATAGGAACTTGGCCCCCTTTTTAACAGGTATGTTTTTGATTAGATTAATATTACCAGCCAAATCCAATAATAATGAATCATTTTCTTTAACTTAAGTACCGAGCCGAGGCTCGAGGTCCCGGTATAGATAGTTATTTACTAAAAAAAAAAGAATTACCAATTAATTTCTGTCATGATACGTGGTAGAAATGTGGTATATTTTTACTATCTCAACAGAGATAGTATTGCGATCACGAAAATTTTCGATGTTGAGATTTTGATGTTTTTATACGTTTTGATGGTTCCTGAATCATTTTCACTAAGGTTGAGATAAATGTCGGTGTGTGTATGTGTGTATGTATGTTACCAAGATTACGCAAAAACGGTTTGAGCTAGAATGATGAAATTTGGTACATGGGCATTATTCAAAATTCATAGTTTTCTACAACTTTTGAGAAATGTAGCTCAACCGGAAGAAGGTCATTACCTTCAACGTTTTGATTTTTTTTCTTCTAAAGTGACGTAAAAATAAAGATATATGTTTGATAATTTTTCACATGATTAATAATTGTATAAAACTGCTATATATAGAATTTGAGCTTGATTGACTCGCTGAAAGTACCAGAATTAATTTTTTAACACTGAACATCTCACGCGCCAACACGTGACGTGGTGCCATCAACAAACAGCCAAAAATGCGCTGGTTTAATAAATATTATTTATTAATTTTAATTTATAATTTAATTATTTTAATTTAATTTAAATTAATATATGTTATTTAATCCAATTCAAATTTGCGAGATAGTCTAGTGGAGACACTCCAGATTTTTTTTAATAATAATATGTGTATTTACATTTATTTTAGGAAACTGGTAATAGAATAACAACCTAAATCCCACACACCAAATGGCGCCTTCCCATTATACCAATAGAAATAATTAAATATAAAATAAAATAAAAAATTAATCATTTATTATTATTAATGTATTAATGAAAAAAGAGAATAACAATTTTTGAATTAAATGAATAAATAAATATAAAGGAAAATTCTTTGTGTATCAGTTAATCATTAGTTAAACAGGAATTTTAAATAAATTTAAATAATAGGAATTAATAATTATACTTAAATGAAAAATATTGAATTAAAAATAATAATAATAATAATAATAATATAAAGATGGAAATATAAATAAAGTTTATTCCTAACAAAATTTCATGATTATGAAAGTTTCAAGTTGCAAACTTTTGAAATAATATATTTAATAAACATTTAATTCTCCAAATATAGGTATATACTCGTACCTAAGAGGGTATTAATGATCAATATCCCAATTCCATAATAATAGAGAAATGGGAAACGTTACCCCAAGAATAAAATAAGCTAGAATGTCTCCACTCCATCTCGCAATTTGAAATTGGATTAAAAAACATAATATTCATATTTAAATTAAATTTAATTAATTATAAATTATAAATTAAAATTAATAAATCATATTTATTAAACCAGCGCATTTTTGGCTCTTTGTTGATGGCAGTGTTAAAAAATTAATTCCCGTACTTTCAGCGATTCAATCAAGCTGAAATTCTATATATAGCAGTTTTATACAATTTTTAATGATCTGAAAAATTATCAAACATATATCTTTATTTTTACGGTCACTTTAGAAGAAAAAAAATCAAAACGTTGTAGGTAATGATCCACTTACGGTTGAGCTACATTTCTCAAAAGTTGATAGAAAACTACAAATTTTAAATAATGCCCGTGTACCAAATTTCATTATGATAGATCACACCGTTTTTGCGTAATCTAACACATACATTTTTCTCAACCTTAGTGAAAATGACTCGGGGGCCTTCAAAACATATAAAAACATCAAAATCTCGTCATTTAAAATTTTCGTGATTGCAATACTATGTCTGGCGAGATAGTAAAAATGAACAAATAATATATTATCTATAGATACTATGTTTATATATACGAGGTCTGCATTATATCTGTATAATCACTCTATCTGAAGGGAATTACTTTGAAGGGGACAAAAAATGGATATTGATGAATAAATAAATACTTTTCGGAATAATTCTCAAAATTCACTTTTTCTTTTGAACAGACCTCGTATATATAGGCTGTGATTTGAATCATAAATGACTAGAAATGATGAAGAAAGACAAACTAGAGAGGGAGGGAGAGAGAAAGAATGAATTAAATTTGTGGGCATTTGATTGTGAGTTTCCTAAAGACTCTTTAGTAAAGAGAATTGAAGAATAGAGAATAGAAAAAGTTGAATATAGTAGAGGTGGAGGATATCAACGCCGGATAGCGTTTCCTTCAATAAAAAATATTATAAATCAAGTTTTTAAGTATTATTCTGAAATTTTATATGCATTTTAGAATAGAAAAATCGATCTTAATATGTTTTATTTTTGATTTTATTTATTTTTTTTTTTCATTATTGAAATAATATCAAATACATATCATTTCACCTTTTAAAAAGTAATTGAAGTATATAAAGTAAAATTTATATAACTTCTCGTATACATGTTTATGAATATGAAAAATGTTATTATAATCATAATTAATAAATATTTTAATAGAGATAGTTTATTAAACGAATAACTTTGATTAATTAATATTTATAATTAAAAAGATATTATTATTGGCTATATTGTACAATATAATAGGTGCTAATTACCTGTTAGAATGTTCTCTCAGCAATTTTGGCGTCTTTTCCTACTCACTGTTCAATGAATACTAAAAATTAAATTCTTTTATTTTATTTTATTTTAATATTTTAATATTATTTTTCAAAGAATTGGCCGAGGTGGCTTATCGCTTTTCAATGAAATAAATAATATAAACAATCGAATTATTCTGGCTGTGCCCGTTTGCCTCCTGCATTTAGAAAATATATAATACCTTTTATTTTTTTTTATTTATTAATAAATAAATTAATTAAATTGATTTTGCAGTGTTAAAAAATTAATTCTGGTACTTTCAGTCATTCAATTGAGCTGAAATTCTTTATAAAAAGCAGTTTTATACAATTTTTAATCATGTGAAAAATTATCAAACATCTATCTTTATTTTTACGGTCACTTTAGAGGGAAAAAAATCAAAATGTTGTAGGTAATGACCCTCTTCCGGTTGAGCTACATTTCTCAAAAGTTGATAAAAAACTACAAATTTTGAATAATGCCCATGTACCAAATTTCATTATCCTAGCTACAACCGTTTTTGCGTAATCTTGTCTACACACACACACACACACAGAGAGAGAGAGAGAGAGAGAGAGAGAGATAGACAGACATTTTTCTCAACCTTAGTGAAAATGATTCAGGAACCTTCAATACGTAAAAAAACATCAAAATCTCAACATCGAAAATTTTCGTGATCGCAATACTATCTCTGGCGAGATAGTAAAAATAAGCTGTGGCAAGGGACAGAACCGACCAACGCTTTGAAATAAATAAATTAATTAATTTAATTTATATATATATATAAAGTTTAAAAAAAAATTTTAAAATTTGAATTAAAATGACCAAATAAGGAAGGATTATTTTCACACCAAATTTCACATGAAAAGATTTTTTACATATCTCCACGAATCATGCAATTTGTTAACAGAAAAAGTATTTTCAGCATGATATCTGTCCGTCCGTTGTCTGCCCATTGTATGTCCGTATAGACATGTATCTTGAACAGCTCAACGAATTTTGATAAAATTTGGTATATTTACTTAATGCATCAGTAATATGAATTCAACTTTTGATGTATATACAGAAACCGGAAGTGGTAGTTTACAAAGTATTAATTTTATATACCTACATTGTCCCAAAATATTTCACTTAAAATATAGTAATAATTATTAATTGTGTAATTAAACTAAAAATAAAAACCAAGATAATATAATTTAGTCATTTTAATTTTTTTATATTTTATAAATATATATATATATAAGTACATATAATGCTGTTTGGAAATTAATTTATTTCAAAAAGGTCGGTTGGTTCTGTGCCTGGCCATAGCTCATATTTTCTTATTGTTATATTAATATTAATAATAGTATAAGCAGTAGTGTAGACATACAACTGAATCGTTTTCATAAAGTCTTGGAAAAGACCGTATAAGTTATTTAATATAAACATTAAATCAACATTATTTACAATTTATAGAATTCAATTAAGTATTTAATTTTATTTTATTTAAACATTTGATTAAATTTAGATTAAAATTCTAGGATACTTACTTGAAAATCACTAAACTTTTTTTATTTGAAAATATTGAAAATTGTTTTTTTGAAATTTATCATCATTCAGAACAAACTAAATAATAATATAATTAAATATTTAATATTAATTATAAATTAGATTTTTGATGATGTTCAATGTAAAAAATTGATTAACTATAACAAGAATAAATCTAAAATAAATAAATAAATATATTACTTGAAAAATAATTAATAAATAAACTAATCTCTCTATCCTATATATCTAACTATACATATTAAAATATATATTAGTATTTATTGAATCAAAATTCTCACGATCAAGCGCCGATCACTGCAAATAATTTTGTAGACTTTGCTATTGATACATTAAAGTCCAAAGTACTTGGGATACCGTAAGAAATTCATTTGAATTATCAGCAAATATATATAGTTTACCTTTAATAATGAATAAATTATAAATGAATAAATAAAATAAAATAATTTATAACATTTAATAAGGATTGAAATATTAACTATAGAATAATTATATTATATTACTAGTTATTGAGACCATTTTCGGCGCTCTTCGCCCCTGGATAGGGGGCTCAGCCTCCATAACCCAGAAGTAATACATATATTTTGGTTGAAAGTATGCATGTAAGGTATTCATTTATTTGATTTATAAATTTAAAACTATAACTCTTTTTATAAAATTAATAATTCTAGCAATTCCCATACAATGAATGATTATAATTAATCATATAATTAATCATAATAATAATAATAATTTCTAATATTCAAATATCATTTCAATTAAATAAATACAAATTCTTATTATAATTAATTTAATAAAATGTTTAGATACTTATAAGTGGAATCCTACTCCAATTCAATTCATTTATCCATCCAAGTTGAATAAGACACCTAAATTTCTAAATTTGACTATAACAATTTCAGTTTTTACTATCTCGCCAGAGATAGTATTGCGATCATGAAAATTTTCGATGTTGAGATTTTGATGTTTTTATACGTTTTGAAGGTTCCTGAATCATTTTCACTAAGGTTGAGAAAAATGTCTGTGTGTGTGTATGTGTGTGTGTATGTGTGTATGTGTGTGTGTATGTATGTAGGCAAGATTACGCAAAAACGGTTTGAGCTAGAATGATGAAATTTGGTACATGGACATTATTCAAAATTCATAGTTTTCTATCAACTTTTGAGAAATGTAGCTCAACCGGAAGAGGGTCATTACCTACAACGTTTTGATTTTTTTTCCTCTAAAGTGACCGTAAAAATAAAGATATATGTTTGATAATTTTTCACATGATTAATAATTATATAAAACTGCTATATATAGAATTTCAGCTTGATTGATTCGCTGAAATTACCAGAATTAATTTTTTAACACTGAAAATCTCACGCGCCAACACGTGACGTGGTACTTTCACCAAAGAGCCAAATACGCGCTGGTTTAATATTATTTATTAATTTTAATTTATAATTTATAATTAATTAAATTTAATTTAAATATAATATATTATGTTATTTAATCCAATTCAAATTGCGAGATAGTCGAGTGGAGACACTCCAGCTAATTTTAAATTTTAAAATAGAGACAGAGAGAGAGAGAGATTCTCTAATTATATATATAGTAATAGTGTATTATTATTAATATGAAAATTATTTTTATAAATTTATCAATATAAAATTTTATTCGAAATATTTTCATAGATTACGAATATTTTAATAATATAATTAAATATACAAATTTTAAATTATTATAATTGAACTCATATTACTAAATTTAATTTTCAAAACATAAAAAGAAACCAATTCATAAATTATAAAAGAATATTATCATTTGAATTTAAAACAAATTTAAAAAAATTACCCAATTTTAAAAAGACAAGAATTTAAAACAACTCCATATATCATTTGTCTAAAAAATAATAATTTAATTTTTATATAATCTATAAATAATTTTTGCACTTAGAATATAGTAGTAATTAATAATTGAGTACTTAATTAAATTAAAAATAAAAACAAAGACAATTTAATTTAGTCATTTTAATTGATGTTTTAAAAGTATTTTTGATTTCATAAAATACATTAAAAAAATAATTTCCGTTTTGTTTTTATTAGACATATATAAAATGTATACTCTTCAAGAGAAAAGAAGAAATATTCAAATATATTATGAATAAATAAAAAAAAATTTAAAATAAATATGTGATCTAAATTTTATTAAATTAATTATAATAAGAATTTGTAGTTATTTAATTGAAATGATATTTGAATATTAGAAATTAAAATAATCATTCACTTTATGGGAACGAGAGGTGGGAGGGAGCATTGTAAAAATTTTAAAAATTAACTTCTGTGGTTATTGAATAAATATTGATTAAAATTATAATCTATGTTCAAATATTGTGATGTAATTTTATAGTGATCGTTTCAGAGCCAATTTTGAGTCTATAACATTTTCGAAACAGACAAAGACATAGCGGCATGAAAAATTCTAAGGTACTTTTGGATTCTAGAGGTCATGAAACGTGAAGATATGAAACAATTTTTAAATTCTGAGCAATTTGCAGACAAAAATCTTTATATACATATATATTTATAGATGAATAGATAGATTATTGTTTATCTTTAATTGACTTTGTTATATTTTAAATTTACTCTTTCTTCTTATTTCTATTATAGAGGACGGTTTCTGCAAATAAAATTCAATATTTGCAGAAAACTCAGAATACCATTTTGATAATATTTAGTATAGTAAATCTTTGATTATGTATTTAGTTTTCATTTGAATTGGATTATTGTTTTTAAACCTTTAATTTATATTCAATTAAAAAAAGGCGGTCGAAAATTTACTGCCACCTATAGTCGAAAAAGTTAATTAAATCTAAAGCTTAACTACGGATGGTCTGTCTTAACTTCCTTCTAGTTCTGTCCTCTATTGATCTTTATTATCATTACTTATAATGTACTAATTTTAAAAAACAATTTTGGTAAATTTATTTTTATTCTAACATATATATATATTTGATTGTTTAATATAATTATATTTTAAGAATTTTCTTTTTTTTAATATTGAAAAATACAAAAATTTAAAACAATATATGTAATATATAAAATATATAAGTTTAATATGTATACATTGAATAAATTAATATCAATATTAAATAAATGCCCGATTAATTATCCAAATATAGTTTATTGTAGTAAGTGATTTGTTCATGTACTTTTAAAATAATTTATGTTAAAATAATATAAAATAAAAATTATTCTTCTACACCAAATTATTTGGAAAATTTATTTTTCGGTATTTTAGTTATATATAAATAAATGTTTTAATATTTGTTTAGTTATTTTATATATATATAATAAAAAGCTGTATCAGTAATGTTGTGCTGAATAGATTATTTTTGTGTTTGTGAGAAAGAACAAAATATCTTTCTCAACTTATTCTTATTATTTAATGAAATAAAGATCTGCCTTTTAATGAATATATCTAATTATTATTAAATAATAGCAAATATTTCATTATTTGACATGAAACTGTGACATTGGAAGTTTTTTGTATATATTATAATACATTAGTTAATTTGATTCGTAAGTAACTTATAAAAAGATAAAATATATAAATTTTATCAATATCATTTTATTAAAAATTAAATTTTTTATATTATTTGAAAAAATTAAATTTTTTGTTGATAAATTAAGAAGAAATAAATCCAAAATGCTACAATTATTAAAAAAAAAACAATGATAAGAAAGCTTATCCATCAAAATTAGTTTAATAATAATATAATAATCAATAAATTTCAATACATTTTCATATTAGGTTCAAGATAGGGATATAAAATGTTTGTATCTATATATAATATCAATTTAATCATTGCATATCCAATTGGAGATAATCTCAATTGAACTTATTGAAATTATGTTTGATATTACTTGATTACACTCTCTATATATAATGAATGTTTAATTTTTATACAATTTTTATTATGGTACAATTTTATTACAATTGTACAATTATTCCTTTTTTATTTTATTTTTTATTATATTTAATGATTAGAAATAATAAAAAATAAGTTAATATATCATTATTAATATTAATATAGATTAATTTAAATATTATATACTTATATTAATTAATATAAGTTATATAAAAAAACAAGTATTGATTGTGTTTTTTTTTAATTTTTTTAAACTTAGAATATATTTGAAAAACATTGACCCCGGTAGTTGAATGAGGCGCCCATTTGCTTATCCTGTCCTCCATGATGTTTGTACTGTGACGTCACAGCTTCGGGGGTTTCTTCAGTTCGAGCAGGGCTGCCCCACCCAACACATATCGTCCTCTTAATAAGTCCTTTTAGATAAAAACTATTAAAACAACATTATTTTAGAAACTATCGTCCTTTTTCTACTTTTAAATTGTATAGGACTATTTTACATGTTTCCCTGACACCTGTGTGCAACTAAGCGTGGGCCATTTCTCGAAATACCAGGCCACAAGTGTGTAGTGACCAAGTGGATAGAATAGCTTAGTGGCAATCGAGGGTGTGTTTTTTCGGTTTTTATCGGAAAATAGAACAGGTAAGCTCCTAATTATTCTACAACTATATATATTACCAATCTATTTTTATTCTATTCATATCTTAATTATATATTCTATCAGTGAGATATCGAAATATATATCCTGTGTAATGGCTGTCATTTCGACATTATGATTCATTAATATAACTCATTATATACATTAATTCATTTATATTTATATCGAAATTTATTTATATTAATATGAAAAAATAATTTAAATTCATTAACTTAAATTTAATTTTAAAAGAAAAAAAAATACCATGGTTCATAAATTATTTTATTATTCACATTAATTAGACAATTTTTTTTTTAAATTTCATTTATCTATAAAATAAAAAAATATTATAATTGTTTATATTTTTATATTAAATCAAAAATTTCACACAAAAAATTTCAATAAAAATTGTTTTTTTTATTAATTGAAGTGTATTTTATTGTTTATATTTTTTTTTCTTATTATGTTTACTTTTTTATATAAACTATAATTTTTTGAAATCAAGTAAAAAAAATAAACAAATATTTAGTACTTATATATTTATTTGTTTACATTAATTAAAGTTATATTCTTTTTTTTTAATATTATTTCTTTGGGAATCAACAATTTTCTTATTTTAAAATTATTTAGATTGATAATCTTGATATAATTGTAAGATTTAATTTATTAATGTGTGTATATATTATTTATTGATTAATATTTATAAATTTGTCCACAAATGACATTTTTTTTTGTTATATTCTTTTCTTGATATATTTGATTATAACAATGACATAGCTTTATTTTTATATTTTCTAGACCGAATGTTTTTTCTTTTAGTTTCATATTTATTTATTTATTTATTTTAATAAAATAAAAAGAAGAAATTAAATATATAGATAAGTAAGTGATGTATGCATTCTATGGGTGACAAACTTCCCGATTTAAATTCAAAGGATATGACGTCAATTCATCCTAAAGGCCGTGTTGAAAATATTGACTGTAAAGCATCTGCTGCTCTATTTATTTTCCACTAGAGAACCATCAACGTCCTAAACTTTCGATGCAATTGGAGAGTGTGTGTCTGGGTGCTTTTGGCACTGCGTTTTCCATCTAACAGGTGTTGACCGTTAACGCAGGATGCACAAAACTGAAAACTGTTGCTCTCTTCCTGTTCTTTGGAAAATGCCGATATTTATTTACCCCCTGATAAAAACATTAATATTAAAATTATTATTATATTATAATATGTCAACCGTATTTTATAAATATATATATATACAGAATTATAAAAAAATAAAAATCACTGTCATTAAATAATAATAATTTATTTTAAGAAATTCTTTATTATTTAGACAAACTTGAAACAGTATATATTATCTCCTATCCATAATTATTAATCAAATGACATTATTATATTATGAAAATGTTTTTATATTATAGACATTTGAAGTCTCTCTCTCTCTTTATATATATATATATATATATATATATATATATAAAATTATTTATTAATTCTATGTGTAAAATTAATATTTTTATAAAGAATGATCACAAATTTGAAAATACATTATACAGCAGTGGTTTCCAACCTTTCTATTCCGGTGCCCCTTATTTTTAAAAAAAATTGCGTCCCCCCTTAATTTTTGTAATAATCTAATTTCATAAATACTCACATAATATAGTAATTTATTTAATTTAATTTAATAACACATACACATTACACACCAACATACACACAAAAACATATCTTATAAATTATTATAGATTTTAGGGAAAAAAATTGGTTATAATACACTTGCGCTTGCCTTACAAGTCTCGCGCCCCCCGGAGGGGGCGCCCTCCACACGTTGGAAAATACTGATATAGAGTTTTATTTCATTTACTCAAAATATTAATTGAAATATTATTAAGTTAATATTTATATTTTATAGTTTTTTCAACAAAAATAATAATTTCTCATAACTAAATTAGGAATTTTGTATTTCAACCTATATAAAAATACAAATTAATAAATCTAATGTGATGAGTCTGATTATCTTTTTTTTAAATTTAAAATATTACACACCAGAATGATTCTATATTTAAAATGACCCATTTTTTAAAAATTTTATTATAGAAAAAAAAATTCCTCTTGCAATGTTTATTTTCATAGTTTGTTTGATTTAATCATAAAAATATTTTATAATTAAATAAACCTTATTTCTTTCATAGAACCTTTAAAAGTTGTTTTTTCAATTTCATTCCAATTTTTGTGTTTTTAAATTTTATTTTATAATTATTAATATAAAAAATAGGTAAAAATTTATTCTATGTCAAATAAATATTAATAAACATTAATTTATTCTCAAAAATTTGAAATAAATTTATTTATTAATACTAACAAAGATTGTATAGATCTATATAGTATATATATTCGTTTTTCTAATCGTGAAAATTGTGAATTGGACTTTTAGGTAATTCAAGTATTAGGGGTTTTTTGAGTTGAAGAATCGATCTGTGTAGAGATTTAGAAGAAAAATGATTTTATTTGTTTTTTCTTAATTAAAAACATATGTCAATAAATGTCCATATCAAAACATTACAATTCATTCACTATGTCTTTGGAAAATATATATTTATAAGAATAATTATTCAAAATCGTCCAAATAATTTTTTCATGTTTGTTTCAATATTTAATAATATAATAAAAAAATTTTGAAAAATTGAAATTAATTACAAATTAATATATATATAATTTTGACAATTTGTAACTAACTTCATAATGTTACAGACATCACATACATACGACGGAAATTATAAATTGATTATTATTATTATTAATTTTATCGTTATTAACAAATATATTATTAATTAACAAGGGGGCACGCTCGCCTCTCCTTGATTATTTTTCTGGCCCCTAAAATCCCTTATACTTTTATAAAACAAATTTATTTTATAATGACCAAAACAAAACAAAGAAAAAAACATTTATTGAATTTTATATATAATATAATTTTACAAATTTAACATTCCAAAACTTACATATCAACTTAATCATAATTCTCATGTGTTTCGCGGAGTTATGATGGATTTTAAAATGGCCCGCAAGATCATGTAGGTTTAGCCACCCCTGTTTTACATATATTATTTAAAAAAAAAAACAATTTTTATTGAATTAAATAGAAAATCTTAAATGTCAACTAAAATATTTAATAAACATAATTTAATGATATTGAATTATATAAATGACTTTTAAAAATAAATTAAATAATTAACATATTATTAAAAATAAAATGTAAAATATATAATATATTAGGTTGGGGAAAAAGTAATCCAGTTATTAGTTTAATTAACATAGTTTGGAGTGTCCGATTTAGTTCAAATAAGTACACTTTTGTTCAACAATTTCTTGCCATTTTAGAGGTAGCTTCATAATTCCTCTTTCATAAAAGTCTTGTTTCTTACAGGCAAAAAAATCTAAAAATCGATATTCGCAATCTTGTCTTGGTCCTAATTTTTTTCGCTAAGAAAATTTTGTAATGAAAGAAAAAGATAGTAGTTGCTTGGTGCCTTGTCCGGACTATAAGGTGGATGCATCAGGACTTCCCAACCAAGCTCCCTGAGTTTTTGGCAATATTCTTAAAATTATATTCTCAAAATGTAAAGAATATTTCTTTAAGCACGAAGCGCAGTGTGAATTTGCAGTCTAATTTAAAATAAGGTCTTAATTAATCTCTACCTGCTAACATTCCCTTTCAAGTTATAATATACGAATGTATTAATGTCAATAAAAATTTTAACTTTAAAAAAATCATATTATTTAATTCTTTATCTTTAGATTTTTAACATTTTAAAGTTATTGATATTTTTTTACATTATAATATTGGTAGAGAGTAGGAGGAGGGTTGTTTGAAGAATTATGATATTTTATTATTATTCTCTACCCCTCCTCCCTCTCTTTCTCTCTCACCCTTCGATCGGCTCATTCAACTTAAGAGTTGCGATACTATAATTAACTAGTAACTCTTTATGTATACATATAACAAATTTTAAAAAAATCATATTTTAGATATTTTATTTTATTTTTTGAGATCTTTACTTGGAAAATAAATATATACTTTGTCTTTGCCATTTTTAATCAATTTAATTTATTACTCAATGAATATAAATAACAAATGATTATAGAAATATAATATACGAACCCTTTCCGGTATCTTATGCTGCCAGCGGCATAAAACTCTTCTTAGAGCGACAGGCGGCTTCTACTAGCCGCACGAGATTGATAGGAAATTTTGTCTTAAATACTTATAAAACAACACAATGTATAAATATATAATTAGTAAATTTATTCAAATCGTCGTAATATTTCAATTTATTTTTTTTCAATATTAAAAAAAAACAAAATTTTAAAAAAATGGTAGGAAATTAATAATTTTGATAAGTTTCTTTTTATGTTTATTGTGTTTAATAAATTGTCTTTTATGATAAAAAATATAATTAATATCAAAAATTAGAATATTTCAATTTGTATTTCAAATTTTATAAAAATTGTAAATTGAAAAATTCTAAATTTGTAGCTAATCAGTGATGTATTGGTAAAATAAGTAAGGGAACGCATAGTGGGAGCAAAAAAATGTCCTATTTTTTTCATCTAAGTTTTTATTTTTTCTTATTCTTACTATACAAATTATTTATGAACACAAAAAAAGGAATTCTAACAGTAGATTTAAATGGGAGTTGTCGGGACATGAAAAAGTTCTGGAACGCGTTCCGGTTCTGAAAAAAGGTAAGGGAACGTCGTTTCTTACGAACACCACTGTAGCTAACTTCACAATGTTACAGACATTTCATACATACATACATACATACAATGATAGGAAATTAAATATATATTGTTATTATATATATATATTAATATATGATCTAATATGTAATATGGGCTTTGAATCTCGACGTTTCGTGTTCAAAGAATTTTGGGATTGTTGGGTTTTATATTGGATTGTTTTGTCTAACTAAAGAAAACATTTATAAGGCTATCCGTGGATGAAATATTTACTACGTAATATATATTATTTATAAATTTTCATCTATCTATCTCTGTGACTTTAAAGTTCTTGGCCGCAGCAACCACAAGTATTCCTATTCTGAGCCACAACCTTCCAGTCTCTATCCTCTCCTATCTCTCTCACATCCTTTCCCACATTATCCATCCACCGTGTCCTTGGCACAGACCATCCATAAGACTAGTAAACTCTATTGTCTTTGCTGAAACAAAGTTTTTGGCGCCACCATGCGAGTGCAGGCAGTAACTAATTGAAAAAAAAATCTGGCTTGTGTGTGTGTGTTTTTGCCTGGTTTTAGCATGAGAAGTTATCGGTTATGCGCCTGGAGCGCCTCTTAGCATAGAGACATCATATTAAAAACCGATTCACCGATTTCTAAGGAGTTGGGGGGCCTGGTCCTTGGTCTTCCAAGTGGACGTTTCCCACTCGGTCTTCCTACCAATATATTTGTCGCCATTCTATCTTCTCCCATTCTAGCCACGTGTCCTGCCCGATTTTATAATTCTAACTATATTTGGAGATGCATAGAGGTTATATAATTAATTAATTAATTATTCATTTAATTAATTTTCATACTGAAAGGATAGTTTGTTTCTATCTGTATATTGAATCAATAATATCATTATGAATTTTAAATCCGCAATTTCATTTATATATTATTTATTTAGATAGAAAAATATTATTCTTAATTTACTTGTCGTCTTTAAAATTGTTTAATTAAATTAAATATTTAATAAACTCATTGAAATATTATTAAATCTTTAAACCTCACATTCCTGTGACCACCTTGTCAATAGTCTTCCATGAAAGTCAAATATATTTTTTAAAAGAAAATGAGAATCTTTTTTTTTTTTTTTTTTAATAAAAAACTTTTCTGAATTGAAATAACCGAGATTTCATAACCAGATATTAATTGATAATTTATGTTTTATTAATTAAGATAATAAATTCAAAAAGGTTACGATTAGCAGATGGGCTGCTAGACCAAAATCATTTTTAAAGAATGAAAAGAGATTCGATATAAAATAAAAAGAGTAGAGATATGATAAATGCACAAAAATTATTATAAGAATTTGTATTTCAGAAGTTTATTATTAATATTAATTTTTTTTTTTTTGAAAAGGCCCCATTGGGTGTGTGGGTAGCGAACCTGCCTCACATTCACGGGTTCAAGTCCCGGGCCTGGCAAGGGGATTTCCCTAGCTGGGATCTATGGCACAGAGTCAATCCAGCCTCCGGGAACAACATTGGGGAAAAGCTACTTGATAGCGCCTCCGATCAAGAAAATCAAGTTAAAGGTTGAGAGGACCCGTTCTACTGATCATAGGACACCTCATTAATATAACCGGCTTGATAGGCGTTGTCTTTGCGTAGGACGTACAGTCAGAGGTTTTTTTTTTTTTATTAAAATTTTTTAAAGATACTTTTAATAATATCTGACTTATAAAACTTAAAAGTTTGGAAAGATAAAAATCTTAAAATCAAGGACTTGTTTTAGGTAAACATAATTCATTCGAATGAATTAATAATTACCCTGCACAACTTCTTAGTGTTGGAATGTTTTTTCTGTCATTGTATTATGTACATTTTCTAAAATTTGTAATTATTTTATACATATTTTCACAAATGACATCTGTTATCCGGGAATCTGGTTTGAAAGTTTCTATAGATAATATTTTTAAATAAATTTTTAACATTTTTTCTTATACTATATATTTTACTATTATTACTACAAATAATTTATTAAATACAAATATTTATAATAAAATATTTAAAAGTATAATGCTTTAAAATCACTATAATTTTTATAATATATTTTTTATTTTTATGCTCTTATCTTTGCTTAATTAATTACCCTGTGAATATATAATTAATGAAATTATCAAATTCTCTAACAACATAAGCAACTGAAATAATAATTAATTGGAACATTAGCTATTAAACACATTCAAAATTTTTAGCATTCATCAAACAATATTTTCATTAACACACCTCTACTTGTCTTTTTTTAAATTCGATTTAAACATTATATGTATATACTACGCCCCCGGGTCGCATGCGGCCCAAAACCCTTTGAGATGCGGCCCAAAAGTAAATTATGAAAATATTTAAATTTTTTCAAAAAGAAAAAAAAAGTAAAATGATTTTGGGATCAGACTTTTAAATATTTCCGACTTTTTTAAATTTTTCAATATGGTTCTTAAAAAAAGGTAAAATGATATTTATGTGCGGCCCAGCATATTTTTTTTTTTTTGCAATGTGACCCCTGGTTTAATTGATTATAAAGTGAAATAGAAAAATAGAAAGAATGGAATGGGTGGATCCATTTCCTTGTTATTGTCAACATCATCTTGATGTTAATCTATTTATATATAGTACTTGGTTCACCGAGATGCGGTTGGGTACTTTAAAAAAATTATTCCTTAACTATGAATATTTAAGATTAAGTTTATTATTTAAAATAAATAAATGACAAAATATATGAAACAATTTCAAATAATTTAAAACAACATAAATTAAAAAAAAATAGTCATAAAACATACAGCCCTTAAACGTACGTATTAATGCACCGAAAGACAGAAAAGTATGGTCTGTGGATATAACATAATATATATTTCGTAATTTGATAACAAAATATTATTAAAATAAATATTTTTAATTTTATTTTATTTATAATATTTTGTATTTAAGGAAGCTGTCCGGGACCATTTTTTTATTATTAACTTTATCTTCACACCTAGGCAGGGGCTCCCACGAGTGATAAATAGTATTTGGATGAAAGTCTGTATATAAAAGGTTTTCATCCATTCTGTTTCAATCAGAACATTACATAAACATTCATTTTTTTGTGTTCTTATTTAAAATATACTTTAATTATTATTAAAATTCCTATTTTAAATTATGAAGAAAAAAAAATATTATCTATGGTGTTAATTTCAAAAAAATCCTTCGTGCGGTTTAATATTTCAAAAATACAAATATATATATATACTATAAATAGTGAGAATTTTTTCATATATTGAAAAATTTTTTTATATATATATATAATAATTCCATTATAGTTTATTATCATTTTTGAAAAAAAATAGTTTTGCTGATAGAGTATTATCTTTTTATGCAAACAATGAATAGATTCTTGAAAGTAAAAGTAAAAGTAAATAAGAAATTAACATCTTAACAAGATTTTTTCTAGTTTCAGATAATAGCAATGTATTTTTCGTGTATTTCTTATTTTTTCAATTGTTTTTTCTTTGTATTCCGTGAAGACGTGCTAGTAAAAGCAATGTTCGTTTGTTAATAAGTTGTTTGAATTTTCAATAATCTGGGGTTGCTGAAAGCGAAATGGCAATTGAGGTGGACTCGACGCGTCCGGCCAGGGCCGAGCAGGCGCCCTACACTTGGTCGATAGAGAACCCCCGTCCCTCCGCTTTGCGCAAAGCTTCCTAGCGCAGCCGGGCTGCTTGGGTGTGTCTGCCACGGGCACACAGTCACCACACATACACAGGAGTGCTCCCCGATTTCCCCGTGGAGGCCGAGGACGAGGACCAGTTGGGGTGGTGAGAGAGGCCCGAGCCGTTGACCGCGGCGGGAGGAGTGGCGGGAGGAAAGACGTTCGTGACGGCGGATCTCGGGATGGACCCTGTGATATGCTGTGATATCCAATAACGATCCCCAATCGCGCCACATCGAAAATGCAACTTTGAAAATCCGCCAATCTCATCTTGGACTTCCTTTTCGAGGATCGCTTAGACAAAATACAAAAATAGGAAAAAAAAAACAAAACAGTATATAAACGCCAGTTCACTTACACAAATCTACAAACAAACACACACACACATACATACACACAACCAGTTGGATATTTCAAGAATTCAGTCACTGCCAATTTTTCTACGAATTGTTGCTACTCTTTTTGAACCCCTTTGCCCTTCCATCACAATGCCCGAGTGCTGATCAAGAGAGATTCTAGTTAACGCCCTGGCCAAAGTAAGTACCACTCGACCGATCTGGATTGTGGAGTACACTTTTCCGGAATCTTGACATATGCAAATGGACCCTACCTCCTTCAACTTCCAAAACGTTTGTAACTACTCCTTCTCGTTCATCCTCTTTCTTATTTGTCGGATGTAGTTTACCTCGTGGGTGATGTCCGCTACACCACCATCAATCGATTCCCACCTTGTTATACTCGCTCAATAAAAAACAAAAACAACAAAATTTAACCCTTTCAAAATTCAACGAATTGAAAAGAGGAGAAATACCCTTTTTCAACAAATTAACGCATTATTTCAACTAGAAATTGATTATTAGAGATTTATACCTTATCAATAAAAGTTCTCTTCTCGATTACCCTCTACGTTTATTCTATAGAGCACGTTTTTTAAATTAACAAATAGGTTAGTTTTTTTATATCAAAATTATTACTGCATATATTTTCATCGACACTTAGTTATATATTTAAATTTTATTTATTTTGTAATTTTTTCTATCTCGCCAGAGAAAGTATTGCGATCACGAAAATGTTCGATGTCGAGATTTTGATGTTTTTATACGTTTTGAAGGTTCCTGAATCACTTTCACTAAGGTTGAGGAAAATGTCTCTCTCTCTCTCTCTCTGTGTGTGTGTATGTATGTATGTATGTAGACAAGATTACGCCAAAACGGTTTGAGCTAGAATCATGAAATTTGGTATGCAGGAATTATTCAAAATTCGTAGTTTTCTATCAAATTTTGAGAAATGTAGCTCAACCGGAAGAGGGTCACTACTTACCACGTTTTGATTTTTTTTCCTCTAAAGTGACCGTAAAAATAAAGATAAATGTTTGATAGTTTTTCCCATGATTAAAAATTGTATAAAACTTCTATATATAGAATTTGAGCTTGATTGAATCGCTGAAAGTACCAGAATTAATTTTTTAACACTGCAAATCACGCGCCAACACGTGATTTAGTGCCATCAACCAAGAGCCAAACATGCGCTGATTTAATAAATATTATTTATTAATTTTAATTTTTAATTAATTAAATTTAATTTAAATATAATATATGTTAATTAATCCAATACAAATTGCGAGATAGTCGAGTGGAGACACTCCAGCTTATTTAATAAATTATAATACTTGCATTACCTTTTAGATAAATTTTGATTCAAATTTAACATAATCACAATTATTTATTTTAAATGAGAAATTTTTCTAAATATATATATATATTTAACTAAATCAAAAATAACAGAGGTATACGAGTATTTAATTTTTATTTTGATATACTCTAAGGTGAATGTACTGTACTGTAAGGACAACTTTATAAAAAAAATTTGATATCTTCTATTATTTTTACTATCTGCGAACACGAAAATTTTCGATGTTGAGATTTTGATGTTTTTATACGTTTTGAAGGTTCCTGAATCATTTTCACTAAGGTTGAGAAAAATGTCTGTGTGTGTGTATGCGTGTAGGTATGTATGTAACCAAGATTACGCAAAAACTGTTTGAGTTAGAATGATGAAATTTGGTACATGAGCATTATTCAAAATTCGTAGTTTTCTATCAACTTTTGAGAAATGTAGCTCAACCGGAAGAGGGTCATTACTTACAACGTTTTGATTTATTTTCCTCTAAAGTGACCGTAAAAATAAAGATATATGTTTGATAATTTTTCACATTGTATAAATCTTCTATATATAGAATTTCAGCTTGATTGTTTTGCTGAAATTACCAGAATTATTTTTTTAACACTGCCAACACGTGACGGGGTGCCATCAACAAAAAGCCAAACATGCACTGGTTTAATATTTATTATTTATAATTTATAATTAATTAAATTTAATTTAAATATAATATATTATGTTATTTAATCCAATTCAAATTGCGAGATAGTCGAGTGGAGACACTCCAGCTAATTTTATCAGATATCAATTTGAGTTTTGGGTGATATGATTCATTAGTTAATAATGAAGAATTTATCTGCAAATCAATGCATTTTTCTATTTCTTTTATTTTTTATGATTTTTTTTAACATTAGTATCTAAGAGCACCAGTAGTTTATACTCTTAAAATTAGGTAATATGGAGATGGAATATATATTAAATGTACAAGTGTCAACCTCTGGTACATTTACTCTATATATAGTATGTAATAGAATATAATATATTTTGATTATCTTTTTAACCATTTGTTCTGTATTAATTTTTCATTAAATGCTTTATATATTAATACATATTTATTTTTCTATTTTTTTTTATTTTTCTCAACTTTTGGAATTGCGGAACCCTTTTGCTTTTTCATTTTTACGGCGGAATACAGAACAAAATATTATTTATAAAGCATTACAAGATTTAATAAATTAATATAATCATGCTTTATTTTTAGTAACTTATACATTTATTAACATAAATAAACTTGAATAAAAATATTACTTCATTCTTAAATTATAATTTGAAAGATGAATAAATTGTTAATGTAATATTTAGACCTGAACTGATCTTCAAATTTCAGTCAACCAAATTCTTAAAATCAAAATCTCTTTTTACTTTCCCGCATACTTCGTATAAGGGAAGTATTGGAATCGTCAAAAATTTCGACTTCGAGATTTCGATAGATCTTGATGTTTTAGACCTCCCTGAGTCGGAAAATACCATCTTTCGAATTATGTCTGTGTGTGTGTATGTATGTATGTATGTATGTATGTAATGTCTGTAAGCAAATTTACTCAAAAACTAATCAAGCTAGGACTTCGAAATTTGGTACACCGATATTATTCACAGTTTGTAGATTTCTATCAAAATTTCGTCAAAATCGGTTAACAGGAAGTGGTACTTTACCTACACTGGTTGCGTTTACCTTTCAAGTAAAGTACCAGTTTGCTTCGAGATATTTGCTTCCTATTTTGTATATAGATTTAAAAATATGAAAAAAATTGAGATACCAAATTTCATCATGATCTGACTACCGGAAGTGACATTTTACCTATACAAGTAGCGTTAGGTGTAAATTATAAATATATATAATAGTGTTAAACCATTTTACTTTATAATTTAAATTAATTAGTTTGTTTATTTTTATTGTTGTTAAAACATAATAATAATAAACTAATTACCTATTTATATGCTGGAAAGTCTAGGGGAGGACACTCCCGAATTTTTTAAGTTTTTATGTTCGTTAATGTTGAGAATGCGCTCACAAATAAGATGTATAAGACTGCAACAAAATATTGATTGCCATTTTGAATATTGATGGAAATTTCTCTTGCAAGAATCATAAAAAAAATTAGCACAATTTTTGGAATTCTTTCATTTTTAAAGAACGACCAGAAATTAACGTAGTTGGTGTATCCCAGGCAAGAATGATTATGTATTCAATTAAATTGTTTTGTATTAAAAAATGTGAAATACATAATTTAATTCATATTACAGTGTGTCTAAAAAGTTCAATGAATGGTATGATAAAAACATTAATAAGATAATGTTTATTGTAAATACCTTTATTAACCTTCAAAATACTCTCCATTAGACACAACCCACTTTTGACAATGTTCGTATAACGCTTGAAAACTGATGGAGAAGTCTTGATGTGGAATCGGTCTCATAGTAGCCGTCACAACGTTCAGGCCGGTAATCCTCAAGCAGGACACCAGAAAACACTGAACGTGTACGAGAGAACAAAAGATCGGCGATTGACTCTTCGACTAATATCCGAAGAATTGGGTATTAGCAAAGACACAGTAAGTGGTGTTTTCTGGTGTTCTGCTTGTGGATTGACGGCTTGAACGTTGTATAGAGGACATGCAATTCTCCTCCAATCCCCTTCCTTGTTTTGAATCATTGAATCCTATGAAAAATCCTATTTTAGAATATTTGAATCTATTGTTATCCTCCAAAGTCTTGGAACAGGCCCTCTATTATTATTATAAATTTGGACTTCGATAATAATTTTGGAGAATTTAAAAATATTGCCGCTTTAATCTAAATTCTTATATTATATTATATATACATATATAGAAAATTATTAGGTGGAACAAAAACATTTTTCTTAAATCGACAAAAATGATTCCATCTATAAATTTTTACTAGTTTCTTATTATTTTAAATATCCAGAATAAAATAATTTTAAAAAAGAAAATTAAATAATATATCTGTTTCTTAATAAATTTTTAATTACTGGTTTAAGAAATAATTCTAAGTGTTTAAGTCAGTGGTTTCAAACCTTTCTGTGCCGGCGCCCCCCTTTTTTTAAAAACATTCTTGCCCCCCCCCCCTTAATTCTTGTAATAATCTAATTTCATAAATACTCACATAATATAGTAATTTATTTAATGGACTACAAAATCACACATACACATTACACACACTCAATTAAACAAAAATATATTATAGATTATTATAGATTTTAGAAAAAAAATTGGTTCTAATACATTCGCGCCCCCCAGGGGGGGGGGGGCGCCCCAGAGATTGGAAACGCTGGTTTAAGAACTTTATAAATAATTCATCTATGAAAATAAATTTTAATTTTCTTTGGTATTTCTAAATTCCAAACAATTGGATTCATTTTAAGGGATAAATTATTCTTCAAAGAATTGAGCAAGTTTCTTAAAACATCTTCTAGGGAAAATGCTCCATCTTATAATTAGACAATCTACTTATTTTATCAGTATGAAAACATATAACATACGTGTGTCTAGAGAAATTACATAATAAGATAAACCAGTTTTATATCTACAAAAAACAAATGTCTTATATATCTATATACTAAAGTATAAATAAATTACCAAAATTTATTTTTATGAAAATAAGTGTAAGAAAATCTTCCTCATCTTTACATAGAAATATATTTATTTTAATTAATTTTCAATATATTTATTTATTTTTTTAATTTTTTAAACAAATTTAAAACATTTATGGTAAATGTACCAGTACTTGACAATTGTACATTTAATATCGGATAATAAGAATTTTGTTGACACTTGTAAAATTATTAAATTATTTAAATTTTAAAGTTCGAATTTTTAAGAAGGGTTTCATTATTTATTTTTTTTATTTCATTCGTATAAATCATAGGTTCCCAAACTTTTTGTGTCGTAGAACCCTTGCCATGAAAGGTTTTGGGTAGGCCCCCTAAATTGATTTTGATTTTTTATAAAAAAAATTTTACCCTTTTTTTAGAGCCTTATTGAAAAATCAAAAAATGTTTCAAAAGCCATGTCGGAAAAACGATTTACCTTTTTTTTTTAGAGCCGGTAAAACACGTAGACCCCATTTTCATTTCATGGACCTCTAAATTTGTTATTCGCTGCCGTAGACCCCTTGGAGGTTGAAATAGACCCCCCAGGGGTCTATATAGACTACTTTGGGAACCTATGGTATAAATATATTTATTGAATTTAAAAATAAATTGCATTTTTTTTTTCTTATTTGTGAAAATAAAATTTAATTTTATTCCAAGATTTAAAGTTTTAAAAAATCATAAAATTTTTAATTAAAAAATTAGTATAACGCTTTCAATCTTCATTTTTTATAAAATTTTATTCTTCGAATGGTTAAGGAGGCAAATCACTAATTTTTATTATTTTATTTTTTTATTTTAGTATTGACATCAATATTAAATATTATTAATTGAATATCCATATTACTTAATTTTAAGGGTGTCAACTACTGGTGCTTTTAGATGCTAGTGTTAAAAAATTTATAAAAAAAAAATAAAAGAAATAGAAAATTGCATTGGTTTGCAGATAAATTCTTCATTATTAACTAAAGCAGCGGTTTGCAACCTGTGGGGCGCGCGAGACTGTTGCAATGGGGCCGCGAAAGCAATTCAAGTGCCCGCAAATTTGTAAAAATTTTCGATTTTTTTTTTCAATTTTTTTCCAATATGGTTCTAAAAAAAAGTCAAATAATTTTGCGATGCTCTGAACCCCTGTTCCCTGTTGTTATCTTGTGTAAGGGGACGCAAGAATTTTTTTTAAAAAAGGGGGGCGCTGGTATAGAAAGGTTGGAAACCACTGAACTAATGTATCATATCACCCAAAACTCAAATTGATATCTGATAAAAAATAGAAGATATTAAATTTTTCTCATTAAGTTGTCCTTATAGTGTCAACTACTGGTATATTCACCTTAAATCATTTGTTTTTTTTTCTCTAATGAAAATAAAAATTAAAACAATAAAATATAGACCCTCTATAATAAATATTTTTATGAAATTATTTCTTTTCTCAAACTTTCTAATAATCGTATAGGACCTATTAAATGTACCAAGAAAATATATATATATACTTTCCTTTATTTATTTATTTATTTTAAACTGTTCATTCCCAGCAAATTCAATAAAAAAATTGACATTCTTAATATAATCTAGAGATAAATCATCTTAATTTCTGTAACACTTGAAAATCTAACTATTATTTGTTTAACATGTAAATAAATTTAATCTTTATATTTGATTATTAATTAAGTTCAAAAGTGTAAATATCATGATTTATTTTTTATAAAAATTTTCAATTTCTCTAAAGTGCTTTATTTTTTGATTTTAATTTTTATTTGACTTCAATTTTAATTTGAATCAATATGATTTAGTTAAGATAAAATAATTTTAAAGAATAACGTTTTTTTATTAATATTTAATTAATTTAATTTTATATATTAATTAAATAAAAATAAATATAACAAATAAGTCAGTAACTACAAAACTTCTCAACTGACTTCTTGAATCACAATTAGCTAAGGATTTTTGTTTAAATATTTCCCCAAAATTTATAATGAATATGACACTTTTTAAATATATAAAAATAAATTTTACACGCACTCTTGATATTTCGTTAAAATTATATCTATGTTTATTTATTAATAAAAAAAATGCTTAATTTTTGTTTAATTATCAACTTATTACTATTTTCTTCTCAAATCTTAAATGATTTTGTTGTTTATTTTTATCGTTTTATTTATTTTTTGTTTTATAAGAAAGATAAACAATTTATTTAAATATTCATCTTTTTACAATTTTGGGAAAACCCAGAAAGTGGTGGCAATCCACCTATAAATAGTTAATCTTACACCAACTAGTTTTCGGAATCTCCTAAACTTGGGGAAGATATTAAATGATTAACTTGGAATCAAAACATTAACAACCAAGTAATCCTAAGGACTCTATAAATGAATAGATAAAAAATGTATTCTCCCTTTACACAACCACCTTTAAATTATTCCATTAGAAAAAAATACTTTTTTACTTTTACTAATTTTAAAAGTAACATACCACTCTTCTTCCCGAATCTATAATGCTTCAAATATACGAAGTCCGTGTCTTTTTGAATTTCCTGTTTCTTAAATGAAATGGCAACACTGCTCCTTTCATTAGGCAACGATCAGCTTACTCCTGTCGAAATTTGTACCAACTGGGTCTTTTACTTTTTCTTTGACATCATTAATAGTAGACTACCTCGTGATTTAAGAAGAAAGTGGAGAAAGTGAATTTGGTATGCTCATTAAGCATTATTTTTTTGCAAAAGAAAAAAATCAATGAAACCAAGGCTAAGCTTGATAAATACTATGGGAACTCCGCACCATCAATTATGGAATTTCGTTGTGGCCATTCAAGGAAGATGCCGAACTTTCTGGACGCCAAGTTGAGGTTTCTAAACCCGAAACAATTGAAAAAATTATCGATATGGTGATTGAAAGTGAGAGAGATTTTGGAAGCCATAGGCATCTCACTTGGCTCAGTGGTTTCAATTTTGAATTATCATTTAGGTCTGAGAAAGCTTTTCGCAAAATGGGTTCCGCGTTTGCTCGCAATCGTGTGACAACCTTGCAGTAGTGTTTGGCGTTGTTTAACTGCAATATGAACGAGTTTTTGCGCCGTTTCGTATCCGTGGATGAAACGTGGATCCACCACCCTCAAGATACCAAACATCAGTCACAACAGTGTCTTTCTCTGGATGAATCTTCACCAAAGAAGGTCAAAACGCGTTTGTCAGCCATGGGGACCGTTTTTTTTGACGCACGCGATATATCCACATTGGCTACCTTCAAATAAGTAAAACAATCAATGGAGAATATTATGCCAACTTATTGGGCCGATTTAAAGACGGGTTGAAAAAAAAACGACTGCATTTGGCAAAAAAAAGTTCTTTTCCATCATGACAATGCAAAGGTGCACACATGCGCAGTTTTTATGTCAAAAATCCATGAATTGAGTTAATAATTGCTTCCTCATCCGTCCTAGTATCCGGATTTAGCCCCAAGTGATTATTTCTTCTTTCCAAACCTGAAGAAATGGCTCAGTGGAAAGAGATTTGACTCCAACGATGAAATCATCTCACAAACAAATACCTATTTTGATGTCCTTGACAAATCTTATTTTTTGAAAGAGATAAAAAATTGGAGAAACGTTGGTCGAAGTGTATAGAGCTCAAAGGAGACTACGTTGAGAAATAAAATAATTCTTCATCCAAAAACCTGTGTTTCATTCAAAAATTCACGACCTACCCTCGGACATTTAGGATGACAGAATAACGACTTTTGACAAACAAATAAAACTCGAAGAGACATACAAAAACTAAAAACAATTGACAGTAATTAAACCACACATTATATAATAAAGCGTTTAAGAAACAACAATCCAATTTTTAATTTTTAGAAATCAAACATATTACATTATTCTAATCTGTTTAAGTTTATCGTTGTAAGATCTCAGTCTTGAATTCTTTCTTGTAATTCATTATACCATCCAGCTGACCCATTATTATTGAGTGAAGTGAGTGTTTACTATTTATAGTTCTTCATTTCTAGTATTACAGAATACATAATCAAAGACGTTCAAGGTTCATTTTCTGAAATTGACAATTTGGATTTTTGTTTCTTAACAAGCAAATTGCAGTGGTTTAATTTCTATCAATTAAATTTTTTTAATGTTTATTTATTCTGTATATATTTATTTGCCAAAAGTACCTATTCTTCTACCTCATCCTGCATATAGGCCATTTGGATAGATGCATTATTATATTTAATCTATTTATTGTTTTTCAATTTTTTTATAATCACTATCTATCTATTAGATCGCTATCTGTTCTTTATTGGTCAAAAGAGGAAATATTGGATCGAATAATTGTAGATTTAAATTCCCAAAATATTTAATGATATATTGTTTAGATTTTAATTGTGCCCATTCAAGAGCAAGATTTTCTCAAAGTATGCCCTCAACGGTTTAAATAATATATTTTAGATCAACATTCCAAACTTGGAAAATTTACGAGGGTGGAGTGAAAAGTTTTTGGCCTGACCAAGAAAAACGTTGTTTGTAAATTGTTTTTTTTTGCTATATTTTTAAACATAATCTCCGTCAAGACTGATACATTTCTCATAACGGTGTTCTAATTAATTTAATTAATTATTTAATTAATTAATTAAATTTGATTTAATTTAATTTAAGTCTCATCAACAGTTATGAATCGACGCAAAAATTCGTTTGGATTACGCCTACAGCGCCAAATTGTCGGTAGAAATGGTTTTTCGACGCAGTTTTTGGTTACAGGTCTCAGCTATCTTAAATGTTGAAAAATAAAACAAAAATAATTTTTAAAACATCGTTTATCTTGGTCAGGCCGGAAACTTTTCACCCCACCCTCGTAAGAGAAAGGACTAAGATGATTAAAATTGTTTTATCATTAATGCTCATTTCATTTTTCATTCATTTTTATAATTTAAACAAAATCAATTTGTTTTTATTTTAGTAATTAATTTCTGACAATTATAATAGTACTATAATTCTTCTTGGAACCTCTTGACGTAATTCGTCTTAATTTACACTAAGAAACCAATCTTAATCTGAAAGCAGAAAACCTTAAGATGATCATTCAAATTAGTCATCATTAAATCAAAGTCTTTTTTAAAAGCATTATAATAATTAAACCAGTCGTTTTGGGGCTCCTTTAAAGATCGATTCATTTGAAAGCTTATTGATGATGGTGTCATAGGATGCATTAAAAGAAATGGAAGACTTTATTACTTTCCCATCCTCTTGAAGTGATCGATACCATCATGAATATATTTACTTTTTTTTTCTTTTACTTTTAAATTTATTCATCCAATCCGTTCATATTTTATGGTTAACATTTGCACTTTAATTATTTTGTAAGTGAATCAGGCTCTATAAATATAGATATATGATATAAGATTATGAAATATAACTATCATTTATTTTATTAATACTAAAATTTTAAAATTCATTTTAATATATATATAAGCTCAATATACCTACCTCTATATATAAATTCTAAGATTAAATCATAAATTGATTTTTTTTTCTTATAAATGTTATAGTTTAGTGATTCTCAACCACTGTGCACTTTAGTGTACTGTTAACTTTTTTTTCAATTTGGTTCTAAAAAAAAAAGCTGGAGTATCTCCACACGACTATCTCGTAAATGTGATTTGGATTGATTAAAATATATTATATTTAAATTAAATTTAATTAATTATAAATTAACACACACAGAGAGAGAGAGAGAGAGACATTTTTCTTAAGCTTATTGGAAATAATTCAGGAACCTCTGGCGAGATAGTAAAAAAGGTAAACCGTTTTTGGGACCACTTTGTTCAATATGGTAAACTTTTACACTTCTTTTTACTATCTCGGGTAAGAGATAGTATTATTTTTCTTTGTGTGCCGCGGTAAAAAAAAAGGTTGAGAATCTCTGTTTTACATATTTATTTATGATTTTATCAAATCCTTCATTTTGCATTAATTTCTAGATATACTTATCAATCAAATATTAGCATTATTTAATCTTAATACATGTAAAATATATATTTAAATCATTGAAAAGATTTTCAGACTAAATTAGGAGCGGAATTCATAGTCTTCTATATATCAAAGTTTTAATTGAAAATGAATACATTTGTAATATGTATTTATTACTATTAGTAATAAAAAATATAAAAAAAATATTGTCTTCTGCAAATCATAGACTCAGAGTCTTTTCAATTAATTAAATTAAGTACTTATAGCAATGATTTTCAACCCTTTTTTTTTTAGCTCGGCACACTTTTAACGGTTTAAAAATTTGGCGGCACACAAAGGAAAAAAAATTGTAAAAAGTCAAAAATGTTTAAGAGCCTGATTTCAGAAACATTTTACCTTTTTACTTTTTCTTAATTTGAACTTTACATTTATAAAATTTGGCGGCACATTTTGAAAATCTTGCGGCACGCAAAATGGTTGAGTATCACTGACTTATAGTATTATTTATCTTGATAAATTGAAAAACACTATCAGGAGGAAGCAGTTACTACCATTTACCATTTCGCATTTATTTTTTACCGACCGACGATAGTAAGGGAGGTATTGTTTTCACCCCAAATTTCACATGTGGAGATTTTTACATATCTCCACGAATCATGCATTTTCTTAACAGAAAAAAGTATTTTTAGCATGATGTCTGTCCGTCCGTCCGTCCGTCCGTATAGATGTGTACAGCCTGAACGGCTAAACGGATTTTGATGAAATTTAGTATATTTACTTAATGCATCAGTGGGATGAATTGATCAACTTTTGGTGCAAATCCGGAAACCGGAAGTGGTAGTATTAGCGATCGACGATAGGAAGGGAAGGGTTATTTTCACACCAAATTTCACATGAGGAGATTTTTTACATATCACCACGAATCATGCACTTTGTATTGGTTTTATCCTCGAGAAAAATCATATTTATTAGTTTTTTCTTGATTTAAAATTATATGACGTCACAGCCTGGTCTTGCATATATATTATAAATAAAATAAAATTAAAAATATTTATATTTATTATTTTTGTATCCATATCTGTTTTTTATTACATTAATAGATATATTAAAATTATTTGAAATGTTTCTATAGCTGGAAATTAATTTACTTCAAACCGTCGGTCGGTTCGGTCCTGGCCACAGGTCAACTTATTATTATATTTATTGGAAATTGGAAGGAAGATCTTAAAAAATATATTTTATGTATTCTCTTTGATGACTATTTATTCACTTAAACCAGAGGTCGGCAACCTGCGACTCGCGAGCCTCAATAGCTCTTTCGATGTCAAGATGTGTCTCTCCATTTCCATGCGCAAATATTAATAATTATATTATTTTATTCTTAAAACTCAAAATATTATATTGAAATAAATACAGTAGTACCTCGATAAGTTAAAGTCCAAGGGAAACAAAATATTTTAAGTTATAGAGCTTTTAAGTTATAAAGGGTCTATGTTAGGGATAGGCGGATAGGTTAATAACATTTTTTTAAAGGCTAAATCATGTCGTTTCTTAAAATTCTCTAACCAGCCAATGGCTTTAAAATTTTTGATTTTAAGCGAATTAGCGAACTCTTCAGCTTTTTCTTTATGTATGAATCCACTAACACTGATGTTTTTGTTTCGACACTGTTTGAACCACGTGAACAAAACAAACATTGTTCTAAATTAGGGAATTCGGCAATTTTCGTTTTTTACAATGAAGACTTTCTCCTCATTCTTGTTTCTTTAGGATTTCAACTTCTGAGAGCCAATACAGAGATTACTTATTTAAGTTATCGAGGTTGCGTATTTTAAGTTATTGGGCTCTGATGAGATATTATTTTTACCGTCCGACGATAGTAAGGGAGGTATTGTTTGAAGTTATACAGATTTTTAAGTTACCGAGGTTTGATTTATCATGGTTCTACTGTATATATAATGCAAACAAAATAAAAAAAACACTCAACAGGGAACAGTTTATTTATTTTAGATCAAAAATCAGATCTTTATATCCAATCCTAATGAAATTTCATAATAATGAAACAAAAATTTAAAAAAATTAAAAATTTGGAAATTTCGTAAATTGTAACTGTTGGCTTTTCCTTCTCAAAAGGTTGCCGACCCCTGACTTAAACTATTTATTTCAATATAATATAAATTAAAAATTTAAGGTATTATTTTTTAGAATATAAATTTTTTTGAAAATTAATCAATATTTAAAAAAAAACATCACATCAACTATCAATTTTTTAATTTTTATTATTATTATTATTATTATTATTGACTTATTAGGATTTGTAAATTGAGCAGATTTAACTTTCCTAACACTTTTTGTTCACCCTTGTTCCAAATGGAAGTTGACTTTTGAGAGGGTACAATTATAGGGAAGACAGTTTCAAAGTCTCAACAACCGAACCTTTCGTTATATTATAATTTTCAAAAACTAAGATCTATAGACAATTATATACGAGGATGGGGTGAAAAGTTTCCGGCCTGGCCAAGAAAAACGATGTTTTTAAATTTTTTTTTTTTCTTTATTTTTCAACATTCAAGATAGCTGAAAACTGTACGATGTCAGTTGAACGTGTGCGAAATATTTTGCACAACCATTTGAATATGGAAAGCTGTGTGCAACGTGGATACCGCGTTTGCTAACGTTAGACCAAAAAGTGCTTAGAAAAACCATTTGGCGCTGTAGGCGTAATCCAAACGAATTTTTGCGTCGATTCATAACTGTTGATGAGACTTAAATTAAATTAAATCAAAGTAGATTTTTTTGGGGGGCACTTATTATAGAAAAATTATTTGCACAATGAAATTAAATTAATCATTAGTTAAGAATAATTTATTGATGATGTGTGTGTGTGATAATATATATTAGAAATTAACATAAAACTTTCATTACTTTCAGGACTTCGAAATTTGGTACACCGATATTATTCACAGTTTGTAGATTTCTATCAAAATTTCGTCAAAATCGGTTAACCGGAAGTGGTACTTTACCTACACTGGTTGCGTTTACCTTTCAAGTAAAGTACCAGTTTGCTTCGAGATATTTGCTTTATATTTTGTATATAGATTTAAAAATATGAAAAAAATTGAGATACCAAATTTCATCATGATCTGACTACCGGAAGTGACATTTTACCTATACAAGTAGCGTTTCCTTTTCACCTACCGACGATAGTAAGGGAGGTATTGTTTTCACACCAAATTTCACCTGTGGATATTTTTAGGTACATATCTCCACGAATCATGCATTTTCTTAACAGAAAAAAGTATTTTTAGCATGATGTCTGTCCGTCCGTCCGCTGTGTGTCCGTAAAGATGTGTACAGCTTGAACGGCTCAACGGATTTTAATGAAATTTGGTATATTTACTTAATGCATCAGTATGATGAATTGATCAACTTTTGGTGCAAATCCGGAAACCGGAAGTGCTAGTATTGCCGATCGAAGAGAGGAAGTGAAGGGTTATTTTCATATCAAATTTCACGTGAGGACATATCTCCACGTGTTATGCACTTTGTATTGGTTTTATCCTCGAGAAAAATCATCTTCATTAGTTTTTTCTTAATTTAAAATTATATGACGTCACCCAGCACTTCATGACGTCACAGCCAGCCCATATGTATTATAAATAAAATAAAATTAAAAATATTTATATTATATCCATATCTGTTTTTTTTACATTTAAAATATCAGTTAACCGGAAGTAGCACTTTATTCTATATATATATATATATATATATATATATATAAATGTTACCAAATATCAAATTTGACACCAATAAACTAATACGAACTGGCTCTTTATCAATACCAAGTTTACACATTCTAAATATTCATTCACAACTCTTTATACCTATTTATATGCGGGAAAGTCTAGGGGAGGACACTCCCGCTTATTTTTTTTTTTTTGGGGGGGAGGGGATATTTCAGAGAAAGTTTATCACACCAAATCAAGAACATTGAAATTAGAAATTGAACAACAATGTCATGATATGCCTAATGACCTGTTTCATGACCTTTTAAATCCTTTGGTGCGCGTTTATCAGCGTTCCCTGGGCAATAATTGTAATAATAATAATTAGAAGATAATTCTTCAATTATATTTATTTATCTTCTGTATTCAAAGTCATTCCATTTCACTCTATTTATTAAATGTTTTTCTCGACATTCGTAGTGTGAGAATATTTTTTTGAGACAACCTATAGATTAATTTCTATTCGAGTTGTGTTTAATAAGTAAGGTAATTATTTTTTCAATCAGAGTAATCCCAACGATTGAAATGTTTTCCGAAGCCCTCACACATCCTTTATATACGCTCAACTGCACAGTGCTGCCACCTGCCTTCTCTGTGTTTGGTTATTTAACTCTGACGTGGAAAGTACGTGGTTGTCGCATTAATGTGACTGGACTGTCTATAATACACATGTGCCAGTGTTTATTTAAATTCTTGAAGGATCTCCATCCTTTCATAGGTCGTTTAGTTTTGAAAGTGTAAACGTTGCAGGTGACCTAATCCGTAAAATATGGGGACTGAGGTAGGATTCTAGTGTTGTTTTGGTTAAAAAATGCAAAACATTATTCTGATGAAATATCCTCGAATTATTTTTTTCACAATTCGGGGTTCTCTTTCGTATTATTTCACACAAAATGTGCAAAACTTCGAGGTAACATTCCTTTATAAGCGTACAAAATTCTAGCAAAAACTTGTAATGCCATGGAAAACAGGCGTCCTAACTTCTTCTGGGCATAGAAAACCTTGTACTAGATATAAACATTTTAGGTCACAGCAACTATGAAACTTTTTTTATGTTTAATTTTTAAGGTTTTGGAATTCAATTAATTTAGATCGTGATATTCGTTGTTGATTTTTTTTTTAATTTTATATAATTTATTAAATATTCTTCAAGATATTAAAAATAATTATATATTACTTTTGAATATAATTAAAATAAAAAAATAATCAGGGTAAATTTTAAAGTGAATTAATTTTTTTTATCCACCTGGGATGGAAACTTACGATACAAGACTTTATCTTGTAACTCAAATAAACTTAGTAAATTTTTTTTATCATATTGGTCAATTAATATTTTTACTATCTCGCCAGAGATAGTATTGCGATCACGAAAATTTTGCATTGTTGAGATTTTGATGTTTTTATACGTTTTGAAGGTTCCTGAATCATTTTCACTAAGGTTGAGAAAAATGTCTCTCTGTGTGTGTGTGTGTGTGTGTGTGTAGACAAGATTACGCCAAAACGGTTTGAGCTAGAATAATGAAATATATTGTAGTATACGGGCATTATTCAAAATTCGTAGTTTTCTATCAACTTTTCATAAATGTAGCTCAACCGGAAGAGGGTCATTACCTACAACGTTTTGATTTTTTTTCCTCTTAAGTGACCGTAAAAATAAAGATATAGGTTTGATAATTTTTCACATGATTAAAAATTGTATAAAACTGGTATATATAGAATTTCAGCTTGATTGAATCGCTGAAAGTACCGGAATTAATTTTTTAACACTGCAAATCTCACGCACCAACACGTGACGTGGTGCCATCAACAAAGAGCCAAAGATGCGCTGATTTAATAAATATTATTTTTAATTTTAATTTATAATTAATTAAATTTTATTTAAATATAATATATGTTAATTAATCCAATTCAAATTTGCGAGATAGTCGAGTGGAGACACTCCAGCTTATCTTATTTTTTGAAATTACCTAAATTAAATATATCCAACTTAGATAATCCAATAAATATATAACAATTATTTATACTATTTAAATATATATAACATTTTATATCTTCTTTTTTCAGAGATCCTCGCCACTCCAGAATGAATGAATTGGACAGTTTAAGACAAGAAGCAGAAACATTAAAAAATGCTATCCGGGTTTGTACATAACATTTGCTAAATTATAAATGTTGTTGCATGATTACCTTTAATTTTTATTATTATTAAATATATCAATTTGTATTGGAAATAATTAATACTTGAAATATTAAATAATAGTTTAAAAATCATTATCATTTGATTTTTTAATTAAAAAGATAACTATAAATTAAATATAAGATCATGTTTTAGAAAAAATACAATATATTCTTATCTAATTGTTTTTTTTATTGTTTTTGTACTTATTATTATAGGTTAATTTTAATTAATAATATTCATTCAAATAATTCATAATAATTTAAAATTCAACCATTTTCAATAATTTTAAATAATAATAATAAGTACGTGTACCTGGAACACCGAGCTATCGCTCGACCCTTTAAAAGTTATTGATATACAATTCTTTGATTAGTTATTAGAATTATTAAATGTTACATCATTGCATCAGTCTGATTAAAATGAATGGAACTTGGGGTCCTCAATAATAATAAATAATATTAATAAAATTTAAATAATATCTTAGTGAAAAAATATTAAAAATTATAAAACTATTTAAAAATTAATTAATAAAAGAACAATTAATAAATAAATATAAATTTACCAAAAAATAAACACGAAAATAAATAAAAAAACATAAAATTAACTAATAAAAATCTATAAGAATTTACAAAAAATTAAACGACAAAAAGATTAAAAATGTTAAAATATTTTAAAAGAACACAAATCAAAAAATATCTTAAAAAAAACTATGGAATTATACATCCCTTAAATTTCCTAATGCTGCTGAACTTAACTCACTTAGCCTGTTTCAACCCTGATCGTTAGCGAACATCTTCTAAACGTTCTAATAACTATTATTAAATATTAACTTATGATTTATGGATCACAAACCATCCTTAACAGGCTCGGACACTCAATGTTAATTTTTGAAACACTGTTTAGCACCCTAAGAAAAAACTAATAAAAATTTACAAGAATTAACAAAAAATTAAATGACAAAACATTAAACAATTTCAAATATTTTAAAGAAAAAAAAATAACAATACTTACAATGTTTACAAGACAATTACCACACCGTATTTGTTTTGTTTTGTTTTTGTTTTCTTTGAGAGATTAATAAATATATTTTATTAAAATAAATATTTTTAATTTTATTTCGAAATTAAATAATAAATTTTAAAATATTTTAAATATAAAAAAAATATTAATTCAATATTAATTAAAAAAGATTGGCAAGAGGCAAATTTCAATATGGATGACGTCATTTGTGATGTCATATCAATTTAAATTAAAAAAAAACTAATGAAGATGATTTGTCTCCAGGCTGAAACCAATACAGATCGATTTCTCTTTATAAATATTATCTATGTTGTGAATTTCAAAAAAATTCTTCGAGCGGTTAATTAATAAATTAATTCAAAAATATACAAATATACAATTTTTGTTTTTTACCCATTGATTATTATTGTTTAGTTTTTACAAAGTAACATGGTTCTCTCTCTCTCTAGTTTAACTCCCGTTTAGTAATTATTTATACTCTCGCTTCTCAATAAATATTCAAGAGTTTAAGGCGTTAGCACTTGTTGGAACATATTCAATAATAAATATCATTACCACGATTTATCTTATCTTATACTAGCAAAAATTTTTTGAAATATTAAACCGCTCGAAGGATCTTTTTGAAATTAACACCATAGATAATATTTATAAAGAAAAATCGATCTGTATAGGTTTCAACCTTGAGAAAAATCATCTCTGTTAGTTTTTTCTTAATCTTCTTATATATATATTATATATAGATTTAAAAAGGTTTTTTTCTGCTCAGAATTTAAAAATTTTTGCATATCTTCTCGTTTCATGATCTCTAGAATCCAAAAGTGACTTTAGAATTTTTCATGTCTGTCCGGAAGATCTCACGTTATAGACTCAAAATTGGCTGAACCGATTTCGATGAAATTACATCACAATATTCTTACATATCTTTATTTGTTCATAGGCTATAAATTTTATTAATATCTAATCAATAACCTCAGAAATTATTTTTTTAAAATTTGATATGTACATGTTGTCATTCAGTAGCGCAAAGAATACAATACAAAGAATGTCTATATATATATATATATATATATATAAGGTTTTTGTCTGCACATTGCTCAAAATTTAAAATTTTTTGCTTATCTTCTCGTTTCATGATCTCTAGAATCCAAAAGTAACATTAGAATTTATTTAGAAAAATAAAAATATAAATAACATTCTTTGTTTTGTATTTTTGCGCTGATGAATGACATCTACATATCAAATTTTAAATAATTAATTTCTGCGGTTATTGATTAGATATTAATAAAATTTATCCAAATTTATTTTCATGAACAGACATGAAAAATTGGAAAAGATATGCTCGGAAGACCAGGGATGCTGTGGATGGACAATGTTGGAAGGGACGTGAAAGAGATAAAACAGGGTAGGAGTTAGATAGTTATAGCTCAGAATAGGGATACTTGGAGAAATGTGGTTGTTGCGGCCAAAAACTTTCAATTAATGTAGAGCCACAGAGATAGATAAAAGGATATTATTACCTGATTAAATTAAAATATATTTTATATATATATTTTTTTGAAATTAACACCATAGATAATATTTTTTTTTCTTAATTTAAAATAGGAATTTTAATAATAATTAAAATATATTTTAAATAAGAACCCAAAAAAATGAATGTTTATGTAATATACTGATTGAAACAAAATGGATGAAAACCTTTTATATACAGACTTTCAACCAAATACTATTTATCACTCGTGGGTACAGGGAGCAGAGCCCCCGTCTAGGTGTGAAGATAAAGTTAATAATAAAAAAATGGTCCCGGACAGCTTCCTTAAATACAAAATATTATAAATAAAATAAATTTAAAAATATTTATTTTAATAATATTTTATTTATTTATTTATTTATTTAATAATATATATTATGTTATATCTACAGACCATAATTTTCTGTCTTTCAGTGTATTAATACGTACGTTTAAGGGCTGTATGTTTTATGAGTATTTTTTTTTTTAATTTATGTCAAGAACTTTAATTTAAAAGTTACTAGTGTATTTCGAATTTTTTATTTTAATTTAGAATTTAATTATTTAATGCTAAAATTTTTTATTTATAGATTATAATTATAATCTCAAGGTTCATTTTCTCTTTAATATCTAAGTTTTTATTCTATTTACCTTTATTATATCTATTTCTTTTGGGTAAATATATTTAATTATTACAATGACCTCCTCTTAGATTAAGATTAACTTCTATATTTAAATGTAATATTAAATAGACTAGGTCAAAATATTTCAAAGGACCCATCTTATTTCAAAGAGCCCATATTCATTTATTAATATCAAATAGAAACTCTTAATTATTATTTCATTCATTTATTTATACATACAAATTTTATATTATTAATTCATAGTAAATATTCATCTAATATTAGAATGTGTTTAATTTATAAATAATCTATTTTCTTTCTAAATAAAATTTTAAATTAAACTTTTAAACATGAAACATAATTTGTTTTTGTTATATAGATTTCAAACCATATTAACGAATTAATTTATAATTACATATGTACAATTAATTAATAATTATTTCATTTTTTACTATCTCGTCAGAGATGGTATTGCGATCACGAAAATTTTCGATGTCGAGATTTTGATGTTTTTATACGTTTTGAAGGTTCCTGAATCATTTTCATTAAGGTTGAGAAAAATGTCTGTCTCTCTCTCTCTCTCTCTGTGTGTGTGTGTGTGTGAGAGAGAGAGGATAAGATTACGCCAAAACGGTTTCAGCTAGAATCATGAAATTTAGTATTCGGGAATTATTCAAAATTCGTAGTTTTTGAGAAATGTAGCTCAACCGGAAGAGGGTCATTGCCTACAACGTTTTGATGTTTTTCCTCTAAAGCAGTGATTCTCAACCACTATGTCGCGGCACTTTAGTGTGCAGCGAGATTACGAGGCTCTTAAACACTTCCGACTTTTTTCTAAATTTTTTCAATTTGGTTCTAAAAAAAATACAATACCTCCCTTACCACTTTTTTCAATATTCAACTTTTACACTTATCTTTTTCTTTGTGTGCCGCCAAATTTTTAAACCGTTAAAAAGTGTGCCGCTGTAAAAAACTAGGTTGAGAATCACTGCTCTAAAGTGACCGTAAAAATAAAGATCTATGTTTGATAGTTTTTCACATGATTCAAAATTGTATTAAACTGCTATAGATAGAATTTCAGCTCGATTGAATGACTGAAAGTACCGGAATTAATTTTTTAACACTGCAATTCTCGCGCCAGCACGTGACGTGGTGTCATCAACAAAGAGCCAAACACGCGCTGGTTTAATAAATATTATTTATTAATTTTAATTTATAATTAATTAAATTTAATTTAAATATAATATATGTTAATTAATCCAATCCAAATTTGCGAGATAGTCGAGTGGAGACACTCCAGCTTATTTAATATAACATAATCACACATATTCACGACTTATTATTTATTCTTATACCCCGATTGGCCTTGAAATCCTTTCTTTTTTTTTGTATTACAAACATTAAATTCTTTGATTAGTATCTTAAAAACAAGAATCTCTAAAACACTAACAACAAGTAGTTATCTATGACCAGGAAAGACTTTTCCTTCTAATGAGGTTAATTTAGTTATAAGGAGAATTATATACGTAGTATAATAATAAAATAATATTAAAAATAAAACAATAGCTAAGCTTTCAGATTCTTCCTTTTTATAATTCTAATAAATTTATATATTCTTATCTTATCTATTGTATATTTAATTCCTAATATGGTTGTTTACATTTTTTTCTTTTCTAATATTTGATTTATTAAACATTTTTATAATAAATATTGTAAACATAATACATAATCATTAATATAATTTGTTCGTCTTCTGTCTGTCGATTTCTCAGTTAGTGTAAATTTATTTATTATTCATTTCAAAAGTAATTATTTATAATTCAGGGATTTAAAATTATTTTAATATTATTTATCTGCTCCAATGATTCTCAACCACTTTAGTGTACCGCGGATTATGAGGCTCATAAACATTTCCGACTTTTTTTTCTAAATATTTTCAATTTGGTTTAAAAAAAATAAAGGATAAACCGTTTTTGGGACTACTTTTTTCAATATGGTAAACTTTTACACTTATCTTTTTCTTTGTGTGCCGCCAAATTTTTAAACCGTTAAAAATGTGCCGCGGTAAAAAAAAATGGTTGAGAATCACTGATCTACTCATATTGATAATCTTGTTAAGAATCATTCAAATTTTGGTAATTATTTACAAAACGGGAATCTCCCTGGCTTTAGATGAAACTTTATCTGTAGATTCCTTATTTAATTCCAAAGAAACTTTTCTTATAAAATTTTTCCCGGACTCTTCTAGTTTACGAGATAAAAATTATTAAAATTTGCATATAAACCATTTAAGTACATTCTATTTAGCTACCATGATTTATTTATTTGGCGTGCAGCGGGCTCCACTAATTTTCTGGGGGGGGGGGGTTCAGTTCGCTTTGGATATATGAAAATTAAGAAATTAATTATTAAATAATTTTTCTATATCCAAACCGAACTGAAAAAACCGAAAAATAGTAAATAAGTGAATAATTATTGAGACCAAATGCATAAAACAATTATTAATATGGCTCTCACACCCAATGTTAATGTGCTAATTATAAGCAAATCTTAATAATATTTATCTCGTAAACTAGAAGAGACCGGGGAAAATTTTATAAGAAAAGTTTCTTTGGAATTAAACAAGGAATCTACAGGTAAAGTTTCATCCAAACCAAAATTTATAGTATCACAGCCTAAAGAATTTGATTATATGTAATATTGACATATATAAATATATATATATATAATTTAACATACAATTTAACGAACAAAAACCATTTCAGAGGACATTTAAAGGAATAACTCCTATAATTTTATCAATTATGAATTTAAATGTTGAATGTTTTTAATATCTTTTTTCTAATTCTATTAAATTCACTCATCTTATTAGAATATAATATTATCCATTTCATAGAAATCATATATATATATAATAGTTGTAATTAGATCTATTAAGTGGATTTAAATAATTTATGAAAACATTAATATTATGTAATTTATCATTCTTTGCATATAAATATTAATTATTGATAATTAAAAGAGAAAACTATCCAAAAATATTATTTCATTCTTGAATTTTATTAATACTAATTTATAATAATTATTTTGACCAACGATTTATAATATCTGTTAATAAATAAAAAAAATAAAATAATAATTTTCATCTTTAATGACCCCATTTTTACTATCTCGCAAGAGATAGTATTGCGATCACGAAAATTTTGCATTGTCGAGATTTTGATGGTTTATACGTTTTGAAAGTTCCTGAATCATTTTCACTAAGGTTGAGAAAAATGTCTGTGTGTATGTTTGTGTGAGTGTATGTAGACAAGATTACGCCAAAACGGTTTGAGGTAGAATAATGAAATTTAGTATACGGGCATTATTCAAAATTCGTAGTTTTCTATCAACTTTTCAGAAATGTAGCTCAACCCGAAGAGGGTCATTACCTACAACGTTTTGTTTCTCTAAAGTAACCATAAAAATAAAAATATATGTTTGATGGTTTTTCACATGATTAAAAATTGTATAAAACTGGTATATTATATATAGAATTTCAGCTTGATTGAATCCCTGAAAGTACCAGAATTAATACTTTAACACTGCAAATCTCACGCACCAACACGTGACGTGGTGCCATCACCAGTCAAACATGCACTGGTTTAATAAATATTATTTATTAATTTTAATTTATTATTTATAATTAATTAAATTTTTAATTTAAATATAATATATGTTTTTTAATTCAATTCAAATTTGCGAGATAGTCGAGTGGAGACACTCCAGCTTATTTATTATATATAAGTTATGGAATAAATATCCTCACTGGTGTATTGAATATTTACAAAAAAAAAAACAAATTAATATTATATATCTAGGTCTGAACATAAAACTATGTTATGTATGAAATGTCCTCGTTTCAGAGATACTGGTTAGCACTGCTCCTTCCAATTTAGCCCAATTAATATAAATGATAAACCAATTGAACTGCGTCAGTATGCATTTAAAAGAATTTCTTTTATAACTAGCATACAACATATTTCTCGTTCTTCAAATTATATCTCTGAGCTAGTAAAAATCTCAAAATGTCTTGGTTGTAGCAACCCCAATCAGCTAACGGCCTTACTCGTTACCTATCAATTCTTAGTGTAGTTTACATCACTCGAGCTTTTCTCAATACCCTGTGAGGTTTTGCAAAATCATTTAAAAAATTACAAATTTAATAACGGAAAAAATAAAAGAAAAATATGTTAATTTACTATTAAAGATCTTGAAAATTAACCCAAGTTATCACAGTACTACGCCTGTAATCACTTTAAAATAATAATTGCGATAATATATTACATATATTAAAAATTGCTGAGAGTCAATACTTAAGGATAATCAATATACAAGGACAAGATAGAATAGATAATAGTTATCTAAACTTTATATAAATTATCTCTATTATAATTCATTATCTATCCATATCAAAGAAGTTTTTTCATCAAAATATTATAACACTTTCTTTTTATCATTCAAGATAATTTTAATTGAATAAAAAGACTTTATTTCCTATATGATTAAAAAAAATTCCTTATATATATATACGAGGGTGGGGGGTAAAAAGTTCCGGCCTGACCAAGAAAAACAATGTTTTTAAATTTTTTTGCTTTATTTTTCAACATTCAAGATAGCTGAGACCTGATTCTGTCCTGTACGATGTCAGCTGAACGTGTGCAAAATATTTCGCACAACCATTTGAATATGTAAAGCTGTGTGCAACGTGGATGCCGCGTTTGCTAACGTTAGACCAAAAACTTTTTCGAAAAACCATTTCTACCGACAATTTGGCGCTTTAGGCGTAATTTAAACGAATTTTTGCGTCAATTCATAACTGTTAATGAGACTTAAATTAAATTAAATTAAGTTTAATTAATTAATTAATTAATTAAATTAGGACACCGTTATGAGAAATGTATCAGTGTTGATGGAGATTATGTTGAAAATTATAGCTTTCTTTAACATTAGACTTAAAAGTTTTTGTTTATTATATTCTCCTTCCTCGTCAGTTGGTATTTTTAAACTTATTAAAAAATTGGTATACTTGGTTAAAATTATAATAATTATTATGATAAAAGTATTTTTCCTAAGATACCAGATATCTAGGTTTAAAATAAAATAAAAATATTTAAATTCTAAGTTTCTAAAAAGACCCTGATTTAGTAGAATAGTCAATAAAGTATTATATTGAATGAAATCGGATTAACTAATTAGTTCTTCTCTTTCACATTTCATATATATTGAATCCTTTAACATATATTGGATTGACTATCAAATAAATAGAAATATAAACAATCGAAAAAATCATGGGTTTATTTCAGAAACATCCCCTTCAGTGATGGGAAAAAACATCGATGGTTCAAAAATTATTTTGTTGACGTTTTGTTTTATGAGCTTCTCAAACCAGGTAAAACCATCACTAGTAATCGTAATCGGAAACAACTAATCAATTCAAACATGGCACTTTAGACTACGATATACAGAAAGATATGATATGATAATAATTAATATTCCAGTTCGATTACGTGAGACCTCACTTTGTTAAATGAGTGAAGCAAATGTTGGAATCTTTCACATGGGAACTTATCCCCATACACATTACTCATCTGATATAGCCCCATCTGAATACTGTATTTTCCGTTCAATGCGGAACAATTTTCAGGATCAGCACTTTACTTTTTTCTAAATGTAACCACAATTACTGGATCGCTTTTAAGAATAAATCTTTTTTTTTAAAGCGAACCATGCTTTGTCCGATAGATGGACAAAGATTGTAGTAGCGGAACGACAAAATTTTAATTGTTGTGATAATTATTTTTTTTTTAAACTAAATGATTTTGTATAAAAAAATGGTCGAAACTTTTATTGCGATTATGCAAAAGTTTCGACCATTTAGTGTATATGTGTATGATTGGCCACTTCTAGTCGTTATGTTGGCATACCTAGAGTGGGTAAACCAGCTTGACCAGTGCTCAATTTACCTCAGACTGCATGTCCAGTTCGGGGTAACTACTCTTTCAGAGATTTTTAAGAAAGCCGTAAACGTGAAGCAAATCCAAGCACATCCCTATCGTTCTCGCACCAGTGAGACAAATGATAAGATTGCATGTATCCTTGAGCTTATTACCAGGATCGATGGTTAACTGTGCTTCAAATGTCGCATGAACTTGGTGCCAGTTATGGAAGTGACCAATCGATCATTAGAAAGCATTTGGGTTTTAGAAAAATTCACGTACACCAGGACTCTTATAACGGTTGTAATGCAACAGAAACTGGTGAAAATGAACTGGAAAACACATGATCATCCTCCTTACAGTCCAGACTTATCGCTATACCATTTTCACATTTTGTTTATACATCAGGCTCGTTTTTATTTGATTCTTCTATTTCTTCTTATGTCTTATTTTTATCTCTTTCAATATAAATTTATCCTTAAGTTTTTGATATATTTATATATCTTTCTATATAAATATCTCTGTGACTGTACGGAATTCTAAACTTCTTTGACGCAGCAACCACATTTCTCTAAATGTCTCTATTCTGAACCACCCCCCATCTCTTTTCCATACATATCTATATATTTAGAATATTATTTAATTAAAATAAAAAAAAAAAAATTTATTCATGTGAATCTTTATTATTATTATTATTTTAAACATTGATTAAATTGATTAATTGTAGAATTTTAATAAAAATATTGTTAAAAATTAATTATAGATAACGGTTGTAATGCAACAGAAACTGCTGAAAATGAACTGGAAAACACTTGATCATCCTCCTTACAGTCCAGATAAATAAAATACATTGTGAGTTGTTGTCAATAAAATGGAACTTTTCTATCCCAAGTGCTATTTATTCAGCATGTGTTGATCATATTTCTCATGGATGATTTATCTAAATAGAGGACAATAAATGTCAAAATGAATGTTTCTTTATACGAATTATTCTACAACCTGAGCATGAACAAACATGGACCCCTTTGTTCCCTTGACTTGTTTTGTGGTGGAAGAAATGATGATTAGGTGGGTGGTTGTATGCATGTGTGTGTGGGTTGGGTGTTGGTGAGAGGAGAGGAGAGGGGGGGTACACTCTTAGTTGTGGTGGGTCACGGTGGTGGTCTGAACGTCGTCGACATAACCAGGAGGGTGGGAAGAGGTGGTGAACCCTCCGACGCCGTCGACGAGGCTGTTTTGGATTTGGGTGTGGTAAATCAATACTTTGCTTTCTCTATGGGCCATCGACCGCCGGCGCGTCTACCTCGCCGCCGACCTCGATCTACCGTTTAACGAGGTGCTCTACCTTCAATATCATCCTAGCTTGTTAAAATTATATCCTGATTAGAAGATGTCTTAGTGAAACCCAAATCATTTTACCAAACTTATAATTTATTCATTAACATATTTTTTTCAATTAAAATCACTTTCTCTTTCATTTTTTAGAAAATTATCAATATTGTATGTTCTTCCTATACTTTAAACTATTCAATTTAACATAATTTTACAATAATATATCTATATATACATAAATTATAATAATTATAATTATCACCCAATTTATCATCGGATTTAAAACTTGATTAAATAAATTCTGATTTATTTTTACTAAAAGTGGAGCAATTAATTTATTGACAAAAATTAGGTATACAATTTTGATTCCTTTTTGATTTTCATTTTCCTTTTCATCTAAAATAAATTATTTTATTTAATATTATTATTTATATTTGTAATATATTGAAAGAAAAGTTCTATTGATTTTGTATAGGGGGAACAAATATATTTTTTATATATTTATGTATAATCAAATGTTAAAATTACAGGAAGTTAATTCCGAGCATTTTTAAGGTTACACCGATTTATTTCCTAATAATATCATAAAACAAATATCTTTTAAAAAATTTGGCCTAAATTTAGTAATTTTTTAAACTGTGTTCCAGGGGATGTCTTGATAATGACTGGGGTTTTTATTATTGATCTATTTTAATTTTAATAGTCAATGTTGTACCCAGTGATGTATTGGTAAACTATACATTTTTAGTTTTTAGTGATTTTTTGCATTTCTTTTCTGGAACATCGAAAACATCGTTCAAAATTATCGAACTTACAATGGAGCATATTCATCATAAGCTTAATAATTTTTACCTCTATTATGGGCATTATAAATTCTTAGCTCATAACAAATTAACATTTTAGATTTTCTATTGAGTGAAGAGATTATATAGGGTTAATCAGTGATGTATTGGTAAAATAAGAAGTAAGGGAACGCATAGTGGGAGCAAAAAATAGTCCTATTTTCAGCAAACTATTTTTTCCCATATAAGTTTTTATTATTTCTTATTCTTTCTATACAAAATATTAACGAAGAAGAAAAAAGAAATTCTAACAGTAGATTTAAGTGGGAGTTGTCGGGATATGAAAAAGTACTGGAACGCGTTCCGGTTCTGAAAAAAGGTAAGGGATCGTCGTTCCCCCGCCTTCCCCTCCCAATACACCACTGGTTGTACCTTCTTTTAAAAGATATAAATTAATGAAAAAAAATTTGGAAACAAAAAAAAAATTTTATTCATTTTAAATTTTATTTATTTATTTCATTTTATGTAATAACTAATAGTTTTGGAAATATAAATATAGAGTTCCTTATTGTATTGGAAAAAAGATTGATATTGCCTTTAAGAATGATTTATCTTTATGTATTTTTATATATAAGAGATATTAACTTTTTTTTTAATTGAATCTTATACTAAAATTTGATGATTTTGATACCTATAAAATAGGACTCGATGAGAATTTCATTGAATCAATATCAATTTATATAAATCCATGAAGTCAGTTATATAAATGCTACGGAACTTGAGATAACCGTGAATTAAACGAATACAGATATATACTCTAGAAATTATTATTTTTAGAGGTATTTTGTTTATATGTACGAGGTTTGTTACAAAACAAAAGGTGAATTTTGAATTATTTGGAAAAGTATTTATTTATTCATCAATATCCATTTTGTTCCCTTCAAAGTAATTCTCCTCAGATATAATGCACTTCCAATCGCCGAAGCACTTCTGAAATGCGCTTTTCGGTATGGTCATCAGCTCGTTTTTTGACTCTGGCTTTATCTTATCAATTGTGGCAAAACGCTTTTTTTGATCCATTTTTTTAAGTAAAAAATCGAAGAACTCACAATAACGCGACTAACTTTTTCAGTTGTCAAAAACAAAATACTAATCCAAAATGGCTGATAATGTCAACATATTAGAAACATATGTGTACCAACATAACACAAAAAAAAAATCGATAATCGAATGTACATAGCCCGCGAAAATTCAAAATTCACCTTGTCTTTATTTATTTATTACTAAATTGGACACAAGGTAAAATTAATCAAATAAGACAAATTTATTATATAACTTTTTTGAAAAATTATTTACAAATAATTAAAAATAGACAACAAATTGCAATTGTTTTTTTTAAGTAATTAAATATCAAAAAGAATGAAGTGTAATATTTATTTGATAAATATTCCTATTACGAAACTAAAAACTAAAACGTTAATTGAATAGTATACATTCAGCAAGGCGACTTCAAGGGGTGTGGAAATTATAAATTGGATATTGTAAAAAAAGAAAAATGATATTTAAGGTTGGCTAATATAATATTACAAATGGCTTTTATTAACCTTCAAAATACTCTCCACTTGCCACAACCCACTTCTGACAATGTTCGTATAACGCTTGAAAACTGTTGGAGAAGTCTTGATGCGGAATCGTTCTCAGAGTAGCCGTCACAACGTTCAGGCCGGCATGAATCTGCAGAATACCAGAAAACACTAATTACTGTGTCTTTGCTAATACCCCATTCTTTGGATATTAGTCGAAGAGTCAATCGCCGATCTTTTGTTAGCATCTCTCGTACACCTTCAGTGTTTTCTGGTGTTCTGCTTGTCGATTACCGGCCTGAACGTTGTGACGGCCACCACTCGGTCAAGAATAGATATATATCTCACAGGCAGTGACTGTGACGTTACATATATACATTTAAATTAAGAAAAAACTAATGAAGATGATTTTTCCCAGAGATGTAATCAATAAAACTCAATTTTCTTTATAAATACTATCTCTGGTATGACTTTCAAAAAAATCGTTATAGCGGTTTTTGAGAACTCATTTACATATATATATATAATTTTAGCTATCATTTTAAGATAAGATATAGATGAAAACAAGAAGTGAGCTTATATATTATATATTATATTATCTCATTCTTTTCATAAACGAAATAACCTATTTTTGTTGAATAATTAGATTGATTTTTGACTAGATAATCCTGGGCTGTTTACATATTGTATATTTCTCTCAAATGGTCCCCTCCCTTTTTCTTTTCTCTCTCTCTCTATCACCCTCTTTCTATTTGCATTTCAGAGGATTATTTAATTTCAACTTGGAAATGATAATTCATAAATGGTATTCATAGTAGAAGAAAGGATCATAACGTTCAAAGAAAGCAACCTTCTCGTAATAATATTTGGGTTCTTTTGTCAAAGGTCCATGTACTTTCCAGTGATGCAAATTATAATCAAGATGGGTCCATTTAATCTCTCTCTCTATTTCTATCTCTCTCTATAAATATATATATAGTGCTTTGTTTATAGTAATCAAATCACATTCAGAATATATTCCATAATACATTCCAAATTCAGTACAGTGCGCATAGACTGTTCTGTAAAAGCTCGGAAATTTTTCTTTTTTCGAATAATTTTTGGATAATGCAAAAGAAAGATCTATATAGTATTGTACGACTCATAAATTACATCATCATTACAAAGAAAACATAAGTAAAGTAAAATTATTGAGTATTTTCTATAAAAAAAAGATGTTTATAAAAACTATTTTAAGGTTCTGCAAAAGATACACATGGACAAAATTAGAGAGAAAATGTCTTGAAATTTATTTTATTAATTTTTTTTTAAAATTTATTAATTATAAAATTTTCTAATACACACACATATATATATATTTAAAATTTTTTTTTTGTTTTATTATTCAACATTCAAGATAGCTAAGACCTGTACGATGTCAGCTGAACTTGTGCGAAATATCTTGCACAACCATTTGAATATGTAAAGCTGTGTGCAACGTGGATACCGCGTTTGCAACGTAGACCAAATACTGCTTCGAAAAACCATTTCTACCGACAATTTGGCGCTGTAGGCTTAATCCAAACGAATTTTTGCTTCGATTCATAATTGTTGATGAGACTTCAATTAAATTATATCAAATTTAATTAATTAATTTAATTAATTTGAACAACCGTTATGAGACATGGAATCAGTGTTGATGGAGATTATTTTGAAAAATATAACAAAAAAAAATTTAAAAACATCGTTTTTCTTGGTCAGGCCGGAAACTTTTCATCCCACCCTCATATATATACATATATACATATATATATATATATATATACATAGATTGATTTTAATAAAATAGTTATAAATTGAATCAATCAATCTTAAATGGTCAAATTATCGATTTATAAATTAAGTTTATTAATATCAATATATAATCTTGAGAAAATTAAAAAAAAATATACTAATTGCCAAGAATATTAGTAGAATATGTATTCATTCATTCATTCATCTATTCACTCATTCCCCTTTGGCTCTACGTGCCACTACGCGCGCCCTGGCCTCTATCCAAAAGATTCTTCTTCAAGATTACAACTCACATCTTGCATATTACTTACTTGTCATGGTTCAATTTGTTGCGAAGTAGGCTTATTAATCCTTATCCAAATCGCCATTTAATCTTAATATTATAATTTTTCTATTATCAAACTATATTATTAAAAATTAATTTATAAATATTTATCATATAATATATCTGTTATAAATAATATATATTATATTATTTATTTTATATGTATTTTCTACTATGAATAACCGTATCCAATCAAGTTATTTGGTCGATTTAAATGACTTGTTTTTCAACGCTTGGTTTATTTTATGAATCATCTGTAGGTTACCTATCTGATTATTTATTTATTCATATTATTTTTTTAATTTTTTTTTTAATTTATACATAATATTCTTAAAAAGAATCAACTAATGCCTATATACATGTAAATATGTTTAATATTTTAATATTTTTAATAATAGGAATAAGTTGGGATAGTTGAACCCTGTTTTGGTTTTCTTTTAGTAATTTTAAAATTCTGGAATAAATCACTCCACTCCCCCAAGTTTCAACCATAATTTTTTAAACTAAATAAAATAACATTTAATGAGTTGTAATTGTCAATTAGAGAAGTAGTTGTGTAAAAATGTTGTTATTCAAGAAATGTGGCACTGAATAAATGTTTTTGAGAATTTTGTCGTACACGGCTGGTGTCCCAAAATTTCAGCCAACTCGGAAAACATTTTGTCTTCTTTTGCTGGCTACTTTCACTTTTATTGAAGTCCCGTTTCAATTTATTTCCACGGTATGAAATGTTATTATAGGTATGATTCTACCTGAGATTAATAGGTCTTCAAAGGACCAAAAATAGTCCTGTCCAATGGTTGTAACTTGCGGTGGAATTGTAAGCAGAACGATTGCATTTTCTTTGGTGTAGTTGGGAGGCTCCAGAGAAAAATGACTCTCGTGATTGTACATGATTATTAAGTGCTTCCTATCAACATTTGGTTGGACTAAACGAAGTACTCGAGGAACTTAAGAAAACTGCCCCTAGTCATCCATCCATTTGAATTAATTAATTAATTGATTAATTTTAATTTGATTTAATTTAAGTCTCATCAACAGTTATGAATCGACGCAAAAATTCGTTTGGTTTACGCCTACAGCGCCAAATTGTCGGTAGAAATGATTTTTCGAAGCAGTTTTTGGTCTAACGTTAGCAAACGCGGCACCCACCTTGCACTCAACTTTCCATATTCAAATGGTTGTGCAAAATATTTCGCACACGTTCAGCTGACATCGTACAGGACAAAATCAGGTCTCAGCTATCTTGAATGTTGAAAAATAAAGCAAAAAAAAATTTAAAAACATTGTTTTTCTTGGCCAGGCCGGAAACTTTTCACCTCACCCTCGTACATGACTATAATCCCCTGAAGAGATCAAGTATCAGCAGCCTTCTTTCGAAAATTGTAAAATCAGCAACAAGTCAAGCAAATTTGTTATGGAAACAATTGTCCTTAAATAGTTAAATAAATACACATAATATTTCAGAAATATAAGCATAAATCATAAGTATACAAGTATTAAAATTGTTATGCATACTCAAAAACAAGTAGGAGCATTAAATAAATCAAATTTTCAGAATTAAAACCAATAAATTATTGCACATAGATGAGGTAAACTAAATGGTAAATTTTTAAATGGGGATCACTTAAAAATATTTAGTAGACTTGTATTAAATATGAATTACAATTTCCTTCCTTATTTAATGCAATAAGGAAGTAAAGTAAGTAAAGAAATATAAAATTTCTACTTTTATTTACAACGAAGCTAACTTAAGCCTAATAAGTTCTTAAAAGAAGAAATAATAACTATTAATAAAAACAGGTTATGTAAATTAAATAAAAAAATATTTTAAACACAATCTATATTTATAAAATAAAAGTTAACTTGGCATATCTTGTATCCCAAGGTGTATCAAACACAAAGTTTAAAATTCCATAAAACTATACAGTTAGGGTTAACCCCAAAACAATGATTATGGATTTGTTTTAAAGAAAATTCTTTAAATTTAATTATAGTATCTTTCATTCCAAGTTCAATTTACAACGTCTCAAAATTTTGTGATGCCCTTTCCTTACATCTGAAATATCTAATCTTAAAAATTAGTCATAAAACACACAGAACTTAAATGTACCGATTAATGCACTGAAAGACAGAAAAGTATGCCCTGTGGATATAATCTAATATATATTTCGTAATTTGATCTGATTTATATTTATAATACTTTGTATTTAAGAAAACGCTGGCTGACGTAGTTGCTGACGTCATTTAAATTTCCTATTTTAAATTAAGAAAAAACTAATAAACGTTATGAAACAAATAATTTTAAAAGTACGTATTAATGCACGGAAAGACAGATATGAATATAACATAAAAGATTTTAAATTTATTTAATTTATAATATTTTGTATTTAAGGAAGCGCTGTCTAACGTAGTTGCTGACGTCATTTAAATTTATATATATACAATTTTGACTAGTGTAATAAGATAGGATAAAGTATATTATTTGATTAATTTTATATTTATTTCTTAAAAAAGAAAATAATTTTTTTTTACCAAACTAATAATTTCAAATTGAATGAATTACGTCGTATACTTTAAAAAACAAGTGATTTGTAGAAATATTCATAAAATTAATTTAAATAAATAGCCAATAAAATAAATAAGATACTAATTGAGTTGGGTTAAATTTGAGAAAAACATTTTTTTTTCATTCTTAAATTCTTTAAAATCATTTGATCAAGTTTTTTTTTATAAACAAACCCCAAGATATTAATTGTTTTTTATTTTTTTTTTATTTGTTGGGTATATCGCAAAGATTAATTTTTAAAATTAACAAAATTGTATTATTATTAAATACTTAATTGTATGTAATAAAATGTAAAATAAAAATTTACTAGATAAATAAATAAATATAGAAAAAAAGAAATAAAACTTAAGTAAATTAAATAATAATTTCGAATAGTTGATCTAATATAGTATTGATTATTTTTTCCAGGATGCACGGAAAGCAGCATGTGACACCAGCCTGGTTCAGGCCACCAGCAATATGGAGCCGATTGGTAGAATCCAGATGCGAACACGACGAACGCTTCGTGGTCACCTGGCTAAGATCTATGCGATGCATTGGGGCTCGGATTCAAGGTACGTTGCTTCGTTGACAATCACGCTTTCATTAATTTTTCTGTCATCAATTTTTAATTAAATAGATGCTGTAGTTAAAAAATGCTCATTAAAAGAAAAATTTTATTTGTTATTATTATTATCCCATTTATCAACCTATCTGAAAGCGCCACAGGGTGGGAGGTAGCGTAGCTGGCTCATATTCTCGTGGTCCCGGGCCTGGCAAGGGAATTACTCTAGCTAGGGCCTATGGGACGAAGTCAACCCAGCCTCCGGGATCAAAATTGGGAAGCTAAATGATAAAAAGTAGCGCCTCCCATCAAGAAGATCAAGGTAAAGGTTACTAGGACTCGTTCTTCTGATCATAGGACACCTCATCATTTATATAACCGACTTGATAGGCCTTGTCCTTGCGTATAACGTACAAAAGTCAGAGGTTTTTTTTATGAAGCTATCTACTTATGTTAATTATTTTTAATTTTAAAAGTAGTAAATGTATAAACTGTCCCTTAACAAGCATTAAATAAATACAAACTTTGATAAAGAATAGTTAAATAAGATTTAAAAATTATTATTTTGCTATTTTCTATGCTCATTCTTCAAATTAAATCTACATAGTATAAGTTTCATACATACTAACATATATTGAATTTTTTCATTATTATTTTACATTCTACACTGAAGTATATTTCTACGTCGATTGTTAAATAAATTTTTTAGAAAAACAATTTTGTTTAAAAGAAAAATAATAAGACAGTCAAAGACAGCCATCTAAATCAAGGCTCTAGCTTACTCTTTTTTTATAGAGAAATACAAACAAACAAAAAAATCAAAAAACAATATTAATAGTTTAAAATTATGATATTTTTATAAATCAATCAATCTCTTTGTTAACATAACAAGTCGATTAACTTTATATTATTTAAGTAAATTTGAAAAAAACAAATTTAAAACTTATTTGCTAAATTAAGATATATAGGTATATATTAACATATATTGTAGTTATTGTAGTAGTAATGGTAATAGTACTAACAGTAATAATAGTTTTAATAGTATTAGTAGTTGTTATTGTAGTAGTAGTAGTAGTAGTTATTGTAGTATTAATAGTAGTTATTGTAGTATTAATAGTAGTTATTGTAGTACTAATAGTAGTAATAGTAGTAGTAGTACGAGGATTAGCTATTTTTTTATCCGGAATTGGCAATAAAGAAGTTGCTTTTTTTAAATAATAAATATAATATTACTTGTTTTGATGTATTAATGTAAATAAAAAGAAAATATTTCATCATATAGTAAATATAATCCTCGTACATATATTACTTAGTAAGTAGGGAATGAATGTAAATGTAGTGAATGCAGTAGATAGGAATAATATAATGCTAAAGCGAGCCACGTCGGGGCTTGTCATCCGTTTGCTCGCAGCATCTGCAGAAATCTCGTATCAGCGTCTCAAGATGGCAAGCTGATCGTCTGGGACTCGTATACGACCAACAAGGTGCATGCGATTCCTCTACGATCCAGTTGGGTGATGACTTGCGCCTACGCACCTTCCGGTAGCTTCGTCGCTTGTGGCGGTCTCGACAACATTTGCTCTATATATAGGTAAGGGAAAATTACACTTATTAGCATTATTTAATAATTTTAATTGCATTTCCGTTCAGCTCTTGCTCAATCACTCATTCACTCTATGATAAAACTTTCAGAAAATATATTTGAATATTCTAAAAATATCAGGGGGGCATAACAATTTTGTTGTTTTGTTTTAAAATATTTCTTTACATAACATTTAAAAAAATTTAATTTTAATTAATTATTTTTAAAGTATTAATTTTGAAATTGCATACTAATAATACAAGGCAAGGGAATTTCCCTAGCTGGGGTCTATGGGACGGAGTCAACCCAGCCTCCGGGAACAACATTGGGGAAAAGCTAATTGTAAGCGCCTCCGATCAAGAAAATCAAGGTAAAGGTTGAGAGGACCCGTTCTACTGATCATAGGACACCTCATTGATATAACCGGCTTGATAGGCGTTGTCCTTGCGTAGGACGTACAAAGTCAGAGGTTTTTTTTTTCTTATTGATATACTGGTATAATTTGTAGTTGAGAAACTTTCAAACACTACATGTTGCATCTATTTAAGTTATTTATAAATGATAACCAACGTATTGGGCAATTGAAATTTGTGATAACAGAAGACTTCATCAAAACTGTTCGTAAATTCATCAAAGATCAGTCAAAATCTGGTGTTTTGAAGCGTTTGGTGCGACATATTGGTCTTATTTGGCCTGAATATCATGAAGAAGGAAGTTGGCGCTTGTTGCATGATTTTGTGACTGAATTTTTTTTATCAAAAATATAGCATTTTAACCATAAATCATTCGCCGTATTCGCCTGATTTAGCACCATGTGATTTTATGGAAAAATACATTCGTCGATAAAAGGAACCCGTTAAGGGCATTTAAAAGGCTTTCACCGATATTGTCGAGAACATCTCTAAAGAAGACTTAAAACACGTGTTCAACATGCTTCTTAACCCTGCATTTCGTTGCTAAGGAGACTATTTTGAATAAAATAAGTTTAGTCAAAAAAATAACTCCCATTTTCAAAAAGTCCTATTTTCTTTGGAACGCACCTTGTATAAACTATGTATTAAATTAGATTGTCCTTAGAATTTTGATATAGACTTACACCTTATATCGTCAATTATATTTAAGAGGTTTGTTTTGTGTGCCGCGAGATTATCAAAATGTGCCGCCAAATTATTACAAATGTAAAGAGGCTCTTAAAAACATTTCCGACTATTTTTTCTTAATTTTTTCAATTTAGTTCTAACCTTTTTTGGAACCACTTTTTTTACTTTTACACTTATCTTTTTCTTTGTGTGCCTCCAAATTTTTAAACCGTTAAAAGTGTGCCGCGGTAAAAATAAAAGTTGAGAATCATTGATATAGATACATACAATAATACTCTATAGACACCAAATGTAAATATTCTATTTAAATGTTTTTAATTTTATTTTTATTTTTTTTAGTTTGAAGACACGAGAGGGCAATGTGCGTGTGTCACGTGAATTACCTGGACACACAGGATACCTGTCCTGCTGCCGCTTCCTCGATGATAACCAAATCGTAACTAGTTCCGGAGATATGTCTTGGTTTGTATTCATTTTTATTTCATTTTATATATTATATTACTATGTAATCCTCCTAACGATTTCTAGACAATACATTATTTATAACACTAAATTTGTTCAATCAGATTTGGTTAGAAAAATGTTTACAATCGTTTCTTCCATTTTTTAAAATATACGATTAAAAAAGATGACTTTCTAATCCTAATTCTTCTTCTAAATTTACTATTAACAGTCAAAAGCTTAAAAAATTTAAACTTTAATATAATTAATTTATTTGAAATTTAAAAAAATTGCTTCAAATTTTTCTTTTATTTGTTTATTCTTTTCAGTTTACTAATTCTATTTAAATATAAAAAAACTATTATTTATATAATAGGAAGGAATTTAATTGATATGTGTTTATTTTGTTAAATTAGCGCATTGTGGGACATCGAAACTGGTCAGCAATGCACTTCGTTCATAGGACACACAGGGGATGTAATGTCCCTCTCTCTTTCTCCGGATATGCGTTATTTTGTGTCTGGAGCCTGCGATGCAAGTGCAAAACTTTGGGATATTCGTGAAGGCTCTTGCAAACAAACGTTCCCAGGACACGAAAGTGATATCAACGCTGTCACCGTTAGTACTTTTATTATTCATAAATAATATTTCAACAATGTTTAAAGTAGCATACTTTTTCAAATTTTTTATGATTTTTTTTGTAAAATCTATCTAGTTATATTCTAATGCAGGGGTGGAGGAACTTTTTTAATCATTACCCCAAAATATTTTTATGTAAGTTGATATTACCCCATGGTGAAGAGCAAAAAAAAACAAACAAACGCGTAATCGCCTCTTTTTAACATCTTTCTTATTATAGCCCCCATGATAATTTTTAAAAGAAAACAATAACTAAAAATTTAATTTGTAAAAATACTAACAAATTTATAAAATAGCAAATTAAAAATATATACTTTTTACTCACAAAAGTTTCGTTTCTACCCCAAAAATTTCATTTTTACCCATTTGGGTATACCTATTATGTGTTTGTGATTACCCTTTATAGTATTGAAATAGTAATCTTGAAATTTCAAAATACAAATGACAAAGAATTATTTACATTAATTAAAAAAAATAAATAAATAAAATAAAAGTTCCATTATTTTTTAAATGATTAAAAATCCAATAGTACTTATAGCCGAATTTTTCACTTGAAGACTCGCTGAACTCAGCTCACAGACTTCATTCTCCTAAATAATTTCTAAAACACGTTCCCGCCGGCTACATAATTTGTCTATTTATTTTATGTGGCGGCATGAGCCACTGGTGGTACAAGCCGACGGGAACGTGTTAAATGAACTCGTTTTTCCAGCATACATTTTGACTTTCAGTATTAAATGTATTTATCAATCATTTATATTAATAAAAAAAAATATAAAATATTCTTGTTATATATAATTAAGATGTGTCCTAATAAATCATTTTTTACTGATGTTTTAGTTCTTCCCTAATGGTCACGCATTTGCGACGGGTTCGGACGACGCAACGTGCCGATTATTCGATATTCGAGCAGACCAAGAACTCGCAATGTATTCTCACGACAACATCATTTGTGGCATCACATCAGTAGCATTTAGCAAGTCCGGACGTTTATTACTTGCCGGTTATGACGATTTTAACTGCAACGTTTGGGATTCCATGAAAACTGAACGAGCAGGTAAATAATGTTCTCATTGTATTTCTTTTTATCTCTAAAATAATCTATCTTAAGGGCACTAGCAAACTCGAAAGTTCTTGACTTCAGAAAAAACATTATTCTTTTTTCCAAATTCCTCTCTTCTCCCACTTTCCACAACTTTCAACCATCTAAAATCAAATTGATTAATTAATTATTAAATTAGATAAATAGATAAAAATATAAACTACATATTAAATTACTAAAGCTTTGGTGGCTGTTTTTATTTATAAGGGAATTTTCTAAATAAAACCACATATTGATATTTTTCATTGTAAATTTATTCTAAAAAATACACAACCTTTCGATTGCGACTGACCAGTCGACACTGGACGTTTGGACAGTGCATTCGCTTGATAATGATTGCAGAAGTAGCAATCGAAACGTTGTGTATTTTTTGAATAAATTTACAATAAAAAATATCAATATGTGGTTTTATTTACAAAATTCCCTTATAAATATAAACTACTTATATCAATGTCTAAATTTATTTTTCAGGAATTTTGGCTGGTCATGACAACCGAGTGAGCTGTCTCGGCGTAACTGAAGACGGCATGGCTGTCGCCACAGGGTCTTGGGACAGTTTCCTGCGCATCTGGAACTAAATCGGCCCATCTGAGGCCGAAGAGAGGCGCCGACGGCTGCTTGGGACCATCCGCACCGCCGCAGGCCCTTGAAAATTTGCTCCAGTTCCAGCCCCTTCCTCCCCTTTAACACATTTAAATTATAAAAACACATACACACAAATATATATATATATATATATATATATATGGACACCCATTTTCACATAATTTACACATTTCACATGTTCGCCCTCGTCAGGTGTGCCTCTGGAGCCGCGGCGCCGCGCTTAAAAATGGCGAATACCTTAAGAGAACGTTAATTGCTTTATTCATTCATTTCTGGTTACAGATCGTATTCCAACTTTCTTTCTCTTCTCAATTTCTCCCCCTTCCCCATATACAAACACAAAATATTACTTTTTTTTTTTATAAACTCTCTTAAGTAAAGCGCCACTAATTGTGTGAATCAATGTAATGATCACACCACAAACAAATATGTATTTATATAAATATATATATATATACATATATATAAATATTATATATATATATATATCATGAACAGGCTTGATTTTGGTCTAGAATTTCTATTAATTTGTCTAACAATAAAAAAAATCAATATGAATATATGTATATAAAAATACATAATATATATTCATTAAATCTTAAAAATAAATAAAAAAAATAAGTTTCATTAAGGAAACTTAATATAAATAAAATATTTCATTAACTCCATTTTAACTTTCCAACACAATGTGATTCATATTTAATTAATTGAAAAAAAATAAAATAATATATGGGCAGGCACAAATTATTAGCCCAAAATATTATATTGAAAATCGTAGAAGAATTGCGAAATTTTCGTGCCATTAAATTCTGGATCTTAAAGTCTTGCTTGTGTATTTATTATTTTTTTAATTATTATATTAATTTTCTAAATACTTAAGGCTATTAAATTTTCATAAAACTAAAACATGTTTAAAAGTTTTATAATATAATATATATATATATATATATATATATGTATATAAGTATAGTTGGATATTAATTATCTATCTATATTTATATATATAGATATACATATAAACAAATTTATAAAACATTCTAGAATATCCTCGGATTTTTTTTTAAGTCCATATTTATAAAATCTAAGAGTTTGGGGGCTTGATTGTATTCCAAACCAGTGACCACTAACGGTCACATAAAAATATTAAAACTTTTTCTATGATAAAAAAAGTAAATAAATATAAAATGTATAAAAAATATCTCGCGAATTCCCTAATAAAAAATATAAAAAAAAAATCCAAAAAAAAAATATACAAAATACAAAAATAAAAATAAATACGTGAATATAAGTAAAAACCAAAAACATAATTAAAAAAAAAAAAACAAAAATAAAAAAAAAAATAAATAAAAAAAATAAAATAAAAGAAATAAAAAAAATTAAGAATATTCAATAGGCTTGTTTGAAAGTATTGCATTTTTTTAAATATTATATAATAAATAAATATTATATCTCAGACCAAATCGCAAAATGGTGTTAAATTGCTGGAGCCAGTCCTGTGGAGCAACTCGGGCCTCGCTGCGCTGCCAAGACTTTGCACAAGAGTGCTTTTACGCTTAAAACTAATCTAAAAAAAAAAATTACGCCTTTATGCATTGTTATCTAAAGTTTCTTATCTGTTTCTCTCACGACCATCTTTGGCGCAATGCTCAGCTAAATTTTCACATTTTTCTTAAACATTTGATATTTGATTTATATTCATATTTTTCTTATATGTATCTATGTTTATATAATTTTTTTTCTATATTTATTTTTATTTATTTATTTTTTTATATTAACACGTTCCCTCCGGTGTGTACCACCGGTGGCTCATGCCGCCACATAAAATAAATAGACAAATTATGGAGCCGACGGGAACGTGTTAAAAGGAAATATCTATCTATTTATAACATAATATTTCACAATTGGACTTATATATAAAAAAAAGCTTATTTATATTTCTCTTCACACATAACAATTTTTATACCTATATATATGATGAATAAATTATAAAAATAAAAAACTATTTATTATTAATTATAATAAAATTGAATAATATTGAAATGATTCGCACAAGGCCAATTTGTAAAGGCCGTTGTTTTGGAGTTGTCTTTGGGGTCCGAATTTGCTTTGATACCTTGAAATTTCTATAATATCCTTTATTCTTTGCACAATATGCTCTCAGGGCTGGCTCACACAAGGGGAGCCTATATATTCGAATATAAAATTTAAAAAATATATATATATAAAAATAAATAAAATTACCAAAAAAAAAAAAATATAAAGCGGAAACAAGTGTTTTTTTTTTTCGTGAAAGTTTAATATACAAAACAAACAAGAAAAATTAAATTTAAGAATTGGTAGACCTATTGGATTTTGAGAAACAATTGTTGAATGTATAATTTTCAAGTTTTATTTTATTTTATTTTATTTATTTTTTTTTATATATATATAAATAAATATTTATATATATATATATATATATACATATACATATATATATATATATATAATTATTATTTTCTTCGTGTCTATAAGGTAATTGTTAATTTGTGTTCGTGAGTGTGTGCAAGTGAATGTATGAAGAATGAATGTGCTTAGGAATGAAGAGTATACATAAAACAAAAACCAACAAAAGAACATTCGAGTGGTGTAAAAAATTCGCCATTTCGTCTTCATATTGACCGAAACAACTGAAACAAATTCGCATGTATTCAATATAGAATTCCGTGGATTTTTGGGCTCAGCGGTTGTTTTGAAAATAAAGGCGAATTTTTTTAAATAAACGAAAAAATGAGGAAAAAAAAATTAACACAACAAAATAAAATATTAAACCGCTTGTACCCTCTTACATTAATTTATCTGAAAGATTTATATATATATATATATATAATGTATAAGCGTTATGTACGTGTTTGTCTGTGAAACATATAATAAAATTATATAGAAAGTAAAAATGAAATTTGTCATTTAGTATAGGATAAAATCAATATATCAATGATGTATATATTAAATATTTCTAAATAGTATTCATGAATTTTACATATTCTTTAAATAGTTAAAAAAAAAATCAAAACTATAAAATCACTATTATATTCGAAGAGTGCTTAATTTTATTTAAATTTGATCTTTTAACTCATATTGCTATAACATTCAAATAAAAACGCATTGCTGATAATTTTTGAAAAGTGCCTTTTAATTCTAGATGTGCACTTGTAACTTCATATTTCATTCAACATTTTTTTAACTATATTTAAAAAAAAATTATTGTGCACAACATAATAAGATCATCATTCTATTCATCCACTTTCATTCTCCTGTAATTCTTTTTCAAATTCCTCATTCATCATTTTTAATTCCAGTGAACATTTAGGTAATTCTTGACAATTATTAACTACTTTATCATCATTTAATGATAATTGTTTTTCTAAAATTTCTTTTTCCTCTGAATTTCTTGACTTTTCTTCAATTTTTTCATCTATTTTCATATTAAATTGATTTATATTTTCTTTTATTATTTTTGGATTTTTAAAATCGCATAGATATTGTTCTAACGAATTACTCGCTTCAAAATCAAATTTATAAATATCTTCACATGATTTTTGGATAAAATTTTCTTTTTCTTCATGAGAGCTTAGTGATGATCCATCTTCATTGCAAAGTAATTTGGATTCCAATTCAGTTATAATGGATTGATCTTCAATTAAAATTTTCCTTTCATCGATCAATATATCATAAGAAATGCTTTCCTCATCAATTTTTGACGATTCTTCAATAAATTGTTCAATAATTTCTTTGTTAGGTGTTTTCTTTTCGCAGCGATTAACTTCATTTTCTATATATTCTAAAATAGACATATTTTCTTCCTTTTCTAAATTATCCTCTTGTATAATTTCTGTTTCCTTTTCTGCCTCTGTAGTTAAGAAATATGCAACATTTTCTTGTTGAGGTTGATCTTTAGATGAATTTTCATCATTTATTTCCAATGTTTCGCTTGATTTACTATTTTTCTCTTCTAGGAGTGTTTTCAAATTTATCTTTTTTTTATACGCATCTTCCAGAGTTTTTTCATCAAATTCAAGAACACATTGCATGGCCTCTGAAAAGGAAACATTCCCAAAAACAGAGTTTAATCTCTCTTTTCGTTGCTCATCCGTTTCATTTTCTTCCTCGGATTCACTCTCGTAACTATCAATAATACCTTTTCTTTCACGAAATTCCTTTCTTGCTTGTTTTCTAATTTCCTTGATAGAAATTAAACTGTTTTGACTAATTTCATTAGAATCAATTTTATTTTTAATATCTTCACATATACTTTCCAACATAAGATCATTTTCTTTAATAAGATTATCAATATTTGTAGGTGGAATTATCAATTTTGGGTCTGTTGGTATTGCCCCATATGGAAAAGAGTCATAAACTCGATTTTGTTCCTCCTTAAGTTGATCAAAATATTCATTCCCTTTGTCCAAATACATTTTCTCTTTAAAAATAATTTCCTCCTCATTCTTATCTTTTTCTTCTTTTTTAATAGATGTATTTGTATGATTATCTACATTTTTTATATTATTTTCGTCAGTTCCTTGATTATTTTCATCTATTAAATTATTATTAATTAAGTTCTCTTCTTTTTGATCATCATTAGAACAAGCAATCTCAATTTTATTTGTATTTCTATCGTAGTCAATGCATTTATTTATTGTAGATAAATTTAAACTAGATTTAGATGAATTTATTTTTTTACTGTTATATTCTACTTCATTTACTTCCACATTAATTTCTTTTTCATTAATAGTAAATATTTGATCAATAACATTTTCTAGCAAGGCATTTACCATTTCTTTATTTTCAGATCCAATCATCTCTCTCCTGTCCTCCTGTGTTTCTATATTGTTTTTATCCAAATGAACTACATTAAATGCTCCAGAAGTTTGATTTGAAAAATTCCATTTTTCTTCGTATTCATTCCATTCTTCCACCAGAGAATAAACATCTTCATTAGAAGTGAAATTTCGAAATGCACTTCGTGAAAAAAACACTTCAATATTTTCATTGATCTTTTGAGCCACATTTTTCATATCTTTAATAACAGGTATTATTTTTCCCGAATTCAATTTTGCTTGTTCATTTAAACATGAATCTTGCAAAAATGATTCATTTTCTAAATCAGATGAATCTGGAGTGAATCCCTCATAACGATAGAATTGTTCATTATCCGATTCTGAATCTTTACTCTGGATCTCATCCTCCTCCTCATTTTTATCCATTACCTCTGTCTTGTCTTTAATATTTTCTTTGAAATTCTTCACCTCTGAAATAGATTGTTTTTCTAATATTGAACATTTTTCAACCATTTCATTTTTACTTTCTTGGAAAGAACTTATTAGAGAATTATCAATAGATAATAAATCATTTTCACTTAAAATTGACTTTTTTTCTATCTTTTTTTCTTTATCTTCAATATTTATTTCTTCAATTAATATTTTCTTATATAATTTTTGTGTATCAACCTTATCAATATTTTTGTCTGATTCATGATTGTCAATAATCAAAGATTCAATCATTGAAGGTATTTCTATTTTTGATTTTTGCCTATCTTTAAAACATGAATATGGACTCATATTAAATTCCTCCATCTCCGGATTTATTTCTTCTATAAGTAGAGTTTTATTCGAAAGTGGTTTCTCTTCTCTATTCATTTCCTCTTCAAAATTTCCAATTCTTGTTGATGTTTCATCAAATGCGTTGGAAAACCCTTAAAAAAATATATACATATAATTTATATTTTATTTATAAATAAAATTATTAAAATATTTTATAATTCTAGGGCGTTTAAATTGTAATGTGGCTATCATCTGATTTAAATAGGAAAGAGCGAATTCTATTTGGGGGAACCCAGAACCCAAAAATAAAATTTTAGGGACTCACCTACCCGGAGATGGATTGTATATCACAAAGAGAGGAAAATATTTTAAAATATATATTACTTAGAATTCATTTTTTTTTGTCTGTCCAATATTGTAAATTTAGTGTAAAGCTAAGTTGAACTGAATATTACAATTGTAAAAATTAAAATAACAAAATTATTATTTTTTTTTTTTTTTGCGAAAAAGGAAATAAAACATCATTTTTAGAAATAACTCTGGAGCTGTTTACAGAAGGTGAGTAATAACTAAAAGTATAATATAAATTTGTGGTTCTCAACCTTTTTGAACCTAACGCCCACTTCGTAAGGCCGGCTTCATAATTCGTGCCCCCCTATAAATTTTAACAGATAAAAATTGCATGATAATACCTAAAATCATCTTACCATTTTTTTTAGAACCATATTGAAAAAAAGCGGAAATGTTTAAAAGCCTATTTGCAAAATCATCTGACCTTTTTTTAGAACCATATTGAAAAAAAGCGGAAACTTTTAAAAAGCCTGTTCGCAAAATCATCTTACCTTTATTTTAAGAGTTGAAAATGATTTCGCCCCCCCCCCCCAAAAAAAAAAAAAAATAACTTATCGCCCACTTTAAGATGTCGATCGTCTAGGTTGAGAATCATTAATATAAATGAACCGAATAATCTTAACAGATAAGATACGGTAATAAGAAATGTATAAAAAATCTATTTAAATTTGTCTCTTTTAGAATACGATTAAATAACTATTATCAATATTCTAGTTTCAATTCATTCATTATTAAAAGAAATAACATTAAATATAAATTTTTTTAATATTAATTTATAATATATTTATAATTTAACACCATTAACTATCAATAAACAAGGCTCTTTTTTTCAATTTTCAAACTCAAGATTTGTACAAACAAAATTTAAATATTACGTTTAATTTTTAATATTGTATATTCATGAATAAAGAACATATACTCTATTTCTCAATCATATTATATTTGAATAAATACATTATCGGTTGAATGATTCTCTAATACTTTTTAAAGCATATTAATAATAGACTTAAATAAATATGGAGTGTCTCCACTCTACTATCTCGCAAATTCGAATTGGATTTTTAAGTGCCTATAATTTCTCAAAAGTTTATAGAAAACTACGAATTATGATTAATGCCTGTGTACCAAAGTTCATCATTCTAGCTCAAACCGTTTTTGCGTAATCTTGTCTACATACATACACATACACACACAGACATTTTTTTTCAGCCTTATTGAAAATGACTCAGGGACCTTTAAAGCGTATAAAAACATCAAAATCTCGACATCGAAAATTTTCCTGATCGCAATACTATCTCTGGCGCGATAGTAAAAAGATTTAAATAAGAAATATTTAAATTTTACTATAAACAATTTTAAACGTGAAAGATAATTTAAACAAAAAGAAATCGGTCAAACTAAAACGATTTATTTTATTTTTTATTTTACCTGTTAATTGTGATTTTAAGTGTAAAACATCCGATTGAGTTTCCACCGTCATTAATTCTTCACTTGGCATTATATTTGTTTCTGTGTTGCTTTCAACTAAACTAATTCCAAAATCTCTCTTTTCTTCGTTCAAAAATGTGTCTATTCTATTATCTTTTACAGAATCTTCCGATTCCGATCCAGAAAGTATTATTTCTTGTTCTGATTCCAATGGAATTTCATTGCATTTATCTTTATTCTTTTCAGTGAATTCAATAATCACATTAATATCCGATCTATTATCATTTTTATCTTCTTGCATTTCTTCGGAAACCTCTTTCCATATACCAGCTTCCTAATTATCGAATATTCCATTATTTAATAAGAAATTTATTTAGATTATTTGATATTTTTTATTTAATAAAAAAACCTTTTTAAACTTAATTTTTCATTACTCACCTTTTCAATATAATTATCTCTAAATTTACTTTTATTTTTCAATTCCATTAAAGCTGTAAATAAAATATTCATAAATTTGAGAAATTTTCTTTTTTTAAGATTATTAACACGTTCCCGCCGACATGCACCACCGGTGGCTCATGCCGCCACATAAAATAAATAGACAAATTATGGAGCCGGCGGGAACGTGTTAAATGTACTTACCATTCACACTATCTTCTATTATTTTATTTTCATCTTGCCGGATTTTTATTCGCATAGCTTTTTCTGCTTCAATTCCACCTTCATTCCTTGATAAATAAAATAAACATAAATAAATACTTAATGTTAGAATGTATATTTATTTTGGATGTACCAAGCTTCAGCGCATAGACGATCTTTATCGAAAACAGGTCTGTCATCAAGATATTTTAACAGTTTCTAAAAAAATAAATAATAATAATAATAATAATAATACAGATATAATAATATTTATTTATAATACTTACACATCGGATAATTAATAATTTTCTATAAGGAGATATATTTTTTATTACAGGATTTCCAGTTAATGTTAATACTTTTAAATTATTCATAATTGAAAGTATCTTTAAATAAAACAAACAAAATATATATATTAAAAATTGATCATCTTTTTTTTACATTTAGGATATTATTTATAAGAATTATATAAAAAAATAAAATTTATTTTAATATTTATACGCGGGAATCAACGGTCAGAAACTTTCGAAATTTGGAATGGGTTAAAACAAGGAGAGGCATTATCACCAATTTTATTTAATTTAGTAGTGGAATATGTAATTAGACAAATTGGGGAAAAATCAAACGGAATAGAAATAAACAAAAAAATTCAAGTATTAGGTTACGCTGACGATTTAATATAATAGGAGATTCGGCAATTGTAATTAAAGATAGCGTAGCAAAATTAATCGAAGCATGAAAAGAGGTGGGACTGGAAATTAATAATGCTAAGACAAAATATTTAGTAACGGAGAGGAATAGTATTAACACAAAGTCTTAACATACAAAACGTAGAATTTTAAAATGTAGAAAAATTTAAATACTTAGGTTCTGTAATCACTAAGGATAATAATATTCGAGAAGAATTTAAATAAAGATTGAAATCGGGAAACGCCTGTTATCATAAAGTAAAGGGCTTATCGAATCAATATTATTATCAAAGGGGATAAAAATTAAAATATATAAAACAATTATTTTGCCGGTTGTATTATATCGTTGTGAGGCATGGTCTATGACTTTAGGAGACGAGAGTAGATTTAGAGTATTTGAGAATAGAATTCTTCGCAGCATTTATGGCCCAAAGAAAGATGAGGTCATCGGGGAATGGCGGAGACTACATTACAAGGAATTACATGACCTCTATGCATCTCCAGATATAGTTAAAATTATAAAATCGAAAAGGCTGTGATGGGCAGGCCTCGTGGCTAAAATGGGAGAGGAAAAATACATTGGTGGGAAGACCGATTGGGAGACCAAGATCGCGGTGGATGGACAATGTAGGAAGGGACGTGAAAGAGATGAGAGAGCGTAAGGTTTGTAGGGTTGTGGCTCAGGATAGGAATACTTGGAGAAGTGTGGTTGCTGCGGCCAAGAACTTTCGACGAGTTCCGTAGAGCCTCAGAGATAGATAGATAATACCAAGTAACAAAAATGTTTTTCATTCATATTATTTTTAAATTATATGGGATCAGAGGCGGATTATCCGTAAGGAAAACTAGGCACGTGCCTAGGGGCGTGTAGTTACAAGGGGCGCGCGAGCTCAGAATTTTTAAAATTTATAGTATTATGATGGGCATTTATGGCCGATACAGGGGCGCCGATAAAGTGATTGCCTAGGGCAGAGGTTCTTAAACCTTTGTACTCCGCGGACCCCCACTTGAAAAAAAAATTTTTGACGGACCCCATCCCAACTTTAGGTACTTTACGTCATTTTATTAGTTAATTTCTGGCTTACGATCTCATAAGAACAAGGATATATGATGGATATTTCTAACAGTGATTGGTGAATAACGATTTTTTTGCATATAGTAGAACACATTTTATTAGAAATTATAATATTGAAGAAAGAAAATTCAGCTAAATATGAAGATGGAAACGGTAGCAATAGTTTTCTTGCACATTTCGTTGAATTTGGGTATTTGATCTCTGTTTCCTCACAAAGCCATGCCATCGCTTCTTTTATATTAATTAAAGTTTTAACTGACTCATCATTTTCTCGTGCACCTATACGATGGCTTTGCGGACCCCTAGTAAAGGCTTCGCGGACCCCCAGGGGTCGGCGGACCACAGTTTAAGAACCTCTGGCCTAGGGCGCTCTGGACCTTTAATCCGCCACTGTATGGGATAAGTTTTTTTTTACTTATTCCAATTATTATCTTTTACCACGTTCCCGCCGTCATGTACCACCGATGGCTCATGCCGCCACATAAAATAAATAGACAAATTATGGAGCCGGCAGAAACGTGTTAAAATGATAAAAGTCGCAAATTAAAATAATATCAATATTTTAAGCAATTAATTTTTTGAAAAATACTCTAATAAATATAATAAATACTAAAATACAATCTCAGGATTATTAATAATAATATTGTTTATTTCTTTATAATAATTAAATGGAAAATAATAAATTTCCTTTCAGTGATTTATTATAATTTTAAGAATTAAATTTAAATTTTAATTAAGTATACCCTTAATATTTCTGGATCTTCAATTCTATTATAACTCAAATCAAGTATCGCTAAATTATGGCATTGTGATAATTCTTCAATATCACTTAAATCTTTAAGCCTATTATGACTTATTGTTAGAGTATGAAGAACTGGAAGTACACCTAAATAGTGCATATTATTTATATGAGTTATAATATAATATAATATTTTTTATTATTAAAGCTTTGATGGCTCTTTTTATTTATAAGGGAATTTTGTAAATAAAACCACATATTTATATTTTTTATTGTAAATTTATTCAAAAAAGTACATAGTATTTTTTTGAATAAATTTACAGTGCAGTCGCTTGATAACGATTCCAGAAGTAGCAATCGAAACGTTGTGTATTTTTTTATTTTTTTGAATAAATTTACAGTGCAGTCGCTTGATAACGATTCCAGAAGTAGCAATCGAAACGTTGTGTATTTTTTGTATTTTTTTGAATAAATTTACAGTGCAGTCGCTTGATAACGATTCCAGAAGTAGCAATCGAAACGTTGTGTATTTTTTGTATTTTTTTGAATAAATTTACAGTGCAGTCGCTTGATAACGATTCCAGAAGTAGCAATCGAAACGTTGTGTATTTTTTTATTTTTTTGAATAAATTTACAGTGCAGTCGCTTGATATCGATTCCAGAAGTAGCAATCGAAACGTTGTGTATTTTTTGTATTTTTTTGAATAAATTTACAATAAAAAATATCAATATGTGGTTTTATTTACAAAATTCCCTTATAATATTTTTTCATTATAAAAAAGAAAAATATAATTTATATTTACTTAAATTTTCTAATTTAGATATAGAGTTATGGCTTAGATTCAAAGTGTCCAATTGTTGTAAACAATCCAGATTTTGAATTTTCTGAATAAGGTTATAATGTAAATATAAACATTTTAATAATAATTGATTTTCTAAATTTTCAATTATTTTGATGCCATTATTTTCTAACCAGAGACATTTTAATCCAGTATATTCATTTAAATTTTCAATTTTTGAATATCCTAAAAATAAAATGAATAAATGATATTAATTTGATCTTAATTAAATTTATTATTAAAAAATATTCATTGAATTAATTTAATTATTATAATTAATTAATTCAGTGTTTTCCAACCTGTGTGGCGCGCCTACCCTGGGGGGCGCGAAGGTATTAGAACCAATTTTTTTTTCTAAGATCTATAATAATATATAATATGTTTTTGCTTAATTGAGTATGTGTGGGTGTGAAATGTGTATGTGTTATTTTGTAGCCCATTAAAGAAATTACTATATTATGTGAGTATTTATGAAATTAGATTATTTATTAAGGGGGCACAATAATTTTTTTTTAAAAAAAGGGGGCGCTGGTACAGAAAGGTTGGAAACCACTAAATTAATTATTAATATTATAATAATAATTATAAATTATAATAATAATTTAATATTAAAATAATAATAGTTTACCAGTGTGATGTTCAATTATTATTCGTGCACTAATGAGGTGTGGTTTAAAAATTGTACATATTCTTGTTATTTATTATTATTATTATTAACAAAAAGTCAATGCTCATAAGTTGATAAGTTGAAATGTGTTTGCATAGTAATGTTTTGATTGTGTTCAATATGTCGAATTTTGAGAAATCTTATAAAAAGGTTTCGAATACAACATTAATTTTTTGTTTTCATTTGAAGAAAATCAGTGACAAAACAATAAAAAGCAAATGTCAGATATCTACTCACAAAAGAAAATAATGATCGTAGATTTATACGATTTAATCAATTGATCTACTTTTATAATATACCAGAGAGTTCCAGATTGTGACTCAGGTTTAAGTTCATTGCTTTTAATTCCATCAATTTCTCCTTTCCTACTCGAAAATTCCTTTCCTCCCAATAGGTATACAACAAAATTGTTGTACCTAGACTTTTTGCATCTTTTTCCCTGCTCCGCTCCAATTAGCCCAAGCAGATGCCTTGTAGTCTTTCCCACATTCATTTATCTTCCCATCCTACTCCGTCTCGGGCAAATAACTGAATCGAGTGCTTCCTACATTAGCCCCAGTGGTGTATTGGGAGGGGAACGCGGGGGAATGACGTTATAATGATAATCCTATAATTTCACTATTGTCTCTATTTATACATAGAAACTATCAATCAATTTCTTTGTTATAATTTAGGTTTAAAACATTTTATAAGAATTTATTAAATACGTATACATTGAGGCTATTTTCTCTCCATTTATTCATACATGTTCAACACAATGAATACAAGATTATTAATATTAATTCTTTCAATTGACAAACAAAATTATTTATATAGGTATATAATTTTTTTTTTCTATTTATTTATATTAATTACTAATATCATTTAAATTATTTAATCAAATTTATTGCAAAAGTTGTCATTTTAATTAAAATAATTTAATATTATTAGATCAGATTTACCCAATAATTTATTTGGAATAAGATATTTTTAATTATCATTTTAAATCAATATTAATTAAAGAAAAAATTTGTTTTTAAAATATAAAAAAACATGTTAACAATTTTCAAGATAGAAAGACAAAAAGATAAATAGATACTTACACAGTGGTGTATCGGGAGGGGAACGCGGGGGAACGACGTTCCCTTACCTTTTTTCAGAACCGGAACGCGTTCCAGTACTTTTTCGTATTCTGAAAACTCCCACTTAAAATTACTCTTAGAATTTCTTTTTTTGTGTTCGTTAATAAATAAAAAATAAAAACTTATATGGAAAAAAATAGTTTGCTGAAAATAGGACTATTTTTTGCTCCCACTATGCGTTCCCTTACTTCTTATTTTACCAATACATCACTGGCCGGGACAGAGTACCTAAAAACAGGACGTTTGGTCACCCTATCCATAAATGAAAACAGCAGTTAGTCTTTAATTGTTTCTTTTTATATTTTATTTAAATATTTTATATTTAAATTTTCAATTATTCTAGTTCAAAAAATAGTTTGCTAAAAATAGGACTTTTTTTTGCTCCCTCTATGCGTTCCCTTACTTCTTATTTTAACAATACATCACTGATTAACCATATATAATCTCTTCACTCAATGGAAAATCTAAAATGTTAATTTGTTATAAGCTAAAAAATTTATAATGCCCATAATAGAGCTGAGGCAAAAATTATTAAGCTTATGATGAATATGCTCCATTTTAAGTTCGATAATTTTGAACGATGTTTTCAATTTTCCAGAAAAGAAATAGAAAAAATCACTAAAAAAACTAAAAATGTGAAATTGCAACAATATTGTATTAAGAGTAGAGAGAAGTGAATTAACTTTTATATATATAGACTGCACTCCATATATATATATATATATATATATATAAAAGAACTAGTAATGATTAATTTATTAATAACATCAATGAATTCTGTATGTGTTTGTGTACTTGTGGGTAGATCTATCATTCTCCATTTTATATTTTCTCATGAATAATTTTAACTCATTACATTATTTATATATAAACATATTAATAATTCTTATTTCGAACTTTACCTTTATAATGTAAATAGAGGACATCATTAATATGTGGTGTTGAATACAATCTCAATTCACGGCATATTTTTTTTAATCCTTCTTTTGTCATCCTTTAAAATGTTTATCATTTTATTATATTTTCATTTAACCTCTTGGGAAAATTATTATTTTTCTTATTTTTACTTACCTTGGTTCCTCGTAATCATTTATTTGTTTCCCAGATTTAAATCTTTTAATCATTTTGTTATTTTAATAGGTCTTTTGATTCTAATTTTTGTTTAAATTTTATTAAAAATAAATATTTATATTAGAAAAGATAAAATTGAGTTCAATTATAATTTGACTTTATTTGGTTGCAACCATAGAAACGAAGATCAATTTAATCAATTTTTAAACTTTTTACTATCTCGCCAGAGAGATAGTATTACGATCACGAAAATTTTCGATGTTGAGATTTTGATGTTTTTAAACGTTTTGAAGGTTCCTGAATCATTTTCACTAAGTTTGAGAAAAATGTATGTCTCTCTCTCTCTCTCTCTCTCTGTGTATGTGTGTATGTATGTAGACAAGACTACGCAAAAACGGTTTGAGCTAGAATCATGAAATTTGGTACATGGGCATTATTCAAAATTCGTAGTTTTCTATCAACTTTTCATAAATGTAGCTCAACCGGAAGAGGGTCATTACCTACCACGTTTTGATTTTTTTTCCTCTAAAGTTACCGTAAAAATAAAGATATAGGTTTGATACTTTTTCACATGATTAATAATTGTAAAAACTGCTATATATAGAATTTCAGCTTGATTGAATCGCTGAAAATACCAGAAGTAATTTTTAAATACTGCAAATCTCACGCGCCAACACGTGACGTGGTACTTTCACCAAAGAGCCAAATACGCGCTGGTTTAATATTATTTATTAATTTTAATTTATAATTTATAATTAATTAAATTTAATTTAAATATAATATATTATGTTATTTAATCCAATTCAAATTGCGAGATAGTCGAGTTGAGGCACTCCAGCTAATTTTTTATTTTAATGAAAAATGTATTCTAAATATATATTATTTTAATTGTTTTTTCAAAATTAATTTCTAAATTAAATTACTTTCTTTTTGAATTAATCAAAGGATATTTAAAATATTAAATATTTACTTATATACTAAAGGAAAAGTCAATTGGTAAACAGATGAGCGCTAAACTTCAGTGATGTATTGGTAAAATAAAAAGTAAGGGAACGCTTAATGGAAGCAAAAAAAAGTCATATTTTCAGCAAACTATTTTTTACCATAAAAGTTTTTATTTTTTCTTATTCTTACTATACAAAGTATTAACGAATACAAAAAAAGAAATTCTAACAGTAGATATAAGTGGGATTTGTCGGGATTTGAAAAAGAACTGGAACGCGTTCCGGTTCTGAAAAAAAGGTAAGGGAACGTCGTTCCCTCGAGTTCCCCTCCCAATACACCACTGCTAAACTTTTATTTGGGGATGCCTGTATAAAGTCATAACTTTCTTACACATAACATCATAAAAATGTTCAATTATGAGGAACTGGCCTAGTAAGATTTGAAAGGATAAGATAAAATTTGTCCCCATAAAAAAGTGAGAAAATCCTAAAAATGATAATAATAATAATAATAATAATAATAATAATTAAACAAATGTTTATATATAATAATAACTAAAAAAATAAAAAATAGTATATTTCATTTTTTTAAAACACCATTTCCTTTACACCTTTTTGTTTTCTAAAACTGAAATCTCACTTTATTAGATTTATTTGTTCTAATGAAAGTATTTCTTGCATTATCCATAATCAACTCAACATCTTTCTTTCTATATTTGTGTTCAATACAGTATCCTTTCAAACAACTACTCATATAAAATCTATTTATCTTTGCAATTCATATAATGACTATACAATACTTGGATATATTATTTAATTCCATTTATTTATTATTAATAATTTCATATAAATAAGTAATTATCATTACAAATAAATACAATTTATTAACAAACTTGTTTAAACATTTAAACAAAAATGGAATTATTAACATTTATAAACAAATTTACATATATATTTATATGTATTTAAATTAATAAAAAAATTCTTTTTCCTAAAAAAATAATTAGTAGAAATAAAAGAATTAAAAAAAATAATAATAAATCAACAAATCAAAAAATAAAGTAAATGTACTTCTTCTGAAAGATCTAAAGATTGTTTGACGAAATCCAAGGAAATATCAGCAATAGGTACAATATAAATACGAGCGGCTATTGTAATTTCTGTCCAGCCTAAAAGAAAAAGGTATTATTTAAAAATATTATATCTTATTATAAAAAAAAATCTCTGACTTTGTACGTCCTACTCAAGGACAACGCCTATCAAGTCGGTTCTATCAATGAGGTGTCCTATGATCAGTAGAACGGGTCCTCTCAACCTTTACCTTGATTTTCTTGATCGGAGGCGCTATCAAGTAGCTTTTCCCCAATCTTGTTCCCGGAGGCTGGGTTGACTCCGTCCCAGACCCCAGCTAGGGAAATTCCCTGGGCATGCCCGGGACTTACAATGTGAATGTGAGGCAGGTTCGCTACCCGCACACCCAATGGCGCCTTCATTATCTTATTATACTAGCAAAAATTATATATATATATATAATTGTATTTTTGAAATCTTAAACCACTCGCTAAGGATTGTTTTGAAATTCACACCATAGATAATATAAAGAAAAATCGATTTGTATTGGGAAAAATCATTGTTAGTTCTTTCTTAATTTAAAATAGGAATTTTAATAATAAAAAAAAAATGGCGGTGGGCAACGCCGAACAGCGCTTCCTTAAATACAAAATATTATAAATAAATTAAAAATATTTATTTAATAATATTTTGTAATTAAATTACGAAATATTTATTATGTTATTATGTTGAAATTTTTATTTAGGTAAAAAAAAATTATTTTCTTTTTTAAGAAATAAATATAAAATTAATCAAATTATGTACTTTATCTTATCTTATTATACTAGCCAAAATTGTATATATATATATATACATTTAAATGACGTCAGCAACTACGTTAGACAGCGCTTCCTTAAATACAAAATATTATAAATAAAATAAAATTAAAATCTTTTATGTTATATTCATATCTGTCTCTTTCCGTAAATTAATATGTAATTATTTGAAATTGTTTCATAACGTTTATTAGTTTTTTCTTAATTTAAAATAGGAAATTTAAATGACTTCAGAAACTACGTCAGACAGCTTTTTCTTAAATACAAAGTATTATAAATAAAATCAAATTACGAAATTTATATTATGTTATATGCACTGTCTTTCAGTGAATTAATATGTACGTTTAAGAGCTGTTTGTTTTATGACTATTTTTTTTAATTTATGTTCTAAATTATTTGAAATTGTTTCATATATTTTGTTTTTAAATAATAATCTTAATCTTAAATATTAATAGTTCATAAGGAATAATTTTTTTTAAAGTACCGAACGGCGGCTCGATGAACCAGGTATTAATATTACCAATCAAATCCGATAATAAGGAATATTTTTTTTTAATGACCAGGTACTTAATTATAATAATAGAAAATCAACATGTCACGCCACTATTTATTTTATTCCAATAGGATTTGATTGTTAATTGGAAAATGATTCCAGACATTAAAGTTTGGAGACGAATAATTCGTGGTTTCATCCAACCTTCGAAATATCTTACCTGGTACAATACTAGCTCTTAAGCGGGTGGCTGTATGTGGCAAAATGATTGGAGCTACGAATTTAAATCCGGTAATATCATCGCCCCATGTTTCAAGAACGCCTTCAACAAGAATTGCATTTCTTACATAGGAAGTTAAATAGATTGCTTGACGATATTTTAACATCACCATGAAGCCACGATTTATATCAAAGCGCAACTGTCTCGTCAATCTAGACTAAAAAAAAATATTTTCTTTTTTATTAAAAAATAACAAAACAAAAAAAACATTGATTACCTCTTGTGTTACATTGCCAAGTAGGAGGAATTTAGTAAGACTAAGTGTATAATGACGCCACATACGTTGAATAATTACATTTTCAAAATTTACATCCCTGAATTTGATACTTTTCCGAATACTCTCAAGTGGGATTCTAAATAACTATAAAAAAACCATTGTAAATATAATTAGTTTATATAAATTCAAAGGAAGCCACAGGGTGGGAAGTAGCGAAGCTGCCTCACATTCCCGGGTTCAAGTGCCGGGCCACGCAAGGGAATTTCTCTAGCTGGGGTCAATGGGACGGAGTCAACCCATCCTCCGGGATCAAAATTTGGGAAAGCTACGATAGCGCCTCCAATCAAGAAAATCAAGGTAAAGGTTGAGAGGACCTAATGATCTAAAGAAATGATTAGATAAGAAAAAAACATGCTATATAAACCAAAGTTAAATTAAAAATATAAATCTCAATAAGAATAATTTTTTTTTATTAAAAGTTCTTGGAAAACTTTCAAATTCATTGATGTATTTACTTTATGCGCATTTCAGTTATCATGCTATCATTAGAAATTTTCTTCTTCTCAACTCTGAAATTTGGATAAAGCAAATATACCAATCATTTAAAACTCTATTAAGTTTTTTTAATAAAAAAAAATCTTATTGTCATTGAATTAGGCGCCATTGGGTGTGTGGGTAGCGAACCTGCCTCACAGTCACATGGTCTCGGGTTCAAGTCCCGGGAATTTCCCTAGCTGAGGTCTATGGGACGGAGTCAACCCAGCCTCCGAGAACAACATTGGGGAAAAGTTACTTGATAGCGCCTCCGATCAAGAAAATCAAGGTAAAGGTTGAGAGGACCCGTTCTACTGATCATAGGACACCTCATTGATAGAACCGACTTGATAGGGGTTGTCCTTGAGTAGGACGTACAAAGTCAGAGGTTTTTTTTTTTTTTTATTTAAAACATTCAAATATTTCAACGATTAAATCTATAAATGTCACAAAAAAATATTTACATGAGTATGAGTTATAGTTTTGATAGATGAACTATATACTCGACCAGTTAATACTCCATGAAGACCAATAATATTCATGGATGGTTGGACATCAAACCCTTCATCATAGTAATCTATACTTGATACAAATCCACGATTTGGAACCATGCCCCAGAGCATTAAGTTCTATTAAAAGAATTTATTTAAATATTAATTTTATTTTTATTTTATTTTTTGTTTTTATTAAATACTGCAAGCGCGCTTTAAGATTCTATCATAAAATCATATCAATTATACCATATAAAAAGATTTAATTCAATGAAAATATACGAATATATATATATTCTTTCTTCTTGTTTCATTTGTTTGAATAATTTCATCGATTTGTAGTGAAGCACGCTTTCAAAAATATTTGAACAAAAATTAACATATTGTGTACAAGTTGTTTAATTTGAGAAGTAATTGATTGAATCGTAAACAGGATAAATTGTGTAAAAATTAAATTACTAATATAAGGCAAAAATTTCACTCATTTTTAGCTTTTATCGATTAAACGTTTTAAATGGAATGATCAAACCATATATTTTTTTCATTTTAAAAAATCAAATGATGTTTTTTTATTAAAGCTTTGGTGGCTGTTTTTATTTATAAGGGAATTTTGTAAATAAAACCACATATTGATATTTTTTATTGTAAATTTATTCAAAAAAATATAAAAAATACACAAGGTTTCGATTGCTACTGTCGGCACTGGACGCTCGGACAGTGCAGTCGCTTGATAACGATTGCAGAAGTAGCGATCGAAACGTTGTGCATATTTTGTATTTTTTTGAATAGATTTATAATAAAAAATATCAATATGTGGTTTTATTTACAAAATTTCCTTACAAATGATGTTTATTTAAAAGTTATGGAGTGATTGTCAATTAGTAGAATGATTATTCGAGATTTGGAATTTAACACTTTGTAGCTACATACGAGGTCTGTTCAATCGAAAAGGTGAATTTTGAATTTTAGCGGGCTGTGTACATTCGATTATAGAATTTTTTGTTATGTTGGTACACATATATTTCTCGTATGTTGACATTATCAGCCATTTTAGATTAGTAGTTTGTTTTTGACAACTTTTGTGTGTTCTTCGATTTTTTACTTAATAAAAATGAATCTGTATTAAATTTTGCGTGATGAATTCTTGCCAACAGATCGTACTGTTAATAAGGAATACTATAAGAAAGTTATGCAATGTTTGCATGAAGCAATACAACTCAAACGATCGGAATTGAAGAAAAACAAATCATGAATTCTGCATCACGATAATGCACCAACTCACACATCATTGCTTGTTCGTGATTTTTTGGCCAAAATCACTACCGTAATCATGCCACAACCACCGTATTCATCAGATTTGGCTTCCTGCGATTTTTTACTATTCCCAAAACTGAAGAGACCAATGAAAGGAAAGCGTTTTGCCACATTTGATGAGATAAAGTCGGAACCGAAGAACGAGCTGATGGCCATACTGAAAAGCGCATTTCAGAAATGCTTCGACGATTGGAAGAAGAGCTGGCATAAGTGCATTATATCTGAGGGGAATTACTTTGAAGGAGACAAAATGGATATTGATGAATAAAGAAATACTTTTCGAAATAATTCAAAATTCACCTTTTCTTTTGAACAACCCTCGTATAACATTATCACATGTGATGAGATTTTATAACTCCTTAATAATAAATATACATGTATTTTAATGGATTGTTTTACCTGAATAACAGAATTTGTTGGTTTATAATGCATTTTTACAATTCCAGTTGAGATTAAAAATAATTCCTCTGGCGATTGACCTAAAGATACTATATCAACATCAGGAGGGACATCCATACTTATTGAATTTGACTAAAATATTGTCAAATTAAAAAAATTAATTAAATATAGAAATGAAATTTTTAAATATTTTAAAATTGTATTTTTAATTCTCTAAAAGGGGTAAAATCTGTGGGTTATAATAGAAACAAACATGTTCTGAGTACATTATGCTTACATTAGTGATAATTGAGAGTGAAATATGTTAAATTATTTAACTAACCGTAAGTAAATGGATTAATTCTTTATCATCAGCTAGCCAAGGAATAGAAAATAGATATTGTGATTTATTCAAAGGATTAATATAGTTTAAATGTAAAAGGGTCCATTTTGTCATAGCTTCGATCTGTCTTTTTAGAAGAATTCCTTCGAGGTCATCCAAAAGCCCTTGAAGAATTTAAATTTTTATTTGAAATATGTTTAGGAAAAATTAGATCTTATTCATTTAGCTTTTAATAAAAAAATTTGAGAAATTATAAATTTTAGACATTAGTCACATAACTAAATCATCTGTTTTAGCAGTTTCTTAATTTAAGTAGGATGTTTTATAGAAAATAATCAAGATGATGAAAAAACAGAAAAGAGTTGTTAATAATTTATTGTCGAAGAGAATAAGTTCAAAATCTTACCTTACTCTGTTAATGCGTGGTACACTTTATATATATGTGGGAGTTGAAATTGAGGTTGGATGTTGGCGGATGTTTCAACCTCCTCACTCCATTTCCTTGTCCCTGGTTGTAAAATGTAACTGAGGGTAGCAGCGGAAAGTTACCACGAGATGCCCGTACTCCTGATCAGGCCTTGGTGGCGGCCAGGAGAAAGTCTCCCACCCCCTTCTCCCCCCACAACCGATGCTTCAATAGGGGGCGGGATTAATATATAAATTGGAATGCGAACCCCCGCAAAGGACTTTATTCGTTTGGGACGATTCGTTTTGGATGCTAGTTAGATGCTTGATTGTTCGGTTGCTTGGCTATGATGATGATAGAGTGTGTGTATTTGCCTATGTATATTTATTGTAAATAAACCATTTTAATAGAAAAACCCAAACAAGAAGTGTAGTTGCTCTAGATAATATACCCCTAGACAACGATCCAACCCCTCCCAAACCACTACATATATATATATATATATATAGTGGCGGACTAAGGCTAAAGTGGGCCCTAGGCAACATTGTAATTCTAGGCCTATTTTTCAGTCAGGACACATACTTCGTTGGTAGTTTGGTTTTAAAGCATATAGCAGGGCCCCCCAAAAATTACAGGCCGTCCCTGTATATAATTATTTATTCAATTTTTCTAAAAAGTCCTTGATAAATATTTTGATATCCATTTTTACTTTACCTTAAGGCAGTGGTTTCCAACCTTTCTGTACCGGCGCCTCCCTTTTGATAAAAAAAATTCTTGCGCCCCCCTTAATTTTTGTAATAATCTAATTTCCTTTTTCAATAGTCGAGCACATTTCTGAAATAATATAACAACAGCAAAATCATCTGAACTTTTTTTTTTAAGAACCATATTGAAAAAAAAATCGAAAATTTTCAAAATTTTGCGGGCACCTGAATTGCCTTCGCGGGCACTTGGAATTGGTTCTAATCCTTTGCGCCCCCCATGCAAGTCGCGCGCCCCACAGGTTGGAAAACACTGCCTTAAGGTCAAGTATTGTTTTATTTTTTTTATTTAGCTTCCATAAATACATCAAATTCTACATCTGCCTTATTTGAGAGATGAAAAGAATGTAAAACAAGAAACAATCATTAAAAATAATACTACTGGAAAATTATACAAGAGGGATATAGAAGGATTAGTCCACATTAGTCGAATATTTGTGTCGTTTGGTTTTAGTCTTCTAAGTCTCCTTATGAGTAAATCCTTGCGTGCCAATAAGTTATCTTGATTGGTCTTTACTATAATTTTGTAGGCTGTCATTCACCTCCTCTACCACAGTTCTGACATTAAGATTCCAAGGATCATCTTATTAGGTATGCACCAGCGTTTATTATAAAGTCAAGTATAGTAATGGAGTGAAACAATTTTGATAACGAATACCTCTGAATCAATTTAAGATGAACTATTTATGAATACCTGAGTAATTTTTCAACATGAATATGATCTATCTATTTATTTTGGTCGATTTAAATCAATTTGCATTAGGATTTATAATTGAAAGTGTTTCCATGTAAGACAGTCCAATTCAACATTAACATAATATTTTTTGATTATTCAAATATTTACCTTTATCTTTGTAATCCTCTATTTCTCCTTCAAGATTAATGAGAATATTGAGTATTGCTTGTCTCGTTCGAAAAGTATATCCAAGCCAAGGGCGCAATTGATTAATATCATCTAAAAGACAAATAACTCAACTATAAACATCAATCCCTTTAGAAATAGTGTAGTGTTTTTTTTTAACTTGTAAATAATTTTATTATTTATGAAATGCTATTGTAAATTAGAAAATTTATTAAATTTAATTTGCTTATTAAAAATAATACAATTAGCATAATTAAATATAAATTAGAATTTATTGAAATCAAATCAAATCAATCAAAATCTAAATTTTATTTAATCTTAATTTAACATAATATATTTTAGGATTGGCATGACTTTCATGGATCCCTTAAAGTTAAGGACATAAAATATACGAGGTGGACGAGCCTGGACATTTGGCTTGAATGAGAGTAAGATTATGATTTGTTAATTTCCCTTTTACTCGGGTGCGCGGCCGCGCACTATATTTTTTTGAATTGGGTTTTATGCTTATTTAACATTTTTTTATTTTGTTTAAAAGAAATGCATCTAATAATAGTAAAAATATTCATATTTCACAAAAACAACTTATTAAAATGCTTCAAAATGTAATTTTCGAGGGTACACACCCAATGGCGCCTTACAAAGTTAAATAGATATTATATGTAGATATCACTTACTTAGCTCTTTTGTAATATACATTTTTTGACCTATTAATAATTTACGTAATTCTTCAACTATCTTTTTTTCCGAGGGTGTAGTATTATAATTAATAATACTGCTAAGCCAGATTTGTGTTTCTTCTAAAGCAGTAACAAGTCCTGTGCATTCCAAATATCCCACTGGGGCAATCATCTCGGTAATATTATAGGAACATAGTAAAATTCTTCGAAGAATATTCTATTTTTAAAAAAAAGATAATTTAGATCCTTTCTTCTTAATATAATTTTTAATATGATTTTATTCATAGGAATAATTTGTGTGTGTGTGTGTGTGTGTGTGTTCAATGATTATTCAATATTATTAATATTTCATTAAAGAGTATAAGTATCAAGATGAGACAGTGGTTTCCAACCTTTCTGTACCGGCGACCCCCTTTTTCTAAAAAAAATTCTTGCGCCCCCTTAATTTTTGAAATAATCTAAATTCCTTTTTCAATAGTCGGGCACATTCTGAAATAATATAACAGAGGTGGGCCATGGTTCATAGCATCGCAAAATCATCTGACCTTTTTTTTTTTAGAACCATATTGAAAAAAATCGGAAATGTTCAAAAGTTTGTCACACAAAATCATCTTACCTTTTTTTAGAACCAATAGAAAAAATTGAAAAAAAATCCCAAATTTTCAAAAGTTTACGGGCACTTGAATTGCCTTCGCGGGCACTTGAACACTTGAAATTCGTTCTAATACCTTTACGGCCACCTTGCAACAATCTCGCGCCCCCCAAGGAGGCGCGCCCCACAGGTTGGAAACCTCTGAGGTAAGAATAAGAGATTCACTATAACTCAAATTTGTATTAAGAGTTGAGAGGAAAAGAGTGTACAACTTAATTTAATTATATATTTCTCATTTTTTTTATAAAAGATAACAAAAAATATCGATTAATCTTACTTGCAATAAGTATAATTTAAAGACTTCTAAAAATCGAAATAAATATAAAAGTAATCCAATTGATAATAAATAAAGTGATACTTTAGTAATATTTGGTAAAAAGTTACATATATATATATATCCCATAAATGATATGTACATATCAACAATGAACCACAAAGGGCGTTTTTTAATTATTAAGGTTCTCAAAGTTAATACCTTTAAAAAAATAATTATTAATGTGAAATAAAATACTTTTCTATAAAATTAAAGAAATTTATATTGGAAACCTACTCCAATTAGCCAATAGAATATAATCCATAATAAAATAAAGGTAATTATTGGAAAAGAGATATTTTCTTCAATACTAAAGTAATTCAATATAATTAAATAATTGAAAATTCCATAAAAACCAAAACAAAAACAGAAAATTGCTTCCCTTACAGGATTTATTAAAATGTATTTGAGAATTTTATGGAATATTACAAAAGTTCTGAAAAATAGGTAATTTAATAAATATTTAAAAATAAAAGACTATCTTTTAAAGTAAAATTTAATTTAATTAAATAACTTTAAAAAATAAATAGATAATTATTATTTAAATATATATAATACTCTTTATGTAAATCCAAAGTTAGTGGTTGACAAATAAGAAAAAATTCAGATCGTCTATTTTTTCGAATCATTTTTAGGAAATATTCTGAAAAGAAAGAAGTAAGTTTTTCCATTGGTTCCACAATAGCCGGTTTAGTAAGTAAAAGGATTTTCTTTTTTTTTGTTAATTCTGAAAGGATTCTACATGAATTTGTTGATAACCTTCCTTCACGTTTTAATCGAATAAAGGAAATCTGAAAAAATTGATAAGTGATAAAATAATACATCAAACTTCGTAATTAATTATATATGTATATATAAAAAAAACCTCTGACTTTGTAAGTCCTACGCAAGGACAACGCCTATTAAGTCGGTTATATCAATGAGGTGTCCTATGATCAGTAGAACGGGTCCTATCAACCTTTACTTTGATTTTCTTGATCAATCAAGTAGCTTTTTCCCAATGTTGTTCCCGGAGGCTGGGTTGACTCCGTCCCATAGACCCCAGCTAGGGAAATTCCCTTGCCAGGCCCGGGACTTGAACCCGGAACCATGTGAATATGAGGCAGGTTCGCTACCCGCACACCCAATGGCGCCTTATTATATATATATATTAAGTATTATTCATTTGAAAACAAGTGAAATATTTGAAGAAAATTATGATGCTTTTTTATTATAAAAAACAAACAAAATCGCAGCAAAACATATTGCTCAGGATTCTTCGGAGCTCCACAGCAACGCAGTGAGTACAAAACCACCCAACCTATCATCCCAAAATCCCGATATTAATTATTGGTCACACAGACTAAGACCCAAAATCCCAAAAATATTCCCACCTAAATAATCTCTTAAAAATGGCGCCAAAATGGGTGCCGAAACGTCGAGAAAACAATCTCACAAAAATACGTGATTATATCCCCGATAAATCTAATAGTAATATATATATATATATATATATATATATAGAGAGAGAGAGAGAGAGAGAGAGAGAGATTTCTTTTTAAGAGAGCGCAGTTTAGGAAGCCTCATGCTATTTTCTTATCTATAAGCTATGCAAAAATTCGATTTCTAAATTTCAATTAAATCAATGTTTTAAGACCTTTAAATACTCACCTCTATATATTCTAGCATACTCATTAAAATTTTATTCAGATCGTTTAATTCTCTTTTGATCAATTTATTTGGATCCCAGATTAGATCTAATGATGTTTGTTCTAATGTTTTTGATATTCTTGTATCGTATTTGAATTCCTCTTAAATATAAAGAAAATGTATTATATATATCCATAAAATAAATAAATAGGAGTGGATTAAGTAATTTTAGTTAAGCGTGGGTTAAATACATTTGTATCTTTTTTTAATTAATTATAGAACGAACAATATTATTTTCATTTTATTTAGATATATTTAAAATAACTAAAAAAAATTATATAAGTTTTGGATCCACCTCTCGGAAAAAATATACACTAATTGTATTTAGGGTAAAGTATACAGTCGTTGGCCCCGAGGCAGTCATTGGCCCCCTATGACTAAAACACAAATAATAAGAGATTTTTATTTTAAAAATTGCACTATTAACTATGGTTATGTAATCGTTTGTTGTATGGTTGTATAATCACTATAGAATATCTAGGCCAATAACTATAACAGGGGGCCAATAACTGTATTTTTTAGGATTTTTGCGTGCTTATTGAAAATGTTGTGGTGCCCCACACCACAAATAGATGGCGCCGCGCCAACGTGCACCAACTCAGGACGATAACATAATGGAGATATTGTATATAGTGTAGATATTGTGAAACAATAAATTGAGTTATGAGTCCAAATCTTCGGCAATAATTTCTAGCCCTCCTCAACATCCTACATCCACCACACCTATATACATATCCGCCACAATGTCATGAGAAGGGGGCCAACGACTGTATATTTTTTTTATTCATACACATGTTCTGCAAAGCTAATTTGGCACAGATTATTCCGCAATTTGCCCAGATATGCATGCATTAAAAACTGCTAAGTGCTTAAGGGGGCCAACGACTGTATGCTTTACCTTATGTGTTTCTTAAGATTAAATGATCTAAATTTGTCTTAATTTATTAAAAATATCAAAGATAGGATATTTTCAGTTACTTAGTGTTGTTAAATATTATATTGTTATATATAATATTAATATAAATAAGAAAAATATTTTAATATATATATATCTACCTTTGTTCAAATTTTTAATAAATTCTGCAGCATTTTTTGAATCTGAAACAACAGAAAATTTTCTAGACAATTTGTATGGATTTTTAATGTTGGTTTCTTTATGAACTCGTGGCCAATAAACTTTCATCATTTCAGGATCCGTACGGAGAATATTTATAAAACTATTTAAACAAATTTCTTTTAAAACTAATTATTATATATTATATTATATTTATTTGTAAATTTTTTTTAAATATTTAACTTACCCAAGTCTTTTTTCTTCAAGTGCAGCAAGCGCAAATATCATATTATTATATCGTCTATTTTTTAATAAATGTATTCCTAAATTGTTCAAAATTATATTTAAAGGTGCACTCATTAGAAAAAAATTTAAATAAAACATTCCTGTTATAAGGATTGCAATCTACAATGGAAATAATTAATTTAATGAAAAAAATTAAAATATTTGAATAAATAGAGGTTTTTTGGAAATTTTATTCTCTCTTTTGTATTTTTAAATTTATATTTTTTTAAGAAATTTTATATTGGTTTGAATACCTTTTGAATGAAATATTTTTAATTATTATTTTTTTATATTACTAATTATAATCATAAAGTAAATAATATTTTCACATTACCTCTTTCCCATAATCACGTGTTTGTGATAATTGCAAAATAATTAACGTAAGTAAAATATTCATAATTCCTCTTTCTCCACACCAAATATGAAGATAAATTAATCGCCAATCAGTTGGTCCTGATTTTGTTAAATTATAAATAAGAACTACGATTATTATTGAAATAGACCTGTAAAACAGATAAATTTCAATAATTTAAAAAACAAAATATTTAATTTGTAAACAAATAATTACAAGTAATTAATAATTAATACCTTGCACAAAATGCTACAATAAAACAAATTGGAATGTGTAAAATATGATGGAGATTATAATTAGTCACAGGAATTACAAAAATCCCAAACAAAATACAAATAAAAAGTTTAGCCGATTGAGTAATAAAATACAAAATTTCTAGAAAATGTTGGCTCATTCGTGATGGTAATGCCATTCTTGCGGAAGACATTATCATTGAAATTGATAAAACAGTTGTTGGTCCTGATATATCTTTATAAATTTCAAAAAGAATAATAAATATTTAAGGCAATATATATTGTATAAATTTATTTTTTTTATAGACAAATATACTAATAAATAATTTTTGATATTCTCATAAATTTGCAAATTTAAAAATTTTTACTTACATAAAACTTTATCAGCAAGAAAATATGATAAACATGTATAAGTTAAAGTTATTAGAATTTGAGAAGTAAAATCATTATATATGAACGAGAGCATAGTATTTAAAAATGTTGCCATGAAAAATCCAAAAATGATCCCACTTCCAATGATAAGGCATACATGTAGAATCGCTTCTAAATCTAAAATAAATTTAATTTTTATTTTATAAGAATAATTGATTAAATCATTGATTACACAAGGTTTTCGGGAATTTTTTTATATTTTTTAAAATATCATGTTGCAAAGTTTCAGAGTTGTACATTTAGTTGTTTGTTTGAGATAATTGAATAAAATTAATATTTTCACATTTTCTAAAAAAATGAATAAATTCGAAGTGCGTGTTGTTATTCAGTTAAACCCAGCTCACAATCAGAAATATTTAAAGGTGAGCTTCTTTTACGTTTTATAAATACGATTTATATATTAAATATTTATAACAAAATACTTTATCACACAGAATGCACTTCGATTTTATTCATTTTTCAGAAAATGTAAAAACTTGTTAATTTCATTGGATTGTCAGACTGAAAATTTTTCGATCGGCCCTCATATATTAGTTACACTCACTAAGAATTATGATTTAAAAGTTTAATTTTAAAATTTATGAATTTATCTAAATTGATTTAATGAACAAATTACTAAGCATTGTGTACCTCAGGTTCTTTGACACTTGAAATTTTAAATTGTTTACTAAAGCTTAGTGCACTGGGACTATTTATATTGGCTGATGGGAAGAAAATCAAACATGTCTTTAGATAAATTATTACAGCATAGGTTCCCAAAGTGGTCTATATAGACCCCTGGGGGTCTATTATAACCTCTAGGGGGTCTACGGCAGCGAATAACAAATTTGGGGTCCATGAAATGAAAATGGGGCTCTACTGTAAAAAAAAGGTAAATTGTTTTCCGAAATGGATTTTTTGATTTTTTTTAAATATGTCTCTAAAACAAAGGTAAATCGTTTTTCCGACATGGTTTTTGAAACATTTTTTGAATTTTTTCCAATATGTCTCTAAAGAAAAAAAAGGTAAATTGTTTTTCCGACATGGCTCTTAAAACATTTTTGATTTTTCAATAAGGCTCTAAAAATAAGGGTAAAATTTTTTTATAAAAAATCAAAATAGGGGTTCTACCCAAAACAGAAAAACATGGCAAGGGGTCTACGACACAAAAAAGTTTGGGAACCTATGATTTATATGAATGAAATAAAAAAAAAATGAAACCCTTCTTCAAAAATTCGAACTTTAAATTTTTAATAATTTAATAATTTTACAAGTGTCAAAAAATTCTTATTAAATGTACAATTGTCAACTACTGGTATATTTACCCAAAATGTTTTAATTTGTTTAAAAAATTTAAAAAAAAATATAAATATAGTGAAAATTAATTAAAATAAATATATTTCTATCTAAAGATGAGGAAGATTTTCTTACTTATTTTCATAAAAATAAATTTTGGTAATTTATTTATACTTTAGTATATACCTACATATATAAGAATTTTTTTTGTAGATATAAAACGGGTTTATCTTATTATGTAATTTCTTTAGACGTATGTTATATGTTTTCATACTGATAAAAAAAAGTAGATTGTCTAATTATAAGATGGAGCATTTTCCCTAGAAGATGTTTTAAGAACCTTGCTCAATTCTTTGAAGAATAATTTATCCCTTAAAATGAATCCAATTGTTTGGAATTTAGAAATACCAAAGAAAATTAAAATTTATTTTCATAGATGAATTATTTATAAAGTTGATTTGTTTCCAATATGTCTCTAAAAAACCCAAATGGACATAAGGTATCCAATTGTAGGGAACCATTAGTAATTCTAATATGGACATACACCAAAGATTATATACGCTCCGTGGTACATGCCCATTATGGCCTATAGAAAAGGAAGTTTCCTAATGTTTTTATGCAAGGTGACTGACTACCCTGCCAAACAGTATCAAATGCATCCTTGGCCTGAAACGGATTAATCCAATTTATATTATCCAACAAACAAACAAATGATTCGCTTTCAGAAATGCCACTTGGAACTAATTGTGTTCGAAAATTGAAAATTCAAACGAAAAACTTACATGAAGTATATATTCCAATGATTTTTTTTAAACAAAGTTCATAAATTATAAGAATCATTAAAAAGCTAACTAATGATTCACCTTGGATTAAAGTAATGAGACGTTTATAGTCGGCTAAAAATAAATATTTTTTTAAATTTATGATTAAATAAAAAATGATAGATCAATAATTTATTTACCTTTGGTTGTAAGATTTAAAAATCTTTCACATGGTGTTACATAACAAATTAAACATGAAGAAATAATAGATATTTCAAAAATATTCTCTTGTGACGAAGCAAAGACAAAGAAATATATGTAAATAAAACACAGAGTGACTGATAATATAAAAGCAGGAATTCCTGATAAAAAAATCTTTGAAACGTTGGAAATAATTAATTTATTCCATTTTTTTTTAATAAATATCACATTTCCAATAAATACGTGAATAATTATGAATTCAAAATTTATTATTTACCTCTAAAAGATTATTCTTAAAATGTCTAGAATCGAAGAAATATCCAGATTCAAAAATAATAATCGGAAAAATGACAAATATTAAAGAAGATATGTTCATATGTTTAATTCTCATAGATTCATAAAGATGTTCATAATTTCTAAAATAAAATCGTTTATCTTATAGGAGATGAAGTTAAAAATTCGATTTGTCAAATTTGACTTGCTAAAATTTTGAATATATGAATTATTTTATACATTTCGAAATTCAATAATCATAATAGATTATAATTAGATATTTTATCTTTAGTTTTATATAAACATATAAATAAAAATATCTATCTTATTTATAAAAAGGTTGAATCTGTACATTACTTGTAATTTTAAAATATTGCATATTTTAACATTTCTTGAATTTGACAATTAAAATACAATTTTAGTGTCAATCTGTTTAATCGAGATTATTGTAAGGCTATAAGATATTCATGTATTTGTATACCCTTGGACATATAGGATAGAGAGTATTGAAGTTCGTAGAAGGTGCCTAGTATTCACTAATATAAAAGATAGGAATATTGAAAAAAAATAAATTGTTTTATTAGACTATAATATATTTAAAATAATTTCAACTTATAAATATTTAAATAATTCTTAACATAAAATAGGCTCGATGTTTTCTTTTTAAAATATATATTGTAAAGAAAGAAGTAGGTTCATCACAGATATTTTAGGTTTTCTTTAAAAAATAATTAAAAGAAAACTAAAAGTAAATTATGATCTAATAATTATAATATATACATAATAAATAAACAGGGTCATCGAAAAAGGCAGACGGGATTTTGTTTTACAAGTATTCGATCGTCATAAACACGAAATTAACGAGAGATTGAGTAGCATTATAAATATTGAGTAAGATTTACTAGAAGTGAGTGGATTTTCTGTCTTTTGATGTATAAATAAATATTATACCATTTATATTATAAACTGTAACCCAGTGGTTTCCAAACTGTGGGGCGCGAAGGTAATTCAAGTTCACCTTTTACGATGACCCTGTATTTAAAATATAAAGAAAAAAAAATTAAAGTATAGTTAATTAAATGGATCATATGGATCATTATGTGTAACTAATTTTTTCAATAAAAATTCTTCATCTTCAGAATCTGTATCTTCATTTTCATTATCTTCATGTTTGTCTTCTATAATTGGAATTTCTGTTAAAAATTCATTTTCTTCTGGCGGTTCAAGGTGATTTACAGTTTCTAAAAAGATAAATAATTGAAAATATTTATATTATCATAAATAGTTGTTTTGTATTTGTATAGAATAGAATATTATAATAGATATATAATTTAGCTTAATTATATAAGACTAAACCTTTTAATTATATTAAATGAATTTTATTTACAGAACAAAATTGTCATTTAAAATATAGATTTAACTAAACATTTCAAATGTCAAGATAAAAATCTCAGTTATTAAAAATGATATTTGATTATACTTACGCATATCTTCGATCAATTGATTTATATATGATTTCTTTTCAATCAAATCTGTGCCAGGTTTAATCCAACTAGTTTTTGCACCATTTTTTAATAAAAATGGCCAAGTATATCCATAAACATTTTTTAATAATTTAATAGAAACATAGAATCCCGATTTTTCATGATTATATAATGAAACAGTCCCATATAAAGACAAATTTATATAAAATTTTTCAAAATTATTATTTGGATTATTTGTAATAAAACGAAAATCCCGATTTTCACAAGAAATATAATAATTTTCCACTCCAGTAATGTAAATTTTTATATATATAAATTGATGATCTTGTTCCCATGTTGTAGTTGATGGTAATGTTAATAAATTATAATCAGGAATATCTTTAAATTGGCAATAATTACTAGAAGCCAATTCATGTAATTCCTGTAAAATTTTCTCTTCTTCAGAAAAAACTTTATTAATGACATTGTCTTGCGTATTCTCTGAAACAATGATATTATTTTCATAGTGATCACTTTTTTCTGATTGTATTTTTTGTTCGGATGTTAGGTTTTCTAAAGAATCAGATTGTAAAAATTTCGTTAAAATAGAAACATCATAGTTTTTAGAACTTTCGCTTGATGTTATTGCTTTTATATTGGTATTTTCTAGTTGATTATTTTGGATATTATTATTATCATTATTATTTGAATTCGCCAAATTAATAAATTGTAATAATTGTAATCCAACATCATTTTCCTTTGGAGAGGTTATAGCATTTTTGATGAATGTAACAGGATCATCGATACAAAATTCAAAACCTTCTTCATCTTCATTATTAGTTTTATTTCTCATTTCTAATTGGTTCACATTATTTATTTTTTTATTTTTTTCGTTAATATTTGAAGTGGTTGTTGTGGATGAACGTTTGTCTAAAGATATAACTACGTTTTTTATAGAATTTAACTCTTCCTCTGTGTCATCAAGATCTTTATTCATTTGGGGCAATTTAATATCGAATATGAATTCTTTTTCTGATTCAATCAATTTAGCTAATCCTTGAGCAATTAATCGTGCATTGATGCTTAAACTATCTACGGTAAAGTTATTCATCAAGACAATTCTATAATGAGTTCCACCAGTAAGTTGACATTTGGTTCGCTTTTCACACACTTTTGCAAAGACAGATGAATGATTTTCATTTGTTTTAGACAATTTAGAGAAACAATTTATTGACTCTTGGGACCAAGACCCAGGAAGAGTGGATTCGATTCCCATAAGCGAAGCTTCAATTATTTGACAAGGTAATTGATCGAGTAGTTTCTCTGGTAGATTACCAATATTTTCAATAGTAGAAATCAATTGTTTTCCATCATCTATGCCTAATATTTCAGCTTTGTTATTATTATCTAATACAGAAATGATTTTGCCTCGTTGCCATGAATGTTCTTGATCAATACGGAATGCTACAAAATCACCTTCTTTGAGTATTTTTGGTCGTTTGATAATATTTTTGAAAACATTTTGAAGCTCCTTATTCAATTGATTCAAACTGAAATTAAAAAAAAAAATGATTAGTTAAAAATCCAAACAAATTGTAACATTTTAAAGAAAAAGATTGATTACTTGTTTTGAAATTTAATTTGACGAATAAGAAAATAATCAGGATTTTTAATATGCATAAGATTTATTTCCACCCATTCATTCATATTTAAATGAGCCCATTGAGCCTTATCACGAATTTTCTCTGTAGAAATAACTTTAGGTTTTAGTTCAGAAATAGCTAATCCTGCATCCAAACAAATCCTTCGTAATCTCTCCATATGATTAGGATTATCTATAGCCAAGGTATTGGAAAGGAGGTTATTACGTAAAACTAATTCAATACTGTAAGCTTTAGTTGTTGGAAGATACTGGATAATTTCAATTGGATCAAGCCATAAACAATGCTCAAGAGCAAGATTAATTTTGCCAACCAATTCATAAGAGTGCTCTCGACTGATTTTAAGCCAAGAATATATTTCTGAAGATATATGTGGATTCCAAGATTGATCTAAATCACAAGGTAATAAATTACACATAAAAACTTGAACAGCTTGAGCAGGAAAATTGGCAAGATCTTCTGAAAGTGGGATCAAATATCTTTGATCAATTGTCTTTGTAATTGCTTCATCCAAAAAATATGCTAAAACATTGAAATTATCTATTTTTAAGATTTTCACTCTTTTAGGGCATCCTTTTTTATCTTTATACGCCCAAATTTCTCCTTCCTCTACAGCTTTCTCACGTTTCAATGGTTTATTACAATATAAAGATAATTTCATTGACAAATTTAAATAATCAAACTTATTAATTTTACAATTTATTGCTCCATTACTAGATTCATGTTTTAAAATTCGTGCACTCAATGAACAATTTTCTTGGACACCAAGTAAATGTAATGTCACTTTTCCATATTGGGGAACACCTTCTGCTGGTTTATCTAATTCAGGAAGAATTATATGTCGATATCGACAAGTTCTTTCATTCCAACATTGACCGAAGGCCT